>JACBWW010000032.1:1898223-2061633 GCA_020086605.1 Lanius collurio | reverse complement strand
ATGGGGGTGGGATGGGGGTGGGATGGGGGTGGGATGGGGAGGGATGCCCACACCCCTGGGCACGGTGGCACTGCCAGTGTGCCCGGCCGGGCCGTGTGTTAATGACCTCGCAGCAGCAGACAGATCCAGTCCTTCTGCTTTTCTTTCTCACTGAATGATTTCCCTAAAGCCAAAACTGGGCAAAATGCCACTAATGCTGCCGTAAAACTCCCGCTGTGTTAGGAGGGAGGCAGGCGACGGAGGGTTAGGAGGTAATCAAGCTTACAGATTAAGGCTCGCTAAAGCTACAAGATCAGCACGGCTCGGGGTGTTTATTAACTCTTTGGAAACCAAGATGCACCATTTCCTATCGCGTTCCTAAAAAGGATGTTTTCTAACCAGCTGAACTGTTTTGCAGGATTAATTCTAATTTGTGCGAAGCCAGGAGTGCAGAAGGGCCACGCTTGAAACCTGTTTGGAGCTGTTTCAGTGTAAATTGTGTTTCAAAGTACGAGCTCACATGACAAAAACCTCCCAAAAATGACAGACAAGGAATATTTATAATTATTCCTCCAGTCAGAAGCACTGCTTTTAAAATTAAACCAGGTAACCTGGAAGGCAGGGAGTTCAACATCCTTCTGCCCCCTGGGTGCATCAAAGCCGTGAGCTGGGAATTCCTCTTTTTGAGCAGTGCAGAACGGGTTAATTTCTGAATATAAAATGAGGTTGCTGCAATCTGGGTGTTTTTTGTTTTGTTTGTAACACAAAGCAAAATATACTCTACAGATGCTTGATTAAAATGCAACAGCTGTTTATGGCGGTGCATTTTCCGCTAATTTACTGGGGCAGATTTTTGAAGGAGACTTGTTTTATTGCATCTTCATTTGCATAAACATTCATATACCACAGCAGTCTGGCCACTTATCCCTGGCTTGGCTGATATTTAGGTTTTAAATTCAAATCTGGCCACACCATCCCCTACCAGAAGGGAAAAAGAGCTTTGGGAGTAAGGTGTTCCACTTCTGCCCCAAGATCCAACCTGCACGTTGGATGCATTTAACTTCTCAATCCAAAATATTTCATTTTTTGGCATCATACACAACTAGTTGTTAATCTGCTCTTCACATCTGTCTGGGGAGGCCTGGTGCCTTTTTTTTTTTTTTTAAATATATTATTATTTCCCTTTTGTTTATTTGATCTGTTACATTCCTTAAGCTTGATGACTAATCCAAATTATTCACAAATACAAAAGGGTTTATGTAAATTATTGTGACAAACAAACCCAAATCACAACTTAAACATTGTTAAGTGAATTAGACAACAATGGCTGCAGCTTCCCTATCGTAGATTGAGGCAGAGGGATTTGAACTTTATTGACAGAAGCAGCAGAAATCCTTAATCACTAAGCACCAGCACAGTCTGGGTTTCGTAGGGTAATGACCCATCTATATATTCATAACAAGGGTCTCATTCATCATAATTCATATTAAAAAAAAAACCCAACAAAACTCTTGCAAAAGTAATGGAGGGAACGTGTGAAAAGTGATTGGATGGGTAAAGCTCTGTGGGGCTGGAAAGGCTTTAATTGATTTTATTGTGCCATGTCTAAGCCTCCTTGCCCAGTACATCAGATCTGTATCTAACTGCATTTCAATTGATTTTCACTGATAGGCTTCTTTCTTATGTCTAGGGCTTAAGTACTAAACTAATAAAAGGATAAAAGACTTTGTAATACAGATTTTGAAAATTATGTGCACACATGATTTCCAGGGAAGAAAATTGTATGATATGTGTTTGTCTTCCCCAAGTGACTACAGCCAAATGCAATAGAAAAAAATAGAACTAATATGAAGGAGATTAATAAGTGTGGGGGGATAAAGGGGAAAAAACCCAAAGAAAATAAGGAAAAAACATCCCTTGGCTAAAATCAGCTTGATTGTAAGCAGACTTGACTTCAATGGAGTTGTACCTGCTCACATAGGGGTGATTTTGACTGATACCTCAAACTTGATTGGAAGAGATCATAATTCATTTCAGATGTGGGTTAATTCTTCACCATTTTAAATAATGAATCATATTCTGATAGAAGTATCTAACACAGATATCCTGATAAAACGACCTAAAGCAAAAGGACCTGGGGTTTAACTGCTTATGGAGGATCTTTTTCTTGGACCTTTAAAATACATGAATTTTTAAAGCATCTAACCTGTGGCAGTCACATTGTGACAGATACAAAACTCATTTTAATGCAGCTGCATTTACACCCAGGTCAGATTCAGCTTGTTCAAGCCCCAGGATGTTGCTGATGGGTCTTTTTATCAAATAACCACTCAAAGGAGGTGATAACTCACTTTGAATAACTGATTGTAAAAGCAACAGGTTCACCCAAAGCAAACACGTATTAAATGCAAATACCCAACCACAGGAGGAAAATCTAAACTGTGCAAGTGAAAACATCTCCAAAAAGCCATTTCCCCCCTTTTTTTGTTCTCCATACCCCTCTATCATTTGCTAATCTATTGCAAACTGCACTCTGTGCTCATCAGCTGGTTTGTAACATCTGTATAACAAATGATAATGTAGAAGAGTTGTACTGGGTTTGTGTTCCTTTATGAGGCTTGGTGTTGATAATCTCCAAAGCACACCCATTCTTTAAATTAAACATAAGAATCTTGTCTCACAGTACAGCTAGGTTATCCATGTGTAAGAGCCCAAGCCAAGTAATTACACATCCGCTCAAAGGATTAGACACATAAGATTTCTTTAAATTTTTAATAAAACTGCACAGCTGTTGTAGGGAAAAAACTCTTTTGTTCTAGATTTTTTTAAAAACCATTAAGCTCAAAGTGATTCACAGTTATGCTTCAAGAGAAGTACTTTCAAAGTATTTCTGTTAGGCACTTTTTAGTAGATTTAACATCACTTTAACCTCATGGCAACAGATTTGAGGCAGGAATAAGCTCATGGAGAGGTATTTGGTCAAGTTTTAAAGAACATTTCTCTGCTCTTCCCAGGGTAGCTGCAAATGCACTTCCCTCAGCAATACAGCCACATGAAGTGCACATAAAACTGTGGGGCATTTGCTTCAGGAAGTCAGGCCTGGCACTGGAGACACAAGCAGAGGGCAGGGGAGTGGCACCCAGCAGGTGACAGCACCCAAACAAGCTCTGGCAAAGTCAGGAGGAACTGGAAGAGACCAATGGGCCACACTGGCCAAACAGGACCATGAAAAAAGTCTTTACAGAGCCTTCAAATGTCCTGCTTTTGGAAAGAGAGGGAAGAAACATGGACAGCAATAATGAGGATGGACCATGAAGAAGAGAGGGAAGATCCTGAGGACCATAACCATCAAAAGATGAATTAGCAGAGAGTGCAAGGTCGGGAATGCAGGGGCAGAGCCCAAGGACAGGGATGGAACAGTGGCTGGCAGGGCCGTGCTCCTGCACAGCAGGGAACAGGAAGATTGTCCTGCTCAGCTCTGAGATGTCACCTCAAACACCTGGACCAGTATCCCTGTTCCAGCTGGAAACCTGAAAGAGATACAGAGCAGCCTGATGAGGGACAGAGCCCCTGGCTCTGATAAGGATGGGAGCAGCAGGGCTCCTTCCCATTCGTGCTGGGAGCCAGGACAAGCACCCAGCTGTGCTCCACAGACACTCCAGGGAAGGAAAAACTGCTTAACCTGAAGGACAGCACGGGCACAGCCCCAGGGGTGCCTCAAAAGATGAAATACAAAGGATGGGGGTGTGAAGTGTGAGGGACACAGGACGAGTCTCATCCCCCGTGTCCATCCTGCTTTTTCAATTGAAATATTTGAACTTTGCTCTGCACCTTGGTGTAAATGTACTACCATAAAGCCTCTGCTATAATGTGCAATCTCTCTAACCAACAATATGCAGGATTTACAAGATAAACTATGGTATGTGGGTATATTTACAGCGAATCTAAATCTCTAAAGGTTTTAATGAACTGCAGCTGACCTTGATCAGTGATTCAAAGCCCGGAGCAGCTTCTACTCTCTCACACATTACTAACCTTTGCTACAACATTTATCAATTTACCTTCTTGATCTCTCAAGCAGGTCATGTTTTCTAATCAGCCACTAGCTCAAAGACCTACATCCCAATTAAATTACTGAATGAAGACATGCTGGAATGTAGGCTTCTTTTGAAAGAATTAGCACAAAATACACTTAAATACTAGATTTGCCATGTCTGAACTGATTTTTTTTTAAACACTTCAACAGAACATGCAAGCACAGATACATATCCTGCTCAGAACTGTTAATGTCATCCCTGAAACACTCTGTTTCCTTGGATGTTTTCTGTTTTTGCTTCCCCAAGTGTTCTGTGCATTAATACTGACCTGAGCTTTAAATCATCTATGCTGAGCCGTGAGCTCCTCAGACATTGGCTTGTCTGAAATCTTCGGGTAGAAAAAAATACACAGATGTTTATTATTAAGCATAAGAGCAGCTTCACAGACTTAAAACCACTTGCAATTCAAGTTAGATGCTTATTAAAATGTCCCCAAGATCTGAGCCTCAGTTTTTTTCTCTTTCAGTGCAGCATTTTTTTCTCTTCACATACAGTGAAGCAGAAGAGGGAAGGGGCTGGATGTCCAGCTGTAGGAGGGAAATGTCCAGCTGAAAGGGTGAAATCTCCAGCTGAAGGGCTCTGGTGCAGCCCCTCAGGGTGCTGGATCCAAGAGCAGAGTGCCAAAGCTCCCCTTCCCAAGGGATTTGGGGCAGTGGCAGCAGAGACCCCCAAGATTTCAGGCAGCCTTGCTTTGGTTTAAAAATCAGATTGTGCAAACATTTGCTTTGTGCTGGCCAGTGCAGGGTGCTGACAGAGCCTGGGGAGGTGCAGTAGCTCAGGCACACAGTAGCTCTGATGCTCCTGGATGTGATGCACATGTTGGGAATGCCTGTGCCCAGCATGTGCAAAAGCAGGAGGGGGAAGGACGGGAGCACGTCCTACTGAGCCTCACAGCAGCCTGGCTGATGGAGAAATAAATATCCTCCACATTGCTGCTGCTTTTAACAGCACTGCTGCAAACACAGGTGAGAAGGAATCCTCTAAAAGAAAACAAATCCCCTGGTGTTTGTTTTTTTAGTCCCTATTTTTTGCCACTCTCAGAATTAGTTACAGTAACAAGAGACACTGACAAAGCTCAAACACCCAACACTTCCCAGACACACACAAATCACATTCATGGTCACTCAGACAGATGACAGACGTTCAGAGCATCAAAGCAGCAGCAGTTTTGATGAAATTTAGATTCCAACAGGGGTTCCTCTGATTTTGGCAAGCAGCTTGCTTCCCCAAACAGCCCTAATTTACACACATTTATTTCTACCAGACTGGGATCATCCATTCCCCCTCCCCTTATCAAACATTTCACAGGGAAGTCAGACTCATCAATAAGCCCCAAAAGAAAGGTGAAGCCACATTTTCTGCACCACGAGGAGTCTGGATTATTTTAGTTTCCATGAAGGTGGAGGAGATGCCAGATCTGCAGGTGCAGCCTGTGAGAGCAGCCTTGGTGCTGCAGAATCCAACCTGGCCCTGCTGGGAATTTGCTGGGAATTTGCT
The DNA here is from genome assembly GCA_020086605.1 of Lanius collurio. Classification (NCBI taxonomy): domain Eukaryota; kingdom Metazoa; phylum Chordata; class Aves; order Passeriformes; family Laniidae; genus Lanius; species Lanius collurio. The sequence continues at coordinate 2,056,060 of JACBWW010000032.1, read as the reverse complement.
GGGAATTTCCAGGAGGCAGCACCTGGAGTCCACCCCCACAACCTGACATGGATAAGAAAGCTCAGTAAGGTAAGGGATTTGAGGTGTGGGAAAAGGGTGAGAACTCCTAAATTAGGGAAATCCAATCAGGATTTGAGCAAGGATCGGCTAGCTCAAAAAGAGATGATGTTTTCAGAGTAAAAATAACAAGCTGGTCAAACACTACTAATTTTTTATTTTAATTTTCCTTCTCCCTGCACATTTTTCAGTTATAGGATGAATTAAATTTAATGTATAAAATACTTCTGACGTTTAAAAAGGGGAATGTTGAACCCCAACACTTTGGGAATAAAATTAGATAATCCTGGCCCCTTGTCCATCCTCCTGCCTGCCTCTGTGTCACTCCGTGCACACAGTAAAACTGCCTGCATAATTAATTTGATTTTTTTTTTTCTGCAAAACTTATAGCAAAGATGATTTCCTTACACTAATGAAAGGGCTTTGCCATGGGGAACAGCTCAGGACCTCTTCCTTTAAGGAGTATTTTAGGATACTTAAACCTCACAGGTATTGTATTTTGATACTGCTGACACAGGAAAACAAAAACACGCTGCAAAAACTGACCCATGGCACGTACAAGAAAACCCTCCGTGCTCCAAGTTTAATTTATTTGTTGACAGCGAAGATCTAGTGTGCTTAATGCAAAGTTCAATAGAAATACATGTAATACAGATATCCAGAATCATAACTGCAATAAAATAAGCTCCGCGTTTATCTGGCTGTTAAACGCAATCCAAAAAATTTATTGGTAAAAAGGAATCAAATTTGGTTATGGCATAAAATATATTTCTTGCCTTGCAGGAGCAAGCTCCCCGAGCTCCATTCATCACCACAAATCAGGGCTGTTCATCTCTCCCAGGCTCTGCCTCTGCAGCCGCCGTGCCCGCGGCACACGGAGCCGGGCACCGCGCTGCCCTCGGCCCCAAAAGAGACCCCAAAAGAGACCCCAAAAGAGACCCCAGCAGCTCCAAACACCCGGCCCACAGCAAACCCAGCCCTCCACACGGCCCCCTCTGCCCTTGTGGTTGTTTTTAAATGAAGCCATCAGCTGAGGGGTGGGGGTTTGGAGGGGATGCTCTGAGGTTTGTTGTTAGAGACCTTCCAGGCTGATGCTGGGAGCTGATCCACGCACACCCAGCACTCCCTCCTCAGCTCCTTTTTATAGAGTGGTTTTAAAAGGTGACAGTAATAATTCACAGGCAACGTTTATGACAGAGAAAAAAAAAAATAAAAAAAAAAAAGTATTTCATCAGCTCCTCCAGCTGCTGTTTCAGAAAGTTCTGCTTGAGAAGGATCCACATTAAACAGTGAGCACTTGTAGTTATTTTGCCTATCCTCCCTAATTACAAATTCATAAGAGCAGGAGGATTTCCTTGGTGAGAGTTCCAACATGTATCTTTTTGCCTTGAGCTTACTACACTGGCTACTGAAAACACAAATATACTAAAAATGAAATAACTTAACCATTTTAATGTGGCCATAAGCTTCCTGCCAGGCTGCGACCTAATTGAGACTTTTGATCTGAGCTTTTCCCAAACATGTTATTCTTCAGAGTCTGTAAAACATTTTAACTGCAGATCTCCCACAACCATTACTGAAAGCTACAGGGAATAAAATAATCAAGGGAAAAAAGAGAGGTGGGGGGGAGAGAATATTCAGTTTACCAAAGTCAATGGAAATACAAGGTATTAATTATGCTAAATGAAGAAATATGGGCATTTTGGTTACTTTTGGGGGTCAGAACTGCTTCATAGTGGTGCTGCCAGGCAGCTGCCTCTGCCTGACCTGCGCATCCCCGTCAGCTGCTGGATCACATCAAAGCAGGAGGCAGCGAGGGAAGCGGTGCCAAGGTCACCGGGCTGCCTCCAAGCACCTCGTTATCAATTACAATCACTGATAAGGACATGACCCCTTTATGAGGCACAGAAATGGGGGATATCCGTGTGCCTGTGTGCCCCCAAACCACGCTCGCCCCGCTCCCAGCGCCGAGAGGGAGAATAAAAGTGCCCAGCACATTTTAATTCTCAAACGGGCACCGGGGGAAAAATAGGAGCCAGAGTCCAGTGCTGATAAGATCCACTCAGATCCCTGACTGCAGCTCCCTTGATTGGGTTAACTGAGCCAAACACACGACAGAGCACAATTAAAGCAGAGGGGAAATTGTATTTCTCCCCTACAGACGGCTCTTGTGAAGTTTCATCAAAGCAAACCCAAAAATGTCTTTATTATAGTGAGACCTACAGCAGAAGCACATGCAACCCGAAATAAGGGGTGTTATACAGTAGTAAGTCACCTAGTAAAATAAAAGTATATTTTCAATAAAGATTAGCTCTGCATTTTATTTCTTGAAATTCTTTGATCAAGTAATTTTGAACTACATAAAACCAGCCAGACCTCCCCTAACTGAGCATTCCTCAAGAGATTGCTCTGCTGCACTCAAAATGCTACAATTGCATCTGACTGTACTTCAGGTGACATTGCTCCTGTTCATTTTAAACATGTAGCAGTTTTCAATCACATTTGTTGCAGATACATTATTTTAGAGAAAGGGAAAGCTCCAGATACAGACCATCATATTTCCCAAACAGAATGCAAAATATTTTTACAGTACTGCAGCATTTAAATGTTCTCAAAAGTGCTGAGAAAACTATACAAAAAAGGTGGAACATAACTTAAATGATTTAAAATGCCAAAATTAATTCATTCCCATTGCATTCAGAATGAACAAGAAATTAAAATGTTAATACTGTAAATCATTTTGGTTTCTGCAAGCCAAAGTTAAACACTAACTAGTTTACTCTGTGTGCCCAAAATATTTACTAGCTCTGACTCAGATTTAAACAGTATAAAATATGATTATTCTGGAGTGCAGAACAGTTCTTACACATACAAAAGAGGTAATGAGGTGAAACTGGAAGGTACAGAGCTGTATCTTTCCAATCTACCTACAAGTTTGGATTTTACAACATTTTTTCCCCCTAAGGGGTCCAAAAAAGGCCATATGTGGTGCTATGGAATTAAAGAGCTACGATTATTTCATGTACCTTTGGAATTTAGCATGAAGTTAAGCACAGAAAATACAGTCAAGGAGACTTTTTAAAAGCCTGTGGAAAGGTGAAGGGAGGAAGAGTAGGATGTAACCTTTAATCCTTTAACAAACTTCACTGTCTGTGCCACGAGGCAGAGAGAAAAATACATTTTACATTTTATAAATAGTCGTGAACATAAGCTAAAGCATTTTGCCACTTCTAGGAAATCAATAGGCAAAAAAACAAGCCACTCATTTGCAAATAATTTATGTGGCTTTTTTTGCTAATGCAGGACAATCTCTCTGTGAAAACGAGGGCAATAACTTTATTATGCTTATAAATGCAATGCAAAGCAAACAGAGACTGATGCTCCTGCTCTGTCTGCTGAGCAAAAGCACAGCTTCAATCAGACCCATCAGACTGGGGAGCTGCACAACTTTGTTTTAAGTCAGGCAAAATTCCACAGCATATGGAACCAAAAAAGCCACAATTATTTAAAATACATTAGATAAGCTGCCACTTGTCACTGCTGAAAGCTGCAGCAACACAGCAGTGATGTTTCCAAGGAGGAAACACCTCCAGAGCCACCTCTCCCACGTGCATGGCAGCAGATCTGCCATCCCAAGGCTCTGCTTTTCCTGGGGAAGGAGTGCAGAATGAGGCCAATTAGCAGGGAGCCTCCCCAGTGTGCCCAGGAATAAATGCCATGGCACAGATTCTGCTGTGGAGGAGGGTGGGGAGAAGGGGCAGCCCCCACGGCTCAATCAGCACTAGACACACAAAGCTCCTTAGACAGGTCTGAAGATCAGTTATGTAGGGCAGGGAGAAGAAAGACCATCCTCATCCCCAGCTGTGTGGGACACGAGCTGGATAATTAACACCCCCCCCTCCTATACAAGGGGAAATCCTCCTTTGGGAAGTGGGAGAGGAGTTCTGGAGGGTTTCCATGGGAGTGGTGCCCTCCCAGCACCCCTTCCCCAGGCAGGGCAGCACCTGGGCCAGCCCCATGGGACACAGCACCAGCATTTCTGGGCAGTGCCTGTGGCTTATGATGCAAAAAAGTCCTTGAAAATGCTCAAACTTCAACAGAAACTTTGCTCTGGAGGGGAGACACAGCCTGAGAACACCTCTCAGGTGTTCTGCTGCTCAGTTACCTGCCAGGAACCAGACCACAATTCCACAATTCCCTCCAACCTGCCCTATATCCCACTGTTGGGGATTTTTTAAAGCTTACCCATCATTTCATAAAAATAAAGCTAAAGAAGAACAGTAACTCATGTAAAACTGGTATTTGCCATAGGCTGTTAATGCATTGTGTTACTGCTCTGCTTGCAAACGTCTAATAAATTACAAGAGCTGCATAAAGCCCTTATAGGAAACATCAGCCCACGAGTCAGCCCTCTCCTGAACAGCACAAAAACAACTGATAAAAAATATAATCAAAGCAAAGGCAGCTTGAAAGTATTTCAGAAAATCATCCAGCTTCGTTATGGATTTGATGGTCTTATTTCAAAGGACAAAATGCTGAAGTTCTCCAAGACTAAAGAGATGGGGGGGGGAAGAATTTCCATTTGTGCAAGAGAAATGCACAAAACATCCATGATTAAATAAAACTTCCTGTGATTGAATCTGACTACCATTTTACAATATTAATGCTAATGGATTATCATCCTCTTGTTTGCATGTTTAACTTCGGTTCCCATAAAAGTTGCTTGTACACAGGATCAGAGGGAAATGGCATTTGGGAAACTAAAAACAAAACACACACGCTAAGAAGCAAAGGCAAGTTTAAGAGCTACAAAATCAGCAACATCCACACAATAATCAGTTTCCAATGTCAGACCAGGAAATCAGGCAGCAAAAAAAGAAAAGATGCGCCCGAAAAAGAAAAAGACTTTTAGGAAACAGCAAAATTAAACCCGGAGTAGATATGTAAAATAGATGAATGAAGACAACGTCTTCCTGCACCGAGGGAGTTGTTTAAGGAGAAACAGTGTCCGTTTGTGGCCAGCGATAATACTTTCCATTCAATAGAGTTTGCAGCTTGCTGATTCATATGATTGCAGGCTGGCGCCCCGCTGGCGAGCCCCCTCCGCTGAAATTAAATCCACTCTCTTCAGTTATAAATTATAATGCTCTATAAACAACACTCCCACTGGGAACGGGGAGAGAGAGAGAGCTCTCTGCATAGTCCACTCACTGTTTAATGCTCTGCTCTTCTGCCACAAACAAGGACTGTATGTCTGCCACAGACAGCACTCTTGCTGTAATTTATAGACTGTTTGATGTTGAGAGCAGGGGAAGGAAAGTAGGATTGTAATGCGAGTCAAAGAGGAAAAGAAGTTGGAAGTGGGTGAGTGTGCAAGAAAGAGGAAGGACAGAATACATTTTACACACATATTTTAGAGATACATCACTGTGTGTATCTTTGCTGCCCCTTAGGAATTGTCTTCTCCAAAAAAAAAACCAAAACCCCAAAATCTGGAATACCACTTAAAATAAATGAGACGTCCCCGCCGCAGCGCGCGACGCCAGGATCGTTCCAGATCAATCAGGAGCCATCTCCATGGCTGAGACTTGAAGTCTGTTATCACAGAGAATATGAAAACATTAAAATGATAAGGATTTAACTAAAACTGACAGCAGCCCAGAAATTCCCAGCCCGGGCTGAGGAGCTTTTCCTGGAGCAGCGTGCCCTGGATCCTGCAGCCCATGAGGCACACGGAGCCAGACCCGGGGCAAGGCTCTCAACCAGTGCAGCTTCCCAGTTATTCCCACCTTCCTCTCATCTGTGCTGGGCTCATGGAGATTATTCTGACTGCTCTTCATGATTGTTACGAATTATTTTTAAATGAACATGCAACAGGCACCCAACTGCTCCAAATGCACACACAAATCCAACTTTTTTCTTAACCAAATGGATTAAAAAATGCCAGTGAAACTATTTCTGCTGTGGGAAAGAGGAAGATTCCAAGTAAAAAGTATATTATTATCCCTAAGAACAGCCTACATTACCCAGTTGAGAGGGTAGTGGGAAATACCCCACAGGCCAGTGAGAGCTTTGTCAGGAGCAGAAACCAGCATGAATTTCAGAGCAGAACCCCTTCATTATTGTCATGGAAATTGCAAACTAAACTGTGGGGGAATGACAGAGTGTTCAAGAAAATGGACACCAGGATTGAGATGTCCATCACTCCAGAGTCTGATGAATGACTCCAAGGCAGTGATCCCCTGCCTGACCAAAAACCCCCAACCTCCCAAATCTGGCACGGCACAGTCACGTCAAACCCCATGTGATTTGTAAGAGTTATGCAGGACATTGGCCCAAGGCTTTTTTTGGTTAATAGTGTTTTTCAATTTTCCCCCAAACCACACCACTACACCTTTCTCTTCTTTTGAAACTGAGCAGCTTTTAGGTTTGAGGGAGGGAGGGAGGGTAGAAACCTCCTTTACTGTGAGGTTGAGCCCTTGTATGTCAAATCTGGCCTGGAGCAAATTTTCACAGCTGAATTATAAACCCTGTAAACAAGGGTTTATGATGGAAACGCTGACACAACCTTAATTACAAACAGCGTGAAGTGGGGGAGGCTCTGTAACACACACTCCTTTTCACTGCCATGGAAAAACCACTCCTGCCTTGCTTCTTCCCCTCACTGCTCAGGCAGGAGCATTTCTATCAAATCTGGTTGCTCAATACCGTCCTTTAGAAAAGAAAAAGAAAAAACAAACCCCTTGATTTTGTAATAAAAGTATAATGTATAGCTTAAAAATAAATTAAATAAAGGAAACATTAAAAGATAAATGGAGCAGGATGCTCTATGGCTGAGGTAATTTGAGTGGAAAGGGAAGGAGGGAGTTTACATTAATAAATGATTAAAGGCCTTAACGAGGGCCTATCTGGTTGAAGAGAGGAGCAGAGTTCTCCACCTCTCCTCCTTCAGCCCAGCTTTTTTACATTTGTTCTCAATGCTGATCAATATGGTTTTCATTTAGTGATTTCCATAATGCCATATGTGATCTGCAAGCCTGACATAATGAAGGCAGAAAGAGAGCTGAAGTCATTTGAACGTTCTCGCTTGCATGTCTGTCGCCAATTTAGAAAATAAATATCTATTGAGAGTTAGGGTTTCCTCCTGTCTAGGAGAATCACAGCAAGATTTGCATATGCAGATTGCAAAGCCTGGTTTTTTCTCTTCTCCCCCTGCCCCTTTTTAAATAAATAAAAATGATGTTGAAGAATATCTTCCCCACTGTGTTGCAGCGAGTTTGTGTTTTTATAATGAAGAAGAAATATTATTAATGTTTAAAACTGAATGAGGGTTGGCTCCTCTCTGCTCTGGCTGAGACTTGCTTGGCATCCCAAAAAAGCCAAAGTTTGGTGTCTGTTGAGTCACACTGACCTGCTGGATCCCATCAGAGACCACCTTAGTTTGAAATATAATAAAAATAAGGTCTGTATTAAGCAACATTTAGTTTCATTATGCCATTGTCTCAGGGGCAGAGTCTCAATTAATACCGTGGAGGTGTCACCCCTGTAAACTGAGCTCCTCTGCCCCTCAGAGGTGGGAATTACAGCATTTATGTAACACCACTGCTATAAACTGTGTTTAAAAAAAAAGCAGGACTGGCAGGTACCTTCTGGAGGGCTGGAATTGGGGTTCCAGCCCCCTGCAAACCATCCCTGGCACAGGAACAGTGGAAGAGCCATAATTGAATTGTAAAAATGTAAATGGTTAATGACAGACAAAATGCCACAGCAGATTTAAAGGTGTTTGGCAGCCAGTTGAGCTCTCCCTCAGATCTCACAGCAAAGGATGAAACTGGAGGTTTTTAAATCCTCCCCTTTGGTTGTAATCACTTCTCACAGATGCCCAACTTTGGCACTTATTTCTGTTTATAAAAATAAGCAACAGGTTAAAAGATGTACTTGAGAGTGCCATTATTTGGGTGATTCCCCCTGACCCAACTTCCCAACTCTTCAGCAGAGCAGGGAGATGTGATCTCCTGAGTTACATCCCAGACAGCAGCACTCAACATTTCCTGGTGCTGGGGGGGCAGCAGCAGCAGCCTGGGATGCTCCAGCTGGAGCACAGAGTTCCAGTTGCTGCAAAGGGAGGATTCTCCCCACAAGAGGTTTGGCTTTTAATGCCCAACATGTAAACAGCAAAACAACACAGGAGAAATTACACCTTGCATTAAATTTAGGGTCCAGGCTGCTGCTTTGGCTACTTCTGAGCACGTAAATGGTGTTGTACTACAAAAGTTTCAAAGTTTTGCCCATGGCTCAGTTGAACATCGAGCCATGAAAGTATTATCTGAGTTGCTGTTAATAAAACTGGCAGTTCATTAAGGGTATTTGACAGAGAAAAACCAATGCAAATAGGGATTTGTGACTGGTGAGCAAGCTTTCCATCATAAACAAACTTTCTTTGAGGTTCAAAGATTTAAAGAGTTTGTTTTTCTCATTGTTTTCAGGCATTGCCAACTCTGTCTACAAGAATATAGCTCAAAAAAGCTGCTCTTTGTACACATTTTCCAAGTTCCACAAACTGCTATAGATATAAAATGTAACCATGGGAAAAAACCCCACTGCTGAATTCTGAGAAGGATGTCAAAAAACCCTGATGATACTGTCAAAATTATAAAGGTTCTCCCTCTCTGGAAGTGCAAAGCAACATTAAAAGAACTCCTTCTGTTTATATCCCACTTCTGCATCTCTGTTTACCCAGTGTAACTAATGGTAAAGGATTTCAGCTTCCCAATTATGATACTGCATTGACCTAATTGGGTTTCTGGAGGGCTTCAGGGAATTCCAGCCTTAAAGACTTTGTTCCCATTAAATTAAGAAAGATGTGGAAGTGTGGCTGTTTCAGAAAGGGACAAACGAACCTACAGAGGAATAAATTCTGGAATAAACTGGGCTGGAAAAACACAAACCCCATACCTTGAACTGAGAAGTGCTCACAGCAGCTTGGCTGGGATGAATAAATCAGGGGACGGGAGAGCTCCAAGGGCTGCCACTGACCTCCCGCCCAATTACAGCCTCATTGGCAAAGCAAACAAGGAATTATTGGGAATTATTGCCTCTTTAGTCAGGCTTTTCTTCTCCCGCCCCGGCCCCTGGTTCTCATTCTGCTTTTTTCTACCCTTTTCCTGTTAGGCGTAAAAAAAACCCAAAACAAAAAACAAACAAACAAAAAAAAACCCAACCAAAAAAACCCAACAAACAAAACAAAAAAAAAATCAACCCAAAAAACAACCCCATCTGCAAACACCTGATATTCATCTGAGTCCTGCAGTTGTACAGTCTTGTTAAATTGTTACCACCTTTTCCACGAGCAGTTTTGGCAATTAACCTCGTGGTCATACACTTCAAAGGGAACAACTGTCGAGTTTAACCTCCCTGAGCTACCACGGATTCCTTTATGATTTTTCTTCAAACACTTTCATCCCCAACAAAAAATGCAGACTGATAAGATTGGTGTTTATTTTTCCATTTTGTCAGTTTATTAGGATGACAAATACCTCGACCAGTCACCACTAGTTTGTGCTCCTCCAAGTCTGTGCAGAGGGAAGCTCTCCTATTAATTCGCATTTCTAAGGCAAGGTCTCTGCTTGCTGGAATCCATGGATTTGATACATCTGACCCCTCCTTGCCCCTGTTTGCAAATCTCTCATATATTTCTCACAATGCCTCAAAGCTCCAAAAACAGAACATACAAGTAGAGTTAATGCTGAGGACACGAGATGCCATTACAAATATATATTTTCTATATATTTATTTTGTAAAACCCCACCATTACTGAGAGACAGGACTACTTTGCACATGAAAAGGGCTAAGAAGATCCCTCCCCCCTCAAGCAGAACACCAGTTAACAGGATCAGGATCTGTGTTAGTACAAACCACGTTAACTTTTCCTTCTGTCTCAACTTCTGCCTACAACATATATTAATTTACCAGACCGTGCAGCTGCTCCTTAAGCAACTGGATAGCAAATGATAGGAAAGTACCAAAGCAAATACTACAGGAGTGTGATCAGGTTACTTGGAATGTTGTTTCCCCCTGCATTTACATTATGGTGTTATAGCACATTTTTTCCTCCAAAGTAATCACAAAAATGTAAAATGGGTTATTCTTAAAAGAAGCTTTCAAGAGAGAGCCAAAGAATCCCAAAAAAAGTGTTTGAGTGACCTTTTGGTAGGGAGTGAGCCCAGCCAGCCATGCTGGTGGCCAGGGGAAGCATCACTTTTCTCTGGCTGCAAACTGCCTTGGGTGGGAGAGGGAACAAAATCCCTCTCCAGGAAAAGAATGGAACAAAAGTTTCGGATCTGTCTCTCAGTGCAAGAAGGGGAAGCATTTGGGCAAGCATATGGCATGTGTTTCAGGTTGGGAGGGAGACAAAAAAAAAATCACGATGTTCCGTGCAGTTCAGACCAAATAGAAAACTTATTCTGACTATTCTCATTTGTCAGAGGCTTTTCAAAACTAAGCAGATCTCTCCATGGCTCTGATGTCAAAGGAGGAAAGAACTGGTGGGTATCGAGTTTACATTTTTAGGTTCTCTTTTAACTGTTCCCACTTTTAATTTTAATGCGCTTGTCAACAAAATGAGAAACTCCTTCACTCAGAAAAAAAAAAAAAAAAAGGAGAAATTAGCACATTAAATGATACATGGGTCTGGTGCTATGTTGCACAGTTCAGTGAACCCCTGCACAGATCAGCAAGATGGCTGGAAATGTCTCTTTCCGTCTGTTTTCCATCTCGGAAGGCTGTGCACTCAGCAGAGTGTGAAGAGAGCCTCTTTCCCCTCCGACCGCTCCTGCTCACCCCCCCAAAGCCCCTGCAGCAGAGAGCAGGAACTGGAGCAAATGCTTTTGTGAATTAAGAGATCTTGTGAGCGTAAATTTGGTCAGGCTGCTCCTTTCTGCAGGCCAGCCCCGGCTGCTGCCCCAGGATGTGAACTGTCAGTTCGCATAGCTGGTGATGAGTTGCAGAACCATCAGGAAAGGTGAAGACGGCAGAAGCAAGAAAGATTCAAGACTGGTGGAAATCATTTCACAAGGAAAATTTCAGCCATCAGTGGGAGGAAGCTTTGAAAAATGCTGCCATTTCCGAGTCAGAACGAAGGAAAAATTAAATTACTGCCGGTGAGGCGAGCCAAAGTCGCATCTTACCCTAGGGAGAGGTTTGATAATGGTAAACATTTGACAGCTGGCCTGAAGTTGTTATCTTGTTCTAACAGTTGTTATAGTCTGAGTGAACATTTCTGATAAGAGAACAGAAAGAAAAACACTAACCCATTTTTAATTTCTTGCTCTCTGTATTTGAAGCTGCAGTGCCCAAAGCCAAACAGGTTTAAAGCCATTTGCACCATCACTCCGATTAAAGCCTCAGTTTTTACACCAAGCCCTGGACCAGGGCTGGGAGTGAACGACATCACTGAGTACAGCAATACCCCAGGAACAATTTAAAATAACTTCAACCACCTCCCTCTCAATATTCCTTTAAATATCCCTCCTCTGTTTCACCATGAGCAATTACAAGAATTAACCCTAAATTAGAGTGAAATTGCAAAAATTAATCAGTTTAAGTATTTAACTTCAAAATCTACCACAAAATCTTGTTTCGCTATTACTTTACTTCAAGATGTTGATGTACAGCCACAAAACTGAAATTCCTTTATTATTCTTTACTAAAGATTACTTATTCAGACACATTAGAATGGCAGCAACCTTGGTTCCACCTGAGTGGAGCAATAATGAAAGAAAACCAGTTCTGTTTAAGCAGTAATAGGTATGCTATCTTCACAGGAAATTTAATTATACATCAGATTTTTTTGTGCTCAGTTGTTCCTGACAAAGCACATATTGAGGAGAGCCACGGCTCTGCTCCATCCTGCCATTAGCAGCTCCTCCTTTAGGCAAACACAGTATGGATATGGAAAGCACATTACATGAATGTCAAAATCAAACTACCATCCTGGCAGAGACACATGGGCTGGTTGGGGTTGGTTTTGGTTTATATTCTTTTTTAAATCAGGAATGAATTTTTGAGCTGTTTAAGGCAGCTTAATCTCACAGAACACAAAGCATTTACCTCCCATTAAAAACAATTAAGATTAGTATTTACCATGGCTATTAAAGTCTGTTTAATAACTTATTGATATGGACTGGGGGTAAATCTTCCTGTCCTTGAGTACCTAAAGCCTCCCTGCCCAATGTGCCTCCTTCTACAGAGGCAGGCCCAGGGACAGCTGACAGATAGGTTCTCCCTGATGGTCGTGATCCCAATCCCAACCCCAACCCCAGGATAAAGCCCCAATTAGACAGGCTGCATGTGAAGCTTGTCCCTTAGACACATAAATTAACTCCAAAACTCTTTCTGTATCTCCTGCATTAACAGGTAGAAAGTGTTTCATTACTTTTTCCAGTGACTCTGCCCCACTCTTAAAGCAAGAGTGTATAAATTGATATTAAAGTATGGTATTTTGAGAATGTTTCAAAGTAAGGTCAAACTCGTATTAAAAACCTACTAGTGTAGGCTAAAATAACAGTCTGGCTGAGCAGCCCTCGGTGCATCTGGGTTCAATTACCCACTACATCCTTGCTATGTTTTCTACCAGCAAGAACAACGCAAGCAAGGCTCGGAGTTCACGGATAATGTCAAAGTTAGGTTACTCAGAAGAGGAATGAGATAAATCATCCAAATATCACAGTCATATTGGCAGCCCATTCCCCCCCCCTTCATCACTGAAAGCAGCACAATGTTGCATAACAACAAATAGAGGACAAAAGTCCTCACCTCGGAGGAAGAGTGAACCCAGCTGGAGTCCTGCTCTCTCACACACAGTGGGAGTGAAAAGCACACGCTCAAAAAAAGGAGGCAGAACCCAACCTAATGCGCAAAGCAAACAAACACGATTTACCACACTGGCACCCTGACTGATTCCTTTTTTTGGTGTTTGACCCTGGAACAATGAGGCGGGATTAACATTCATTATTTGCATTCAACGAGCTGTCATGGGGAGCAGGAACTGCTGCAGCACCGAGAAACGAGAGGCTGGGACACTTGTGGCATCATCGGCTCTCTCCTTTCTGACCCACCCAGTGGTGCCCAAAACTCTGACCAAATACAAGCCCCCTGCGTCCTGCTTTCATGATTCCAGCTGGTTAACAAGGATTTAAGAGCTGGGGGGGTAAACAACACACTGGGGCTCCACTCAGCAGCGTCCTGGCTAAGGGGATGCCCGACTGGGAGCAGCCATCTCTGGGATCCCATCAAAATCAGGCTGCCACATCCTACACAAACGGCACAAGGCAGACTCCGATGTCACCAGTCCTGCCAAGGGACAGCTGGCACATCCCTGCACCCCACCTCAACCTCCCCAGCTGGTCCCAAACTGGGAGGTTGTACTCAGACCCTGCATAAAATCACAGCAGTGTCTCTGTCTGCAAAGGCAGATGCTCCTCCAGGGAATGGGAAGATTGTCCTTCGCTTCCATCAAGGCCCATAAAAAAGCAATTGTCAGTAAAGTTGCTCAAAATTATGTATGTTGTGGGAACGCTGCACGAAGTATTTTTAAAGCAGCATGTTTAATTCTGAGCAGCTCTATAGGAAACATGGCAAAAGGCAGCAATAAATCACCAGCATCAGAACTGCTTTTGTGGTGCATGAGGAGTTAGTTTCTTCATTCTGGAATCCTGTTTGCATCAAAGTAATAACACATTTGCAAAATGATCAAGCAGGTTAAATTTAGAGGAAAACGTGTTTGTCAGACACTTCCAAATTAGAACATAACAAGATTTTACAATATCCAATATCCAATGCTCTGTTATATACATACATTATAAATTCGTGTCACTGTAATGTACCTAATTATATAAGGTCATTTCTTATAGAAAAGCACAGGTATAAAAGTTTGATGCCAGAACAGTCTGGCTGTTTATTAATTTACTATTGCAGATGAGAAACCCTCCTCTGACTGTTACAGGGACGGATGCAACACACTCCTGCATTCCAGAAAAGCAACCTGCCCAGCTTACAGAATATTAACCAGCCTCCAGAATGCCAGGCTGGGGGCACCCCAAGGCTCAGTCCCTTCTCCTGTCTGTGCAGGAACCTCCTCTCCCTCTCCCTGCCCTGTGCTTACTTGTTTCCCTGGAGACCAGCATTTACAATGAGGGCTATAAATACACACAGTAATTAGGCATCTTTTGAAGCAAACCTTCCAAGCCATTTGCCATCTCAGGAATGTTTTAACTTCTGGAACAGAGAATGATCTTGGTTGAAAAAGAATATGAATGCAGCCCTCAGATGGGCCCAGAGCAACAGTGAGAGAGAACTGTGAGGGGAAAGCCATCCCTGGACAGGTCATCACTACTGCCAGGGAATGGAAAATTCTGTCAATGAATCCAGACTTTGCTGCCTGTGCTTCCACTGGGAACAAAGCTTAATAGCACTGTGAATCACTAGAGAACATGAAACAGAGATTAAAAACTTATTTCTCACAACCTACTGCTAATGGCCAAGGAAAGGCCCTAAAACATCAGCTGATGCTGAAGGAACTGAGCCAGCAGCTGCTCCAGACCTTTGCCTGCTCTGTCAGCTCCTTGCAAAGGCTGTAGGATTTACACAATTCCTTTTGCCAAGTTGTGGTGGAGATATATCAGCATTCAAAGAAGTAATTTGCACTTTGTTGAGCTCAAATTATCCACACAGTTCCTATTTATGGAACAGGGAGGTGCAGTTTGTCTACTAAATAATAAATAATTTATTTACTGCACAGGCCAGCTTGGACAGGACATGGAGCAGCCTGGTCCAGTGGAAGGTGTCAGGAGTAGAATTAGATGACCTTTACTGTCCCTTCCAATCCAAACCAGTACAGGATTTTGTGATTTGTTGCTTCCAATGCAAGCAAAGCAACCTGGAAAGATGCAGAGGTGTGTGCACCCAGACAGATGCACTAACAATACTTTTTAACTCCAGCATATTCTCTCTCATATGCTTTAATTTCATTTATTTTAACTCTTTCATCTTTTCATGTGAAGGCTTCAAGATTTCTTTTCAAATACTGGCTTCAAATCACGAAATAGTATCTTCAGCAAAAAGCCCTGGTATTTTAGGCTATTAAAGATACCCATTTACCTCAGTGGAATTTCAACTTTGCCAAGCACTGAGCACTTCTCCAGACAGGAAAAAGGAACTTCTTTGGCAGAGAGAACTTCAATAAAACTGTGGCAGGTTGGGCATTAATGACCAGAGAAACAGAAGATTCATATTTAGTTCTCACTGACCCTTAACATCTGCCTGGTACAGGGGTAAGTCAAATACAATTCCATTACAAAAACGAAGGTTTCAGATGAAAACAGTTAAACACAGCCTTGCAGGGGCGAACAGAATTTCCTCTGGCTGCCTCTTGAAGTCCTGCAAACCACCAGGAGCAGACAGACTTTTCAGCAGGTGACAGGGAGCATCAGAACCATGTTTGGTACCTTGGCACAAACCTGCTTACAAGGTACAGTGACTAATGTCTGCTTTTATGGCTTGATCTTGTTCCACCTGAGTCAAATTCAAAATTCCCAAGGAAAACCACCCCTCACATAAGACAAGGTAATTAAATATTGAAACACACAATATATAAACCCCCAAGCAGTCACTGTTTGCCTGCTGAATGTACTGGGAAGAACTCAAGACCATCAACTGTGCAAGGGAAAGGGAGGAACTCTTCCCTCACAAGACAGCTTTCATGCCTGCAGTGAACCCGAATTTACTGCCAGAACTTCAACCCTTCCCTTGCAAGCTGGAATTGGGAGTTCCAGCACAAGGGGGCTGAGGAGGTGCATCTTAGGAAGAACAAAGGGAAAAAACTTCAATACAACCCTGAGCAAACCTGCAGGCAGAATTGTCTCTGGTAAAAATGATACTCCTCTGACAAGGATGTGTAAGTATCTGCTCTTATCTAATGCAAAGACCCTTTTGAAGTAGGTGGGTGGGTACCAGTGCTGGTGCTCCTGACACAGAAGAAAGGGTGGCTGAATGCAGCATAAGCTTTGTCTGATCTGCATCACTTTGAACCATAAAAGCAGCAAGAGGGAGAACAGAAGGGAAACCAAGGGCTTAATACTGGACAGCGACTTCCTTTCAACGTCTTCCACTGCCTAATTAACTGCAGCAAACGTCCCCTGTCACAGAGTGGGTGCTGGGTGCTGGTGCAAAAGCACCACTGAAGCCACTTAGCTCCTTAAAACAGATGTAAAGGGTACATTTGTGTAGAGTTTAGCCAGCATTTCTTAAGTGGTTGCTTTTATTTCTGTAGTGTTGGAACTGCTGAGGTGTCCTCATTCACAGAGGAGCAGCCATCACTCACCCTGGTGTTTATGAAGAATTCATGGTGACAACTCATCAGACACTCTGGCACCCTTCTGAAGCACCATGACTTCCACAATCATCTGGGAAGAGTTGTGGACTCCATTTCTGGTACATTCAGAATGAAAGTGGGGCTTTTATGAACATTCAAGTTTCTTTTCTGTTGAGCCTTTAGGGATGTGAGATCCTTCAACTATTTTCGAGAGGTCTGTGCGTCAGAACGGACAAGTGTGCACCCTTGAGTCCACACCTGAAGACTGTTTGCCCAGAATCTCAGTCAAAGAGGCTCCTGAGCAGCTCAGAAATAAGAATCCAGGAGATACCATTTAATTCTGGCACAGCTGACAAGAGTTGCTGAGATTTGCAGAAGAATCACATCCCCTAACACTGAATTTCACCAAAAGGAACTCAGACCAAGCCATCCCCATTCTGGATGATCCTTCTGCAGAGCTCCTGCAGATGGAGCACACACAGAATCCCAAATTGCAGAACACAGCTCCATCCTAGAATTAGCAAATTATTTTTAAACACTTTACATGTGATTATGCCTAATGAATAAACAAACACACATTTACGACAGGGAGATGTTACGGTTCAAAAAAGCAATACAACATCTTTCAACTACCCTTTCTTAAAGCCTTAATAAGCCTGTGCATAAATCAAACCCTTCCTTGCTTGGATAGACTCTCACTGAGACGTGCCCATGGTGCTAATTCAGAGAAGAAAACGCTCTTATTCCAGGCCACTGCAGTGAAGTGACATTTACCTAATGCAGCTATAAATTTCTTGATAATTAGTGGGCAGCTGATGGTGATGCAAACTGACTAGTGCAGCAATGCCAGTCTCAAACTAGCTCTCCAACACCCACAAGTTAATCAGATTTGAACCCAAAAATTTCCAAAATTCTGACTGGTGCAATGGTTCAGGGACAAAGGCTGGTGCCACCAAGCTTCCACCAGTTGCTGTGATCTCTTCATGGTCCAGACACTGCTGCTAATGAGATGTAGCTCCCCTAAACCCTCAGTTTCTCACATCAAACAACTCACACGACTTTTCACTTAGCCACACGTAATCAGCAATTCCTGAATTCTCTGTGATTGTGGAGCAAACATAGATTAGTTCACTCAGAACTAAAACAATGGAATTCAGAGGGGTACAAAATGGTGCTTTCAAAAGTAACTTCTAAAACTTTCAAAAGCCACTTCTAAAATTTCACAGCCAGTTTTCTGATGAAAGCTTCTGATGTCTATCAGGATCCTCAGAGTTAAGTACGTGAGCAATTACAGTTTAAAAATAAAGTTAAGAAACCTGGCATCAAATCACACAAACTTCACTCATCACAGTCTCCAATACTGCTTCATTTTACGTCACTCCTCTAAAAAGTAATTCAGTTGGACAAAAAGATACTAAGGAACCCTGATTTTTGTTTTCTTTTTCCAATCTGATGCTGAACAATGTTTACATTCTAATACTTTGGGAGTATCAGAATTAGAATCAGTACAAGACTGATTAAAGAGCAGCCTCAGATGCACAGCAAGTTCATTTAATGCTGCAGTAACTACCACGGAAGTTGTAAGTAGCTTCTCAGACAGAGAGAAAACACAGACCCATCCTTTAAAATACTTTCTCAAAACAGTCTTTGACCTTTTGGGTGCATCATGAACGAGGCCAGTCAATCAGAGAAAACCCTTCTCCCTGATTTTTTCTTGGATGAACTGTTCCTTTATCACACTATTCAAGGAAGAAAATAACCCAACCTTTCGGCACAATAGGTCAGAATGTTGTTCTAAAGCAAAGCATGAGCTAAAATTTCTTTAGAAAGTTAATTAGCATTTGGAAAATACCCTGAAATTCTCACTGAATGCAAAGGGCCATCCACATATTCTCACTGGTCAGGAAGTGTCCAGCCCTGCACGTGATTCCCAAAGGAAGGGAACAAGGCTGGCCAGCATGGCTGGAGGGATGGCACAGGGACAAGTGCCAAGTCCACAGCTCAGAGAGTCACTGCTGCTCTGATGAACACTCCTACAACAAATACAGGTCCTCCCTGCATCAACAGCATCCTCACACGAGCACAAACCTGACAAGAAAGTAACTTGGAATGCAAAGACCAATAAAGGCAGGGTATGTTTTCCCATGTACTTAGCTTTTAGTTCATACACTAACTATAGCCCAGGCTGATCTTTAAAAGTGGAAAAACCCACAGAATTAGAAACAAAAAACTACAATAGGGTGAAATAACTGCATTTATTTTTGTTCTGAGTTCCTGGTTCATAGAGGGGTTGGACCATGCAGAACCCATCAGTGTGCCTTTGAGACTTATCCCCAGTTACACGTCCAACACTAGATAGGAACTTTCTGACCTCTCTCTGATTTAAAGCCTGGTTTGCAAGCATTACTTTTGTCATTCTTTCTCTTTATTAAAAAGGGCAGTGAGGAAAAAAGATGATTAAAGATATCAAACACCAAACCTCCTGTGAATGGACTGCTGGAAAATAAAGTACGATTTAATGACGTGAGAAATTAGATGAAACTGTCAAGTTTAAAGAATCTTAAAATGGTTAACAGGTCAAAACATAAAAACTTCTTTATGTATAGAGTGAATATAAAGGGAACATGGTAAGTATCTGCCAAGGGTTAATTGCAACCCTGCATGAAAAGCAGTTAACAAGTGAGAGTTAGAACACCCAGGAGGAAAAGAAAAATTTTTCCAGTGCCATGAGAAATAAACAACAAGGGGGAAATATTTCCTTTGGCCACTGTTACCTCCTCTCCAAAAGCTCAGAGGAGCAGTGGGAATGCCAAGGCCTGGTTTGCTCTTGACTCCCTCCGAAACATTTGTCTTCATTACCACTCTTTTTAATCAGGGCTCCTTCATGAGTGTTTCTGCTCAGCCCCCAAGGGGCAACTCTCGGCTGCGATAAATCAGCATCCATACCACAAGTCACTAATCAGCACTCTCAGGGAAAGAATAACAGTGAAGTGCAGACCACTAAAGGCTTGGAGGAACCTGAAGGCTCAGTGGCCTCAAGGAAGAACGGCCCACATCAAAATAATCAGCCACTGAACCATCCCTACCTTCTAGGCTTAGCAGGACTCGCACTCGCAGATATTGTTTAAAAGCCTCCTGCACACAAATTGTTCTCACTGGATAAAGGGACTTTATTGATAAAGAGAGAACTGGCTCTCACCCTTGAGCTTGGTTCCACTAATTCAGTGGATTGCACTTGTGCCTCCTGCTAGAAAGCATTCAGGGAAACAAACTTGGTAATGGATACCTCGTGCTACCATCAAACCATTTCTAGAGGAAAAAAAAAAAATCAGTGTACAATGAATTGAACAAGGAGGAAAAGGAAATGGATAGAAGATAACACATTCCCAAGGCACCCCATGTATTACTGCAATGGAAGAAGAAAAGATTTTGTCCATTTCTTTTGTTTTCAAAGGTTATTTATGAACACAACTAAACAAATGTCACCTCAAATGGAAAATATCTGCCTAGGTTATCTGTGCTCGTGCCCATCTCCCTGCATCCAACCCCTTTAAAACTCTGTGTGATGTTCCAACTGCAGAAACAATTAATATTTCAATAGCTGTTATTATTCCTTGAAATTGTCCAAATGCCCAGCTCTGTGTCAGTGTTTGCCAAGGACATCACAGAAAAAAGCTGAATGCACACCCAAGCCCTTGTGCCTCCCCCAGCTGCCAGCACCACTGAGAAATAACCCTGAGCTGTAAAACTGAGCACTGGCACCCAAATTAGCAAACTAAGCATCCTCCCATCCAATGGCTGTTGAACAAAAATGCTGGAGCAAGCTTTTCCAAAACCACAATTAGAATCATCCACTGTTGGGGTTTTTTTCCCTGTTGAGACTCATCTCTATGATACCTGGAAATCTGGCCCATGGAGATAAAGCAATTATGGAAAGATCACAGAAAAAAAAAAAAATCTTCCACTGTTCCTACATCCAAAGCTCAGGAAGGTCCAGGAATCACATCCCTCCAGTGAGCTGACTCCAGCACTGAAATTCAGGTTAGTAGGAGGTAGGAAAACCTCCAGTCCAGTCCTAAACCAACAAACCAGAATTATTTACTATGGTCTACTTTCTTTCCTTGAATTTTTGGGCTATATAAACTGTAGGATGGAGGTGGGAGGTAAAGAGGGTCTCTGTGAGGGTATTAAAAAGCCTCCTCACGACCCAGAGTGGCAGCACTTTGTGCCTGACCTCTGCCAAATTATTCCCAAAGCAACAGAAAGCACCACTGGGATAGAGCAGCTTCTGACTGAAGGTTTAATCCTGAACACCAAAAAGGGAAAGAAAGGCAATCTTTGCTGTGAACTCGTTGTGAACCTTCTGCAGAGTTCCAGGCTCACACTCAGGTTTATTACACTTAAAGAGGTTACCCTAAGCAACATAAAATATTTACTATGGTAATCAAAATACAAGTGAATAATATGCTTATTATGCTTACTAATTAATACTCATTTGAATTTCTGAGTTATCTGAGTAGGAGCATGGAGTATTCAGTTAAGGGGACACGCTGTGCTCCACAGCCCAATCTTCTGAGCACTATAAATAGGTGGTTTAGGAAAGTTCGGGCCGGGTTCTATTACAGAAGCTGCTAAACCAGAGCGTGGAATGCAGCAAAAATATTCCCTCCACCAACCATGCTCCGTTACTTCAAAGAATTCAATATACCCCAGTGCTCCTTTCTCAGAGATGAAAATCATCATTTTAAGTTGTCTGGTCCCACTCCACTTAAATGATCCTTTAATTTCCTCTCTGATCCCCGAGCCCTCAGGTGGCCCACGCGGCGCTCCGTGCCCGGGGTCGCAGGAGAAGTTCACAGCTCCTCTGCTGAGCTCCTGAGCCTCTCCCCAAGCAGCCCTTTCCTGTCTGCTCTGCCTTGCGTGCTCTGCTCCCCGGCTGCATCAGCTGCCAGCCTCAATCCCTCTCCTGGAACGCCCCTTCCCCCTCCAGCCCGGGCCTGACATCCGGAACTGACTTAGGAAGTGCTCTAATGGTTACCAAATTTTTGGGAACTGCCTCAGCTTTTCGGAGCTGAACATGTGTTCGGTGCAGGCAGCATCCACCGGCACCACTTGACCTCACGGCAGCCTTCGACTTGCTGATTTTTCTTTTTCTTTGCCTTTTTTTTTTTTTTTAATCCCCCCTCTCCTTGAAAAAACAAGAAAACTTTTACCAGATAACACATGATGTAAATGCAAAATTATGTTGTGAAATGACTGCAAACATGCTGTTTTCCAGATGTTTGACGAGACAGTAAAGAAACAGCACAAAGAAGGGTCAACAGTTTCCGTCAGAGACTCTGCTGGGTTCCACATGAAAAAAAAACCCCAAACCCCAACATTCAGATCTCATAAATTCAAGGGGCTCTGCACAGCTGACAAGCTATTTAGGCTTTAAAAAATAAAACGTGAGGTTCTTCTGTCATCTGCCAAATTTCACTCCATCGATAGGTGGTTAAAAGCCATTTGACTGTTAACATTCTATGAATTTCCTAAACCCATTATTGCCTCAAATACAAGAGACTGCCTGGGAATTGTTGCTCCTGGGAAAAGCTATCTGAGGTAAGCAGGGCTGCATCCTCTGTTTGCTTATAAATACAAATCTCCCTGCATGAGCCTAAAACTTTGCAGGAGAAAACGATCAAAAAGAGTTGGAAGAAGAGATGAAAGAACAGAGCAGCTGCCAGGCACTTCCCCTTATCCCCACCATGCCAAGAATGACTGACTATTGCCACAAGGAATATCAGCTTTTGTTTTCCAGCAGTTCATCCCCAGCTGATGCCAGAGGCACAGACAGATCACCCCGGCGAGCACGAACGGCGCTACCGGCGCGGGGAGCTGGGGACGTGGGGACATCTCTGCATCCATCCATCAGGGCTGGCAGGGCTGCAATTCCACTGCTTTCCAACTCTGCTTCCTCTCACAGGACACAAACCTGTCCTTCTGAGCCAGGCCAGCAGGAGCTGTGATTGTAAGATCCTTGCTACGCTTTTCTTCTGTCCCCTTCTCCACTCAAGCAATTTTTCCAGAGTACACGACTTGTGATGGGCTGGGTGATGCTTTTAACAGAAACTCAACAAATAATCTTCAGTTTCACATGTTTCTAAACAGGAAAACACCAACCAGAATTCACAGACAGCTCTGCCAAAGTGGAAGCTACAGCTCCAGACCCACTCATTTGTTAGTGTGGGATCCACTCTGTGCAGAATCACTTTGGACACCTTTTAAAGACACGTGGCTCAGTCCCACCCTGTGATGTTTACATGGCTCCTGCAGCTCAGCGAGGTCAGGCTGCTGCTCTGAAAGCAGCACAGCCTCTGTGCAAGCTCCCACCCAGCATTCCAGGAGGTTCTGGATGCAAGGAAAGGCATCCTGTGAGGATTTTCTACACGAGGATACCAGCAGTGTGATTATAGTGAATTACGGTTTGTCTTTACATGAAAGCAACACTGCTGAAAACATTTTAACTCCAGACAGAGCATCTGTGCATGTCTCTGAAACTCTTGGTTCTGTTCTAGCTGCACTGATCAATTCCCCTGCAGACAACCCCAAGCCCACAATGAATTCATTCACTGGATTCAGCAGCCAGTAATAGCCAGTAGTTGGCAGCACAGTCCCTCCACCTCAGCCACAAGCCTTGGGGAAATCTCCCCTGGCAGGCAGAACTCTGCATCTGATGGTATGTTAGGAACACATTTGTTCTCCTTCTCTGCAGTAATCAGGATAAAAAGTTCATGAGCTCTGCCTGCCTCACTGTCAAAGCAGGATGTTCCTCTTCCAGGAGAGTCTGACACAAGAGGAGCTGGGTTTCCCTGTTACTGACTCAACAAAATCCCCAGCTTGTCTTTTTCTGCATTATTACAGCACTAAAATATTGCATGAACTGAAATAGATACTTAATTTTATTTACAGTGAAGGAAATCATTCACTGGGTTGTGAAAGAGTTAATAAGGAAGAAAATCACACACAGTGCGTGTTAAAGGTTAGAGGAATAATCAGTCATTTGAAAAACACTACATAAACATTTTTCCGGATGCAATTTTCAGTCCAAGGATACATTTCCCAGTAGAAATCAGCAGCTAAAAAGGAAATCATTTAGTCTCCATAAGTGCCAAATTGTATCCTGATTTTTCCTGGTCTGGCTCAACTTTCAAAACTAGTGGTTCAACTTCTGCAATCTTTCACCCAATGACTATATAAACACATCCTTATAAGACAGACATAATCCTTGGGTGGGCCAATTTATGTTGGATTATGAAAATACTTAAAGTACAGAATCGTATAATGACTGTTGTCCTTTGGTTTCCACTAAAAGGAAAAAAAACCCTCCAACACAGACAGTCTCTGCTCCTTCCAAGGGCTCTCCGTGACAGTCGTCTCTGGCAACTGTGTCAACATCTTCTGAAAGTCATTAGGTACCACTCCATTTATTATTTAGTTATCACAAGCTCTATTTTAATGACACCTAATGTGACACATCTCTATTTAGAGCTTTCACGTGCAGAGGGGGGGAAAAAAAAAATCCCTGGCAAATTGTCTGCACATCAACATGGTGAGTCCCTGCTGCACGAGGGGAAGGGGGAGAGTTGTTCCCCACCCCAGCCAGAAGAACAGTTCTCACTCTCAAAAATCCTCTGGCTACTCTCTGTTTGGTTAAAGGTTATATAAATAGTAGCTTTAAGAAGGATAAAACAATCTCCATACAAAGCAAACATATTCATTTGTAATTTATTGCTGCCCGATGCACATATACACATACCCAAGTATAGATGTTAAATCCAAAAAATTATCTGTTCCTGCCCACTTGTACTTTCAGTGATGGAACGGAGGAACAATGGAAACTTTTATACTTTGTGGAAAGGTAAATTCTGTTTTTTCACTTCCCCTCTGAAACTCTAGAGTTTTTACAGGCAGCTACAAAAAATCAGCGTGTTAAAGCCAACAGTATCCCATCTTCAACACTTACCATGTGGTAGAACAGAACTTTCCTTTCCCTCCAATGTATAAAGTTAAGTGAAAGAAGACATTTTTTCAAGTCTACAGAGAGTAAAGAATAAATTATAGTGATAAGATCTGGAAAAGTTTGGTTGGAAGTTAAGAGATTTTCACATCTGTGTCTACACATCCATGTCTTGGGAATAATGTATCTCAAGTACCAGTCACATAAAAATGCAAGAAATTGTTCCTCTCTCAAAGGCAGCCAAATCATTCATTGTACTCATGTCTACACTTTGACTGGTAGCTTCCAGCAGAGATCTGAGCTAGCAAACTACAATGTTTCCTCCTGATTTCAAACCCTGACTATTTAACGTGCGTATGCATTAAAAAATACATAATTAGTAACATATACACAACTTAATTCACCATGGCATTATTCCCTCTTTGAGCTGGAATAAGTTAATTTATTCATGCTGTTCAAACATAAACTGAGTGATCCTGCAGTGACTCTGCCTGCAACACCACGAGCCTGATTTATATCCCTGAAGTCAGTGACCATCTTTCCCTCTGTTTCTGAGAGCTTTGGGATTCACTGCTTTTCCAGGCAATTCTCACATTGTGCTATGAATAACAGGCCAGTGTGATGTCAACAAGAGCTGAGAAATTACTCCTCATTTATTTAAATAAATGTTGTAATGGCACAGCTTTCATGAGCCTGGTGCAGCACACTTGGATGCATCTCACAGCAGGAACAGGAGGAATTGAGCTGTTTGAAACACTCCTTGAGGCTTTTATGGGCCAGTTCAAGATGGGAGGACAACCAAAAATAAAGCAAAATGTGCAGCCTAACCCTGTATGGGCATTGCCTCCTGCTCAAGTAACAGACACACGATGCACACCTTGACACACCATTCCACAGCTTTATTCCCAGGAAAGAAAAAATATAAAATTATTTCAGCCATCAAGACTCCAATGCTTTCCTCTGGTTGTTTAGTACAATACATGATTTACTTAAAAGACAGATAATATGAATCTCTAATTCATAGAAATAATAATTTTTAAAAACCTACATTCCACAAAACACACACTGAGGTCCTCCAACAATGAAGAGCAAGTATCTCACTTTATTCTTATTTTTGACAGGACAAAACATTCCAACAGGTTCAGCAGGGCAGAGTTGCAGCAGACACACCAAGAAAGCCCCAGTAGCTCTTTGAGGCACAAAAGAAAAGTTTTTGTTCCAAATCAAGAATTTCTGGCTGACATATTTCACGTTCCTTTCGGATTTAAAACACTCTGCTCTGAAAGCCACCATTATTTACAAGTGAAGAAAGAAAAGGGAATTTGCCCCACTCCTCACTCTGCTATTGTCCCCTGTATCTATTTCCAGGAAGCCAGATTCATTAGGGTTAATCTGCCTACTAAATGAATAAACAAAGGATTTCTCTGTCACTGAGGGGCCAGGTGAGCCGATATCATCTTCTAACACAGAAAATCATCCCCACAAATACAGCGCAGGAAATTACCTGCTGCAATCCCACACCTGGGATCATTTGGCAAGGGCCTTAGAAATGTTGAGTAGATGACTGAAATCAAACTAATTATGGGGTTTTTTTTAATGCAGATCTTCTATCAGGAGGAAAAAAAAAAGGCCTTTCTGAAAATGTGATGTAAAAAGGGCTCGAATGTCTTGGCTTACCTCACTACTAACAGTTCACAAAACTTTCTCGGACAAAAATGTTATAGGATTTGTGTAATTAAAGTATTCTGCTTCTTCACTAATGACAGTCAGCTCTGGCTGTCTCCAGCAGTGCCCACAGTGCAAAAACATCAAGGTTTAAAAATTGTTGCTGTGAGAATCTAATGAAAGATACAGAAAAAAGGATCTAATGAAGCTGACATAAATACAATTTCTAATACCACAACATCCACCTGCCCACGTAACTCCTCACACAGATCCAGCTCCAAGGGTTGTCAGTTCTCACATTTCTGGTGTGTGTCACAGATTTGGGAGTTGACACCTGAAGGATGAGTGAATAACTGGAAAAGGTTCAGATCTTACTTTCCAGATCTTTGCTTCTTGTGGAGAAGTAAATCACAGAACCATGGAATGGTTTGAGTTGGAAGGGACCTTAAAGTCCATCCCCCTGCCATAGCAGGGCCACCTCCCACCTATCCCAGATTGCTCCAAGCCCTGGCCTTGGACACTCCAGGGATGGGGCAGCCACTTCTCCAAGCAAATACTGAGAAATATTAGGAGTAGGAAGAGAAGTTCACGGAATTTACCAAAAAACTCCAAAGATAAGACAGGAACAAGAATTCCTTCGATGCAGGGGTGTGAACTGTGCACGTGTTACAGCAGAAAAGGAGCCAAGACAGAGATTAAGAACTACAGAAAATGCTGTGACAAAGGAGGAAGCTGTGCTCAGCAGCTGTGACTTGGGAACCATGGAGAAGAGAAGAAAATCTGAGGAAAAACAAAAATGGGAGAGATCCTGGGATTCAAAGAAAGGAGGCACACCTAGGTAGAAATGCAGGCACAAACCCCAAAGTTCAGAGCTTGGCAATGCTATGGAGAAGAAAGGGCAGGATTTGAAGCTTTAGGATGAATGCTGCTCCCACAACTACACAGCAAAGGGCTCCCTTTCCTCCCACAAGCACAGGTTCTGTTTGATGTCCCTTCTGCAGCAAGCAAGAAGAGATAAATTAAAACTGAGAACCTAGCAAGGGCTTTGATCCTATTGCCTGGAAATATGTATAAGAATATTTTCTCCAGACGTACTTTTGCTATATATGGAAACCAAATGCTGACTAATCATACAAACCTTATGGTGCCTGAGCACAGCTGTAATCTGCAGCAGAACACTGCCACAGTGGCCCAGGAAAATGGGGAAAACCAAGAAGTTTGCTGAGAAAGAGGAGAAAATGGTGATCAAAGG
Organism: Lanius collurio; assembly: GCA_020086605.1. NCBI lineage: Eukaryota > Metazoa > Chordata > Aves > Passeriformes > Laniidae > Lanius > Lanius collurio. The sequence continues at coordinate 2,028,718 of JACBWW010000032.1, read as the reverse complement.
CACTGGAGGCCAGATCAGACAAGAGGGAGAGTTTCTAGCTGGTAAGCTTTTAAGATACAAGTGACACATTTATGACTTATTCTTGTATTACTGAACTTCAGCAGGCCAAGTAATGATTATTCCTTTTCCAAGGGTAGAGAAAAATTATTCTCTCTGAGACCTGCTGACTCAGGACAGCAGTAATGGGATGCAAAAGCCTAAATTTTGGTTTATTGGTTTATAGATAGCACCAGCTGGCAAGGATAGAGCCATTTAGAGTTGTTTATCAGGACATGGCCTCATGTCCCAGGCACTGACAGGGATGGGACGTGGACAGAAGCTCTGATGTGGTGTTGTCACTCGTGGTGATGGCCAGGGAACAGTCAGGGCTAGAATGTGCCTGAGGAATATGAGAGTTTAATTTCTCTAGGTACTCCTTGTCCTCTGAAATGGGAGAAACACCAACTTAAGGAGCGGCATCAATTCTTGCTTTTCACTTAAAGTGCTCATCAGCACGGCATAGCTAATTAATGCTTTCAATAGGTGTTAAAAATTCCTGGGCTGTAAGGCAGCAAATGCATTATGAGCAGGCAAAGGCAAGTGGCTACAGTTTAGAAGCACAAAGGTGAGATAATGGCCTTCCACATCACTGAACTGTCAACCTCATTTAGCACAAAGCCTGGCATCTGGAGACTTCAAATCATACAGCCGTTTAAAAATATATAGAATGTTAAATTAAATGACAAACACGGGACATGTCACCTTTTAGAGGCAGAAATGTAAAACCAAAGCATATGTTCTCCAACTGTATTTGCTTCAGGATCAGCAATATTTTTGTAACCTCGTTGGTTTTTTGACTTGGTTTTAAACATGCAAGGATGGATATACAAATAAGTTACAGGTCCTCCACGTGATATCCTCAATTATAAGTCAATCTTTACCAGCAAAATAAATAAGGACCTGTAAGTTTAACTCTTGTGGAAGGTGAAGACAATGAAGAAAAATTTCTGCAAGTTGTTAGGGATGAAAGTCCCTGTGCAGTTTGAGCTCTGAATCCAAGAGGCCTGTGCAAATATCCCAATTTCAAGCCCACATTTACAAGCACACCCTGTGGCTCTGTGTGTGTCAAACTGTCCCTGACAAGGCCAGGGCTCAGAGGCAGCAATGGACCCAAGCTCTGGTGCCCTGGACCCAACCTGGCTGTGTGACAGAGCCCAGGCTGTGGCTGGCTCCACACAGGGACGGTTTCGGTGTTGGCACCGCTGTCACCGCTCCGGTGGCAGTGTCACAGCAGGGCAGCTCTGTGGCACGAGGGGAAGGTGACAAACCCCACTCCCCAGCACCATTTGGCACCTCTGCATGGTGCTGCTGCTCCTGAGAGCCCAGCTCCACGTCCCCCTGAAAAACAGGGGCACCCCTGAGCTGCCACCCCCGTGCCAGCTCCGTGTCCTCCCGTCACGCGCCGTGACCCGGAGCGGGCGTTGGCACTTCACGCCTTGCACAATCCTCACTGAAGGGTTATTAAAAGGCCATAACTAGGCCAATAAAGCTGAATTTTATTTGTTCACACACAGCAGTGGGGGAGAGCTGCCTGCTGATGGCACTCAGCAAAACATCCCACCCCCAGTCCGAAACCTTCCACTGCTGCTGTAGAAGTGCATCAGTTACAAGTTTAACAGAGCAGGAAAGGCTGAAAAATCAGATCAGATAAAGCTGAAAAATCAGATCAGATAGAGCAGGTGCCCCACTACCTTTCCCTCCTCATTCCCTATCCAAATCAATTTTATAGCATGGGAAATATTTGATACCACCTAATGATCACCAATTAATAATCTCACTGAGCATCTTTAACCTGTGCATCCTCCCAAGGACCTTCTTCCATAGGGATGGATTATCTCCCTCTGCAGGCACTCTAGGACCAGCACAAACCAATTGCAATATTATTTAATTTTCTTTTTGTCAGGCAGATTCACAAAGTTTCAATCACATTTCATTGTACAGAAAGGAAAAGGCATGAGCCAAACTTTGAAATAAAATCATGAAATAGTGAAGCACTGTTGGCATTTCAGCTTACTGGGCATCAAAGTTTAAACTTTGCTTTCAACCTCAGTTTTCCAAACACGCTGTCACTCACCATAATATGGGTTAAAAATAACAGAAAGCAAAGATGAAATGTAAATGATTTAAATGCATGCATATGTTCTTTTGTAAAATGCATAATGCAGCTGCAAGGTTTTCCCTCATATTTTGGACACAAATCAAGAGGGAAATGGCTCACTTATGATACAGTGAATTTTTTTCTAACTTCAGTGCTAAAATGTAGCTCCCTGTAAGCATTTCACTGTACACTGAGTGCTGGTTTGGTTTTACTTGGTTGGGGATTTTTTAGAGCATAAATACAAACACCAAAACCAAAAGACTAACACCAGAGCACTTTTTGCTTCTCCAAATTCTTTCACAGCAACTTTCTGCTTGTTAAAAATCCACCAGCAACACAAAAACTTGGCAGAGTATCTCTGGCCATTCATTAACATCTGACAATCAGTCACGAGTAAAATTATTCTTGTTTTTAAAATGTAATTTAAGTGATGGGCAAACAGAGCACACAGAGGTTTGCTCAGCATCCCTGCTCTAAGTAATAGAGGTGAAAACCCTGATTAATGGGAACTACAAGGAGCTAGCAGGATTCTCAGTGCAACAGTGGCTTCTCCTGCTTTTTTTATCAAGGCAAAATTAAAAAGAGAGCACCTTTCTGGCATGGTATAATCGGGATTCTCTGTAGTGTCCCAAAATTGGAAGAAGCTACAAATGACAGAGATTGCAGTTCCTGCTCTGCCTGTGTCGCATCAACAGCACCGAGACCTGGAGCAGAGGAAATGCAACACAAAGGGGGATGGCAGAGCAGGTTACCAAAACTGCCCCTACCCGTGCCAAAGCCTCACAAACTGCAGGAGTTATCCCGGGGCCAGGTGGGTCTCAGGGAGCCGGGGCCAGCTGTGCTCCCAGCAGATGGGAGCCCCAGGGAAGGCAGCTGTGCCACAGCCCCGGGGCTCCACACGAGGCACAAAGGGCTGCCCGCTGCTGCTGCTGGAGGGAAGCATCAGGGCAGGAAGGCTTGGCAAGCCTGGGATCTCAGAAGAGGACAGTGTGCACCCCACTTGACCTGGGGACATGGGATTTTTGATAGGACTATTACAAACGCAGAGCTTATAAAATATATTTGGAAAGGTTTTCGTGTTGGTTTTGGGATAGGATACGAAGGCCCCAGGAATCCACTCTGAGGCCTTAAATCTGTGGCCAAACTCCAGCAAAAACCATATGTTGTTCATATCAGCACCTTTTGCTTTTCCCTTGCCCCATACTGAGCAGAGACTCGAGGCACCAGGGTTCAGGGACCACCTCTCACCTGGAGAGAAATCCCAGGAGGATGATGCCAATAATCCCAAACCTGTTTTCTGTCATTTGCTGACTGCCCTGCTTGTTTCCCCCTTCACAAGGGGCTCAGACCCAGGTTTATGCACACATGGAGTGCGTGGCTTCACACGCTCCCTCGGAGACTCCGTGTTCCTTTTGGAAGGAGGTGAGTCCCAGGTGTTCCAAGCAGGAATAAAAGCCCCACAGCTGGAGGCTGGGACCTCCAGGACCCTCCTTGCACACAAGAGCAGCTGAGGAGGAATTTGGTGACAATCAGACACTCTTTTCACCCCGTGCTCCCACTCCCTACTCTCTGCAGCAGCCACTTGCTGGCACCAGCTTTGGCTTTTCAGTGCTCTCCAGCCAGAGCTGGAGCAGTAACCAGCACCCAATTCAGCCTGAGTTGTAATAAAAAGTGAAAGTTAAAAGCAATGCAAGCAGCAGATAAAGAACTATTAAAATCTGGCTGGGGTGATGCCAGGGATGGAGTCCAAGGCAGGGGAGGAGCCACAGCTCCAAGCCAGTGGGTATCCCACAGTGTTGGATAATTAAGGAAAACAAAATATTTTCCATCTGTTTCTTTACCCCTTACGTCACCGAGGCAATAAAATATATACACAAGTAAGCACCAACAGGCTGTATTTCAACTTGGATAAAAATATTTATTCCCAGCAGAGAACATCTTTACTCCAGCAAGTAGCCAGGGTGAAGAGGCTGTGATTGGATCACTCTCAAGGAATTAAACTCCACCTTAGAGCAGATGAAATGCCTAAATGGCTAATTTATGTGTTTCACACACCTAAATCCACACTTCAGCTCACTTATCCTTGTTACACCTTGTAACAATGGACAATTGCTAAAACCTGCTGGTTTTGGACTAACAGTGGTGAAAATAAGTGCTTATGCTGATATTACATTGGAAATTGCAACAGGAGGAAAGACAAAGGGAAGAGTCTGCAGAGCCCTGAGGACAAGGGCTGATGTTCTGGAACACCTCCTGAAAAGAGGAGAGGACAGGCTGGAGGATCTCAAGAGGACCAGAACCAGAATCCTGATAGCTGAAACCCTTAACATCCAACACAGACTGCAGGCCAAAGTGGCAACAAGAAATAATGGGGCATATTTAGCTGTTTTTCAAAGCAAACATGGGAAATGGTGAGCAAATACTTCGAAAGATAAATCCTAATTTAGTTAAATCACTAAATAAGGATGTTTCTATTATAAACTGGTTACAAATAAAGCTTTCCCTGAGACAATACTGACTCCAAAATTCGAATACTCTTCTTTTAACATGCACATCCATTTTAAGACCACTTTAAGGAGTCCAGATTAATAGATGAGCTTAGAATATGTTACAAGCTTATAAAAATATAAAGATTTGCAAAATGATTCCTTTAAGCAGTGTAGGAAAAGAGCAGAAATGTCAATGCACACGCTGCCTGCAAATACCAGTGGTGTGTTATTTCTGTGCAATCTCTCAAAACACAAGTACAGACACTGAGGTTTCTGGATCTCTTGTAAGTTTAACAGTAGCTGGGAGCTCTTAGATCTCCAGCTATAATAAATATTGTATCCTACAGGAGCCCATCGGGAATCTCAGCTCATGTGTTGTTCCACAGAAGATTGTGGTGTCAGATATGATTAGAATCAACACTTCCCACTTATTCAGAGTTTTAAAGCTACCTACACACCACGTTAACAGCTGTTAATGAAAGATAATTAAAGGGCACATAAGAATCTCATATTAAGAAGGAGGTTTTGTTAACTAATGTAAAATACCTAGGATAACAAGATTAATTTTTCCCCCTAAATAAACCCACAGCATTTCTGTGCTTAGCCCATGCTCTAGCCCACTGCTGTTTTTCAGCTGACATGAACTGAGGGTGGCTTCCCCAACTGGAAGTTAGCAGCTCACACTGAAGCAGTGAGACACTGCAAGGCTGCATTAATGGAGCCCTGAACACACTGCAGGCAGGCTGTGGGACACGAGAACAACAGTGTGGGGGGAGCAGCAGCACTGTGCCAGGGACCATCACCCTGGGGGCCCCACTGCACCTTCTCTTCCCATGTGAGGAAAATCCCCATTCCCTTGGATTTGGTTCCGATGCTGGGAGGTCACAGTTCAGCTCTCAGGGAGCTGTGACATCAACAGAGGAACTGCTGGGCCAAAAAATCTCCTGGGGGAAATGAATGAGGAGAGCAGCACCTCCAGAGCCTCAACTGCTTAAAGCCAAATTCCACCCAGCACAGCAGGCTCCAGAAATTGCAGATTTTTCATTTTCACTTGTCTCAGTGAAATCAGATGCAAGTAGCACCATTTTTTAAGCTGATAGAGACTTGTTTTGATACACAACCATCTTAGAAGAGATCAACTGCTTCAATCACTGTTAGATTGCTCAGCTGTACCAGAGGCAAACAGGGATGAGGAGTCTCCTCTGTCCCTTGAAGTGTAAAGCTACTCCACATCACCACGTTGTGCTGTGGGGAGTGAGCTCCCACCTCCAGAACTGACTAAACCACCCACAATCATCACAGGGTGGAAAATTAAATCAGTATCTAATGAATCTGCTGCCTTTCACTCACTGCTTGCCCTCTCCAGTGTACTTCTCCTGCCTCCAGAGAACACCCACCAGTGTTTCAAGACATTAATGCTACTCCATGTATCCCTGCAGCTGAGTCTTTTCCCAGTCCAGGCAATGATCCAGCAGCAAGTGCCCAGTCAGTAGTGTCAGGTCATTTTAATTTCTCCTCACATCTCCCCAGTCTATAGGGCATAGCTGTTTCTAGATGTAATCATGTACACTGCATTGGCATCTTGGAGCCTGTTGGAGTCAGTTCTGTCTTAAGGCCCTCTTCAAAAATCATCACATAACATTTTCTCAAATTAGATGAAATAAATCAAGTTGAAAACATTCTAAGTACCAGAATTCTGCATTATGCAGCTCATGCACACACACTCAGCAAGGCAGATGAGCTACATGGAGAGAGCAGCACATGTGAGCACGTGCTACTGCACTGAGGAAACAAAGATACCCCAGATATCCCACAGGCTGTCACTAGTCAAGGAATAATGCATAGAATGTTATGCAAATAGGTAACATAACAAGCATTTCAAACAGGTTTATTAACAGGATCAGCACAGAAGTTATTCCAGGAAAGAACCACAACTTAAACTCATGTAAATTTAGGCTGACAGGACACATAACTACAAACCAAGCAGTGCTGGGTCGGTGTTTTTGTTACTGAACAGGTGATGCCCCCTAAGAGCAGCTTGTTCTCTGCCCATTATTAAAACCTCTCAATTGCTGTGAAGAGCAGCCCAGGGGCCAAACCCCTTCCTTGCCTTCAAAGCTCAGCATTATTCTCTGCAGCCCTGAGTGCAATCTCTATGTGCCACAACAAACCACCTTTATCCCATGCAGGTAATTACAGGTTCAGGTCAAGGACTGCAGCCCGGATTGATTTCATCTCTCTGCAGCCCTGGCTGGCTCCACTCAAGCAGGGCAGCTCGAGCAGCCCTGACACCAGAGCTCCTGGAAAGGGATCCCAGCCCTGCCTCAGCCTGGCACTCACTGCCTGTGGCAGCAGGGACAGCCTGGGAATTCAGTGTTGGGGACTTCATCTGCCAGCTGCATTCACACATCTTCACTCCCTGGATTACTGATCCCCACTACTCCAGGCAGCCCTTTGTGGTGTACAGCGTTTGGGAATGAGTATTTGATTGTGCATCCAACAGAAAGGAGCTCAGATGGTTAAAGGTGTGACAGCAGAAGTGTTTATTAAATTCCAAGTGAGAGCAGTGCTGGACAGCAAACATTTGTCCCGTGGTCCCTGCCTCACAGGTGTGGTGATGAACAGCAAAAGGACAACTCCCTCCCCTACAAAATCCCAGTCAATTCTGTTCATTAAACCCTCTGCAGGCAGAGCTCTCTGTCCATGACCAGCCAGTCTCACACAAAAGAAAGGGAAGTACTAAATTACAAGCTGATTTTAAGTGGGCATTGATTGAAGTAACCAGAAGAGAGCTCAGTATTGTCAGAGTTTCATACAACAGTAATAAACAATCTTCATTAAAAAATGATGTGTGCATCCCCCAGCAGCACAGCACTCTCCAGGTTTCAGTTGAGAACATTAAGGATCCCTCCACCCCACACACAATCAAAGAGGAAAAAAATCCTCAGGATCTTTTTCTTCTACAAAATTAATTTTATTCATTAAATAACGCCATTCACTGATACCCTTCCCACTCAATTTCTGCATTTGTCCTTGTAGTGCAAGAAAGAAAGAGATTTATTATTCTATTTGTGATCTCCTCCCAGCAAGAAAGGAAGAGGTTGATGCAAAAAAGAGATCAGGCAATTTCTCTGTCAGTGCTCTCATCCTCCACTAGCAATGCAACCAAATCATTACTTGGCTGATGGGTGTCCAAAACCCCTCTGTGTGAGGGAATAAACAAGGCTTTCCATAGGCAGACACACAGATGCAGCCACTTAAGTGAGCAGAACTGAGTCACTGAGCACACCTGAGGGCCTGAGCCCACACCTGGGGTGCAGCTGAAGGGAAACACTGGTGTGTCCACTCAATGCAGCTGTGTGGGCAAACTCACTGACCAGCAACTGCTGCAAAATCCTTTTTTTAGAGGTTTTCCAGCTCTGAAAGCTCAGAGCTGACTGTACAGCTATCCCAACCTTCCTGCACCCTTAATTTCTGCATCATTCCTTATTCAGAGAGTTCTACCAGGTTTAATCTTTAAGGTATGTAACATGTATGATGTGTGCCATTCCTCCCCAAGTTACAGAATGAAAATTCAGAGATGTGCCTGGGTGGTTTTGATGTGTAAAGAGCATGACCTTCAGCTGCAGCATCTCCTGCACACAAGAGAACTCCTCAAGGTTTCTCTGTCATATCTGGGCTCTAATAAAGTCTGAAGTGGAACCTGACTTACTAAGACTTAACCCACCTGTGTCAAAGCCAAGCCCCTGGGAAGGCTGGACACCCACACACAGTGAGCAGCTCCTACCTGTACAGTGGTTCTGCTGCTGCATTATCACCAAAGGCTTCCTGCTTTACAAAGATTTAAACTCACTGTTGTCCCTTTAACATTTCCAACTGCCAATCTGGAACAGCATCTGGAACTGCAGTGCATTGAATCCTTGAGGGTATATTCTCTCTGTGATGCATACAACTAAAATGTGTGCATGGAGGGACAAATGTCCAGTAGCTTTAGGTGACTGAATCTTTGCAAACTTTTCTTGAAAAAATAAACCAAAGAAGAGTGTCTTAGGAGAATTTTGAGTTGAGAGAACCATATTGAAATACAGATTTTTAAAATATATCCAAGTAATCTTTACAGATTCAGCCATCCACCTTGAGAATGCCACTGCAAATTCTCATTATTGATAACAGTACCAGAGTTTTGCACTTTTTAAATGAAGACTTTTGCAAATGATCTTACGAGATCATCCTTAGTACACCACACTTTTACAGACACATGCTTAAAAAAAGCACACAAACTGCTTATTACATGCAACAACAGAATTGTCACCAACAGGGGAGAAGGAAGGAAGCTATTGAGAATGGCAGAAGGATAATGGGAGATGATAAACATGTACTTGAAGTCTTTTGATAGGAAGGAGAAGCGATGAGTCGGATAAGCAGAGGCGCCACAGGGGTTGCATCTCCAAGCAACAGGCAATCAAACCTCCAGATAAGCATCTGCATCGAGCTCAACAGGCTCCAATGCAGGGGCAGAGCTGAACAATCACTTCCTAGTTCAGCTCAGGCAGCAAAAATTTATGGCCTACTTAAAAATCCTTCAAACCTAAAAATGCCTTTTCTATAAAGAACATCAGCCGTGTAGGGCATGCTGTGGGAAGGGCAGGAAATGAGAATGCTTCAAGTGGGTGACTGGAAAATCCAATGCTGTAAAAAACCCAATGCTGTACATGAGTGGTATTTAAAACCAAACCCTTCCCATCCACAGCTGAGATTAATGGAGTTTTCTGCACATCTCACAGGTGGGAAGAGAAGAAAATAAGCATAAAATACTGTTTTCTTCCTTTGCTGGGCCCTGCTACAAGAATAGCTTGAAATCTCCAAACACATCTGCTCCAACACATTCACTTCTTCCCCAAAAGCCCAGTAATCAAATGTGTTTTTATCTTGTGTCTCCTTTACTCTGTAACAATTCACACCATCACACAATCTAGAACTTGAACCCCTAAGTTCTGCATGGGAAACAAAAGAGAGGATCAAGCAATACAAAACCTGTGAAGAGATGCTAAATCCCTGAATCAAAAATCAATTCCACTGCAGCCTGCCTGGGTGAAGTAAATAAAATACTGCCATCAGCATGTCCCTAACAAAACCCATGTATTGTTTATAAGAAAGTTATGAGGTGTTATAACCAAATTGAGTCACTGCTGTACAGTAAATACATTTTCAGTGTCCTAACAATGCATATAGTGAATTCTGGCAATTTTAATATGGACACACATGTTAAAGGCATTACAAGTGGGGCTTCATCACATTCACATGAGTCAGTTCATATTCAAGTCCCATCCACATGTCAGGAAAAGTTGTTTAGCATGGAAGAGGCACAGTCCTGTGTGTCCATTGTGTCTGTTGCAGATGGAGTAACACAGCTTTAGGAAGTGCTACAGTCACAGAATGGTCACATTTGAGAATTACTGCACATCCCTGTTCCAGGTAAAGGCACTGCTCCTACACAGGAAGGAAAAATCCCCACCCTGATAATCCTGATTTCTCTGTATCAGCTGACTGAGAGCCACAGCTCTGCCACTGATCACTCTGAATCTCAAGTGTCATACACAGACTGAGACTCCTGTGATTCCAACTTGGAACCTTTTAGGAGCAATAAGCACAGGTGAACGAGGAAAAAAAACCCCAAAACTCATTATAACTTATATAATTATAACTTATGATGCATTGATATTTTCTTCTGTATCACACAATTATTTTCAAAGTTACTTTGTCATATTGTAAACCAGACAAAATTCCCTTTCAATAACCAGCATCAGATGTTTGTCTCAGCCCAACAGGAATTAATTTAACAACTTTTAAATATCTGAAAATTGAATTTATAAGGAAACTTCTCAATAGCCAAAGTAAATGTGGTTACTATTGAACTCTGTTATAAACACATACATGAAATATCCTGTAATACCCAAATAAATTCATTTGGCAAACAATGAAGTATCTTGGACTCAGCATTTATATCAAACAGCAAACACAGTCTGAAACAGGAGCTTTTATTTTCACTCTCTTTAAACCAACCTTCAGAAACCCCTTTCTGTATGTGTTACAGTCTCTTTTTACAGTTTAACCTCAATCCAATCAGGAGTCTCCAGGGATTTTCAAATCGCTAAAGATTAAAATCCTCTCCGCCTTGACTGTTTGACTAATGCTATGTGTTTAATAATTCTACTTGTGAGAGATTTTATTTGACAAAATCCTGCTGTGTGGACCCTCAGACGCTGTACAGCTGCACTAGAACATAAAGCTCTGCTGCCCTTGTTTCCTTAGACAGGCTATTCCCCAGCACTGAGGGGAAAAGAGAACTTTATAGTACATCTATTACTCTGTTGATATTAACAGAACCACTGTGGTATTAAATCTACACACTCTTTTCAGAGCAGAGCAGTGAAAATGTGGCTGTTACACAAACATTAGATAAACTCTCCTGTTGTCCTGACTGTTCACAGAAATCAATTACATTTATGATTACATTTCAATGAAGGCTACTTTATAAATGAGATGGAACTGTAATAGTCTATGCTTTAGGCATTCATTAATAAAAGCATTTCAGTGTTAGTATTTGTAAATGTTCTGCTTTTTTAGTTTAGGCAGTTTGTAGCATTCTATAGCTCATGTTAAACTTTACATAAATAGTGTGTCCAGATCTTACCACAATGCTGTGACTTCACATTTGAGTGGTGTGGGGGGAAATCATCATTATGGTAGGATTGAGTATTTGTACCAGACAGCACTTACCCTGTGGTGCAGCTGAAAATCAGGACAACCTTTACAGCAACGATTAGCAAACGTGTTACCAGCCAAAACGAAACACCAGGCTGATGGACACGAATGTAAAACCGAAAATGAAGGTGCCCCTACCTGAAGTAGCATCGATGACCGTGGAGACGCCCCTGCGGTCGGCGGCGGGCCGCGGCGAGCCCGGCATGCTGACCGGCTCCGAGCGCACCGGCTGGATCCTGGCAAGGACACACAGTCAGCCGCTGGCCACGCTCAGCAGCCCCATCCCACCCAACCCGACACAGCTGAGACAGCGGCGGTTTAATTGGGAAATGGCCCGAGAGCCGGTGAAAACTTGTTTTCCTTCATTGGGTGCAGCTGAGATCGGGATAATCTACCCGGAGACTTAAAGGGAGTGGGTATTCCCAAAGGATGGCTCGGATGGGAGCGCTCAGGGAGCCTCACAGGAAAAAGTTCACCCTACCCAAACTGGTTAAAAAGCCTCTATCACCCTCATCAACTTTTTAAAGACCCATTTGTAATTATTGATTCCTTTTGTAACATAGATCTGTATTATTTCTGCTTATTCCTACTTTCCTTCTGCACATGTACACATATATATAATAAAAAAATCAAATATTTGACACCTATATCCTTACTTGTGGTAGCAATTACATCCAAGGAGAAATCACACATTTCAAACTCAAGTCCAAGGACAATCTGCCCACTTTTAATGGGATTAGTCATATTATCCATCTCTCTTGTTTTACTCCTAAGAGTTTCAGACACAGCCCCAAACAATCCAAGTCCCTACCACAGAACTTTGGACTTCAAATCACATGCAGAGTCGGGAGCATGGAAACTTGTTAAATCTGGAGTTACTGGGCAGGACACAAACACTTGGAGCAAAACCTCTCCTACAAATCACCAGTACATATAAACCCACTCCTTCCTTTCCTTCCTTTGGCCCACCCTCTACCCCCAATTCCAAACCAGCAAATGTCCAAAACCAAATGAATTAAATACATGAAAAAGAATTTCCAGGAAGGAAGAAAAGGAATGGTTAAAGCAAAAAATAAAAACAGGGAGGAGGAAAATACTCCAGAAGTTCACTTACTGTTCCAACACACTGACCGCTGTCTAAATTCATGGCATAAAGCTCCCCCTCACATCTGAGAAAATGAATTTATTAAGCAATGCAGGAACTGTAAAAGGCAAGAGGACACTGAGCAAAGCCACCAGACTTTGTTCTGTCTTTCCCTGTCGTGTGCCCAAGAAGGGCAAAAGGAATCTGAGCTGCTTGGCCTGGATGGATTTTTCTTGGTGCATCACCCGCTCTTCCAAGACTTTCCTCTGGACAAGCCTGATGAAAACTGTGACACGTCCCACACACGTGGCAGGGGGCAAGTTCTGCACACAACAAAAGTGAGACAGCTGGGAAATTGGTTTTGTTTTTTACCTGAGGCTGTTGAGATCAAGATCATCTGTGTCAAAGTCCAGGAGAGGCTGGGGGGTGTCGCTGGGCCCGTGCGACTGCAGCACGGAGGAGCTGGAGGAGATGACGGTGGTTTGGCCTGAGGGATGGATGGTTTTGAACTGGAACTGAGGGCCCATCCACAGGCGTCGATGAGGCCCAGTGTGAGTCACAATTTCGACCTGTGAGAAGGGGATATCAGAAATGATGAATGCAAAGCTGCAACTTCATCTAATGAATGGTTCCTCCAGTGCACCGGGCTCCGGGAATTAAAGTGTTCTGAGCCAGGGTGTTTGGAGGAATGTTTAACAAGGGAAAATTCAGGATGTCTTTGCTACAGAATGGATAATCAGCCAAAGCCAAGAGCTTCTTGCAGAGACTTGAAAGCTTGTGAATCATCAGTCTCAGGACACTGAACCCCAGTTCTTAAATTGTTCTGAACATCAACGCTCCATCCTGGCCACCACCTCACCTGATCCTGTTGTTTCCTCCCCTTGCCAGGATGAAATGCACCCCAAAACTCAAAAGCTATGGCCAACAGAGAACACATTTCTGCCTGAGTGTGCATGGAGCAGAGAAGAACCAAGAGCCCACATGGCCCAGCCATCCCCCATCCTGAGCAGGGTGAGGGATGCGCTTCCAAAGAGCTCAGTCCTGCTTTGTTTCAGCTGCTCTGTGGAAGTTCCCACCTTAAACTGCTTCCCACAGGCAAAGTGAGAACTGGATTTCAAATCAGAGCTCCTAATCCCTGTTGGCACATGCAAGGAGAGGGCTGGCACAGAGCATCTTGTGAGGAGCACAAGATCCATAACGGAGTGATGGGCAGAGTTCTGGGATGAGCCAGGTCACACCCAGCAGAGGAACACAAACCATGCATGTGCCACACACAGGGTCCACACAAATACACCAATTTAACCAAAATTCTGACAATTCAACAGAGGTTGGGTGTTTGTGTTCATAAAAACTGGGCCTTGTAAATAAGGGTAAAAAAAAGCATAGAACTTCTGTAATCAGAGAACAGAATCATTAAAGCTGGAAAGAGCATGCAATACTAAAAATCAAAAAGAGCTTTTAAAAATCAGAAAAAAGAAACACAGAATGAAAATATTAAGCTCTGGTGAGCTCATACTTTTAAAATAGAAAATAGACTATTGAATTCCTGTCAATTTCTGCTAAAACAACAATCAGCTTCACAGCAGAAATGCAATTTAGTGAGGCAATTCATCAAAACAGATTTTTGTATAGGTATATATATTTGTATAGGTATAGATATATATGTATAGGTATATATACTAGATGTATACTAGTAGTGATTCTCCATCTTTAAGAAGCAATTTGAAACCCTGGATGATGTCAGTTCCCTGCTATTGTCAGACAATAATCACAGCCTACACAGCTCTATTTCCATCTCTACATTTAGTTCAGCCTAACTCAGCTTGGCTGCAGCCGTTTCTGAGGCAAGTAGCTTTTATGTAGCAGTGTAAATTAGGCCACAGATAAAGTAATCTGTGTATTTTAAGCTTGAAACCATCAGTGTCACAGAGCCGAGAGGTAAACAGATGCCTCTGCAATTTTACTGAGGCTACAGCCAGATGTTCCTGTTCACTCTCCTGTCGTGTGCAGGACAAACATATTGTATCTACTTCCCACTGACAGCACACATTACCCACTGTTCTAATTGAAAAGTTGAAGTGAAGGGTGGTGTTTTTTCACTGCTTGCTGTTACTGTTGATAACAACACTTTAATTTTGAAAAACATCCTTGCACTTTAGGCTTAATCTGAAGTGGCTTGCTCAGAGAACGGCAGCGTTGCCACGCTCCAAGGGCTATCATCACTCCTGCTCTCAGCAAGAATTAAACATTCCAGGAGCATTCTCGGAATTATCTGTGTTCTGTGACATCACCTGGGACTTTTTTTTTCCCCTTTAAATATGTTTGCTCTTCTAGAGGGATGGATGTGGTAAAGTTCAAGCAGTCTAAGTTCTGTTGATGTCTTGTATCTTCAAGAATTGTTAATAAACAAACACCCATAATCTCTTTTTCCTGAGGTTTCACCAGAACAGTAAAATATGTAAATACCTCCAAACAGTCCTGGAGAGGTGGAAAACTACAGGTGAAATCTAGTCCCAGTGAGCTCAGAGATAAAATTCCTGTTGACTACCCTGACTGAGAAGTTCCATCATCTTTGTGCTCTGAGAAATCAGACACAGCACAAATAAATGAGATACCTCGATGTGCAGCCACATCTGAAACCTCAGGCAGGTAAATGAATTTACAGGACTGGATTCCCCAGTGAATGCTCCTCCTGGACAGGTCCATGTGGAAACCTAACCTCTCCTTTTAGGAAAAAGCTGTGTATGATTTATTCACCAGTGGGAGAAGCAAATCCCAGCCATAAATATTTCATATTTATGCCATACACCCCAGCAACACATTTAATGCATCACTCTCATAACAACATTGTTCTTAAACCAGAGGAAACCCACCTAATTTGTCAGCGTGAATTCCATGGATCAGGTACCTTGTAATTGCTTTGGCAAATCCAGAGTATTTGTAAATTTTATTTATTTATTTAACTCTAACCTTTCATTTCTAACTGGAATTAATTCTCAGTGTATTATTCATGATCTACACTCTTACACTGAAGTTCTGTTTGGAGCCAAATGGTCAAGTATTTACTGAGTTATTACAGAGAACCTTCACTGACTGAGACAGAGCAAGATTGGATAAAAAGACAAAGATTTGACCTCATATAAAAATCCTCCACCAAGCAGGATAGTTTTAAAGCCATACAGTATTTCTGTCTGGCTTTAAGCAACAGCAATTACCAGCTGGAAATGACAACCAGAGAAGGAAGGAAGTCAACCAGCTACTGTCCCATGTTTATGTTCAGATGCAGGGAGTCTCAGGTCACCACCCAAAAGACACCATCACCCTGCCAACTTCCTTCATCCCTGCCCAAAAAGGACCACACCAAGAGAAAAAGGGAGACAGGTAACTTGCTGTTGCCAGCTGAAATGTCCCACTTTGTGCTGAGCTTCCCAGGGATGGGATTGAGTCAGGAATGATGGGGCTTTATCTGCTTTGACACCATCAGATTGACAGCCTGAGTGGGGTCAGTTTTACACACAGCAATGCCCAGGCTGTTGGACATTGACTTCCCACTTGGAGGAAAGCTGTGAATTTTGTTTCCAGTGGCTCCCATTGCTGTTTTGCTGACTGGAAGCCCTCCAAGGCATACCTGGGACAGCCACTCCTCATCCTCCTGCCCGCTGTGGTCGGAGGCCAAGCTGTCGTAGGACTCGTGCCGGGTGATGGGCCCAGGGCTCCCTGGTGGCACCACTGAAAAAAACCCCAGAAAATTCAAAATCAGATTTACTGTTTAATTCTTTATTAAAAAAAAAAAAAAAGCTTTTTAAATAAGTTAATAGCACAGCAATGTATATGTTTATCTAAATCTGTGACAACAGATTTCCTGGAAGCACAGAAAGAGCTCAAATATTGACATTATAAGGTTGAAAAGATTCTTGCTCTTTGACTTGGATATATCCATATAGCCACCAGGGTAACCCATTGGCTCTTCTTTTAACCTGAAGTTCTTAAAATACTGAAATATTTTTATATTCCTGCAAAATTTTTAAAAACTCTGTTATTGCAGGGTTGACCTTTATGTGTCCAGCTTCCAACCACTACAAATTTTTACAGCCATGCAGTAAACCCCCAATAATTGGAGTTTTAATGGCAAAGCAGACACAATGGTAGCCATAAATACAGAATGGCGCCTCTGCATAGTAATCAGCTTTGCATAAATGCATACACTGAATGGAATAAAGGGATTTCCATCCAGTTTTGTGTGTCAGTATCTGAAGCTACAGAGCCATTGCTCACACCTCTGGATTTCAGCATCCATATTCTCAAACCTGCACTCTCAAATTCAGCTCAGGGCCCAACTTATTCCAGAATTATTCAAAGTGCCTGATAAATTAGGACATATTCCTACAAAGGAAGCTCAGGTTGGATATTAGGAAAGAATTCTTCACTGAAAAAGAATGGTGAAGCATTGGAACAGGCTGCCCAGGGAAGTGGTGGAGCTGCCATCCCTGGAGGTGTTCAAACACTCCTGTTTCAGAGAGCACAGCTGATCAACTGCAGGCTTTCCTCTTACTGAACTCCCTAACAAACTTCATGGCTCCAGCAGATGGTTTTGCTTTCAAACCAACGGGAACTTTATGGACTGTTCTGATTTTTTTTTGTTCTTTCTATCCCAGGGGCAACTACCAGAGCTGTCAAGATTAGAGAAGCTGCAAAAACACAGCCCAGGGAGCAGCATCCCCCCTGCTTGGTCGCCGTATTTCTCCCTTGTGAAATACTGCCACATTTTACAGGAGATTCAAGATGGCTTTACAGTGAGAAAGAAATTTGAAAAAACGACTAAAAAGCTGAACAAATGCTCCGTTTTGGTGCTACACTGGAAGCCTTTCCCTGAGGAATCCCAGCCTTGCCCAGGTCTTGCAGCTTCCGAGCGCAGCATTAACCCTTTCCACCCAGGAGTGATGAAATGCTGAATTCCATGGAAAAGCTCAGCCTGAGAGTTCACCAGCAGGGCAACAGTGATAAAGCCTCAGCTGAGGTCAGCCCTCAGTCATTCATTTGGCTGTTTAATAAACCAGCATTTCTGTGCCACACCTATCACAAAAGCAGTGTTTCGAGGGGTTGGTTGGGATAGAGGATCTGTAATGCCAGCCCCAGCTCACCACTGGCCCTACTGCCACCCTTCCCAGTGGGAACGTGCAGTGTGCTGGGAAAAGTGACCTTATAAGACAAGTGAGCCTTGCTGGAGATCTGCCATCCCTGTGCTGCTTGTTATACACATATATATGGTCTTATTTTCCAAGTTAAAAATGCCCTTGAAGTTATAGGAACAAATACAGTGTGAAAATGCAAAGCCCCTTTTTCCTCCATTTCTGGGTCACACACCTCTCACATCAGTACCAAGTTCCAAGACAAGATTAATTTAAGCCCACAAGGACATTTCCAGGAATTTGAGTGCAGGAGAAATCTTTTTCTTCCAGCTTAATTTTCTGAAAATCTGAACTCACACTGGAAATTTCAGCAGACTCTCACCTGTCAGTGAGGTTATTTTGATGCTCCAACACAGACTATTTTCAGTTTGCGAAGAATTTCCCAACCATGCAGGATAACAAATGATAAAATTTCAATTCTTGCAAAACTTCATAGCAAGTAGTGTTTTTTACTGGTTCTCCTGTAATTTCTCTTTCATTGGGAAAAGTCACAAATGGAGCACACAGAGCAGAAGCGAGAAAGTTTTGGCTGCACAGAGATATTTTACTGCAATTGTAGGTGGTTTGTACCTTTAATAAGGTAAAATAATCAATTCGATGCCTTGTGTCTGAGCTATGCCAACTTTTGACTTTTTCTGTTCTTACACCAACATCTGGAACAAACACATCAAATACCAGACTGCAACTGAGTTTGTCTAATCTAGAAATAAACAAACATGAAGTGAAAAGTACAAAAAAAGGAGTGTTTATTAAAAATCTAAGGTGAGAATTAAAACATCCAACTTCTGTCTGAGCAGTATGACAGGACATGAGTTTCTGCAGTCTGCTTTTAAGGCATTATTACAAATCCAAAAATAAGTATTCAAGGAAACTCCTGAAAAACTGGACTGACACCCACAGTAAAAATCAGTTTTGCCATCAATATTTAGCAAGGGGCAAAAAGCATCTTTGAGCTGCTCAAAAGTAATAATGGCACTTTTACTCTCTGTCCTCCTTCCAGTGAAGAGCCTTCCCTCTCTGCACTTACAGGACTGATGTTACCACTACACTGAAGAAAGATCACCTCTGAAAAAAACCACATTACAAATGAAGTTATTTGTGTGATAATTGTTGGTGCCAGGAAAACTGCACAGGAGGGACTGTGGAGACACAAATTTCCACACAAACCACAGCAAAGGCTGAAATACAGCAGAGCTGGTATCTCTCTGGAATTCCAGCACCTGATTCACACAGTTCCATGGATAGTTATGAAAAAAACCCTCATTGTTTAGAAGCTTCTCCATGATATTTACTGACAAGTAAAGAAAACAAACAATTTGTATTAATCTCAAATAATTTGCATAGACATTCCTGCCATGCCAGGACCAAGACCTAGATAAAAATACATTGGAGGAATATTGGAATTAACACGCACTGGGTTTGCTCATGGATGGGCTAATTATACAATAAATACCTAAAGCTAAGACAAATCTTCCTTCAAAGATTATAAATTGTCATCTTTCAGCAGCATAAATGTTGGAACAAAGAACCACTACAGCTCAACTGTAGTGTGTGCACTTATGGCTTTAATTTGGGAACAATAAATCATTAGTTTTACTTAGTTTTGTGTACTTCTTGAACCAAAAGGTTTTAATTTTCTCATTTATAGAAATAAGCTTTGCACAATTCAGTTTAATTGAGAGTTATATATGAAATTCCCAATGTGCTCTTCTGTAAGGGCTGGATGTTTGTCCAAATTAAGAGCAAACAAAGGCATCTGAGTACTACAAAGCCTGTTTGTTTGGTGCTGCCTGCCGTGCACATGCCTGCAGACACCCAGAGAGCTTGCCTTTTCCATTTCCATAATCATAATTTAATATAATTAACATTCATAACGTCAAATAAGTTTCTAAAATGCAGTAGGAACAGGACAATGTACTCTTGACTAACCCATTCAGTCTCTAGTGATGTCTGCATTGAACAGCTACACAGGATAAAAATGACATATCCCTTGTTTTCATAAAATCCCATCCTAACACCTCATTTTGAAGCTTTTTCTCTGGTTCCTCAGTTACATCTAGGGGATGTAGAGACCTGAGGTACTCACCTACTGCTCAACAAACTTCAGGGGTCCTTGTGCTGGAATTCAGCTCCACAGTTTGAAGGATTTCCTTCATGCATTTGTTCCATGGCCTTACCAGCAGAATGTGATGGTTCTGTTTAGGTGTGCATGCAGCCACTGCCAATTCACCACACTCACCTTTCTTCCCTATTAGAGATGAGATTTCACCTCTGTCAGGGGTAGTTTTGGTGGCCCACAGTTGTGTAGGTCCCATCCAACACGTGCTTCGTGGGTTTGTGTCAGAGTCGGGCTCTGTGCCTCTGGCTCTACCTCAGCTCAGGTGTGACAACAAAGCAAAGGCCAGGTTTTCATTTTGGGCAGAATACTCACAGCCATGTTAACAATAAATTGTCTGTAGGCTGGAGATATGCTCAATGTAATTTTTCTTGTGGCTGCATGTTACTGAACAAAGTTCTGGTTTTAATGCAGTTTTCAGCTTGTAAACTCTTACAGGGGCATGGCACGCAAATTAAAATATCCTCTTTTACCCAGAACTACTCCTTGCTCATTTTTTTCCTGTTAGGACTTTCAGAGATTCTTATATGCAGAAATATAATAAAATGAAGCTTAAAAAAGCACTATAAATCAGCAGTTTAGCCAGACTGACAGTTATTTCACACCACCAATTGATTAGAGCTGGATTAATCCATTATTTGTGTATTGCCCACAGTTTATTAGGTGCTTTATGGACCATCCACTCTCTGTATCAGCACTTTAATAAATGTATACATAGGTCTGCAAACAGGAGATGAATTCTTCTTAGATTTTGTTTTTAATGACTGCTTTACTTGCTCATTACTCACACTGGTCTGATAGTCAACAGCCTGGATTTTTTTTCTCCAAAAAAGGTGCTGCTAAGGTGTTTAGGCCTCACCATTACTCCTGCAAGACACATTCCCTGTGCTTAACTGCAGCTTCCATTTCCAAATATGCCTTAGGAAGCCAGTCAAGTATGATGCACTTTTAAAGCTGGGCAGAGCTAGAACCTGGTACCGTGCACAGTACAGAGCACCTTAAAGCTGCCCAACACTCAGATTGTGAGCAGACAATCAGCTCTGCACCAAAACAGAACAAATATATTCTTTTCTGAGTTAAAGAATAATTTCAACTGCACGAACTCCCAGTGAAATCCATCTGATGGCCATCTTTAAAGAATTATGGAAGAGGTAACTATTTCTATAATTCACCGACTTCAAAAGTATGTTTGACATTATTGTCGGGAAAATTATGTTAACCATGGATTACTGTTACAATCAAAGTATGTAGTGAGAAGTCAAGAGGCTTAGTAGTAAATTTTCAAAGCGGTGCGTGGGGATTTACCCGTTTGACTCCCATTAACGGCAATGGGCGGCGCGCGGCGAAATCCCCGCACGCTGCTTTGAAAACTGACCCCTGCGTGCTCACAGACCCTGCTCTAAGGACTTCCAGATGACCATGGAAGAGGAGGAAAGAACCATTTCAGCATGTGCCCTTGTTCATTATTGTTGTTTGTACACATCTGAAAGTATTTGAGTTGCTGTGCCAGCGCTCTTTCCAGCGGTGGGTTTAGAAAACACGCGTTACTGGGGGTAACCTGAGGAAGCCAAGCACAGGCCCAGGTGTGTCTCTGATCAGAACCTCAACAGACATGTCCTCAGTAGCCAATACACCTTACAGAGCTCATCTGCATCTTTATTAGTTCACAAATGGCAATTCTGGCTGCAGAATGTATCGTGATTTACTCCGCTGCTCGTGCAATGACGCATCTGCCCCGCTCCTGTTCACCCCAATCACTCTGTGCTCAGTCAGAAATTAAATTGGCTTCTTTTAACCCTCAATTCTGGTTCCTGCAGGGAGCAGAAAGTGCAGGCTACAGTTTTAGGGCAAGGTAGTTTTCCCTTACAAAAATACCATAGACTCAATTTCATTAGAAACACTTTTTCTGGAAGGGGAAGGGGATGCAGATTAACCTGCAATCTGTCATGCCTCCAAGTGTGAGAAGCAAACTTGAAAATTCCATTTTCACTGTTTGTGACTATTGCCAGAAAAACCCAAACACATTCCATATGAAAAATGCCTGCTTGGAATCAGTCTTCTCCAGGAATATTGTAACCTTAGTCATAAAAAAAAAAAAAAATATATATATATACACACTTATACATATTTAAGATCTGCAGTTGTTTTAAATGCAGTAAAAAATTCCAAATTTCAAATCACCAAAATTCTTCTAGAATGTATTTTGCCAGTATCACCTACATTATCACTTACATGCTCACATAGATACCTGTATTTCTATGTAACATATATAGAGAAAGACTGAGTCAAAATAAACACTTGAGAATTAATTTTCCGAAATCCTAAAACTCATTCTCCTGCATAGGAAAATCTGAAACTCATTTCTCTCTTCAAAATTTCAAGGAATTATAAATTTTTCCCCAAGGATATGGATTTTTCCAGGACCATCTGCACAACCCTTTCGAGACCACTGATGAAGAGTCCCAGGAAGTTCTTTTAATATGTTGCATTCTTTTATTTTATGGCTATACTAAAGTAGAATTTGATGAAAATTATTCACTGACTAGAGGCAACATCGGGTAGAAAGAATAAAATGGTGAAGTGGGAATCTAAAAAATGGATTCTCTGGCAGTTTTAACCTTGTAGCACTCAACAGACACAACTTTTCAGCAAGGCCCTCACCTGTGGCACTGGGTCCAGCTGAAGGGCAGGGGTTTGGGCACCATTCCCATGATCAGCACAGGAAAATGAGGCAGGGGGAAATGTTCACCCACATCCCATGGTTTGTTCCAGCCCCGCTCTGGCTGCACCCCATGGCAGCTCAGGGGAACTCGGATGAAACTCCCCCACTTCGGGGCAAGGTCAAAGCTTGGTTTGGATAGGGATGGACTCCAGAAATGGGCCATGTTCAACTGGCCAAGTGCAGAACCAGCAAAGCCCATCAGAGACACTGGAATGGAGCAACTGAAACTGCCCCAAACTCCTGTTTGAGCGTGGTCCTGCCACAAAGACAGTGCAGAAAGGCTTTGAACACCTCGTAACTACACGACAGAGTAATTGTTGTTACTGCACTGGCTCTGCTTTTGATCAGTTTTACTGTTTGAAATCCAGCTCGTTGTGACAGACATTGAACATACCCAGAGCAAGAGCAGCTCTGGCTTCCCCCAAAATGCTACAAACACACTAGAGTTACATGTATAACCAGAGCTGCACCATCACCTACACTCCTCCATCCCAGAGAGGGCAAATCCCCTGTTGAGGATGCACACCCCAAAGAATGCAAGGAGAAGGGAAGAGGTACAGCACAAAGTGTGATTATCAGTCCCAGTTCATTCACCTATGACCAGAGCAGCACCACGCTCTGCTGTACACAGAGAAGGGCTGGAGGACCAGAATGTCCAGATTCCTCCTGTGGCACTCCTTGGCTGTGATTCCAGGCATCACAGCTTGGATTTCACAGTGTCTGTGTTCACAGCACATATTCAGATATTTAATACACTCTCCATCGTACCCTCAGACTTTCCACAATACTCACTAGCTCTGTGGATGTGATTTTTATTTCTGTCAATGGAATGTATGAAAGGAATATAAAATAGGCCATAAACAACCACAATGCTGCTTGGAGACAGAAGTCTCGCCCAGAGTGCACAGCTTTCATTAGAGGGAGCAGGAAGTGCAAACATGATGTCAGAGCTACAGAGATTATCTGTATAAATGGTGTTATCATTTAACCCAAACAAACAGCAGAGAAAGGCTCGCCCCCACCCTTTGAAGACAATGGACAGTTACTAAATTGGACTTCTAATGAAAGCCATTTTCAGTGAAACACAAGATCTGTGCAACAGTTGGTCCAGAAATGAAATGAAAATCTGTTGTAACAGCCAAAAGTCAAAGGCAGCTATAAATACAGGCCTTAATCTTTTCAAGAATCCCTTAACGAAGCCTATAAAACTGATTATATCTTCGGGCCTAACTCAAGTGCAAATTCTTGCTCAGAAAAATGCAACAGCCCTGCAAGTATGACTTGGAGAGCAGTACAGGGACAAGGAAGGAGAACACAGAGTGCTGGTTTGAATCCTCACATCTTGGAATACAAATTACATTGCATTTAGAATAAACAATTAATGAGACAGCAGAAGCCTCGGCTACGGGTCCATTTTTCTGAGAGAGAAACAATTTCCAGAAGTGGTCAGAGCGGGATGCAGAAACACTGCATCATTCCTTTTAACACAACAGAAATGCTCTTTGATTATTTAAAAGCCAATTGCAAAGATCTGTCTTCAAAACCTCCCATTGCAGGTTTAATAGCAAAGAGGTGCAAGTACACTTACCAGCAACACGGAGTAAAGTACAGACTTTTGTTTTAACAAAATCTATATTTATACGATTACATTTCCTATGGTTGAGGGCAGCTGTAATTAATGGATTCCCCTCCTTCCCCTAATGCAGTCATTTGTCAATTTAAACACAGAATGCCCAATCAATTTTGATGTATTTAGTAAGCAATTTGTCAGAGTACTGCACACCAGTTAATATATTAATTCTTGTCACTGGCCCACTTTTGACAACTGCAGGCCGTGTCCATGGAATTGGGCCTGATGAGCCAAAACTCTTGCCTAGAATTTGAAGGTGCCCTTTGCAGAGCCAGAGGAGAAAAATCAGATCTCAATCTATTCAATACCTTTTTGGGGCAGTTTTTGGTCAATTTTAGGAGGTTTATTCATTAATGTGTTAATTGGCCATGTTTCAGATATTGCATCTACTGTGCAATGGAAAAGTGAATTCAAAATGGAGTAATAAGGAAGAAAGGAAATAAATATGAAATGAGAATGTCAGACTTTCTGGTGATGCAAAGTTACCTCTTTCCATGGCAATTCCATTGTGTGCCATGAATGTGTCTGTGCAAATTCAAAACATGCAAAAAACATGGGAAAGGTACAGAAGTCACACAAAGGAAACAAGGGATAAGTCAATCAAATGTGCAAAACCTCAGGTCCTGGTAAAAGAGAGGAAAGAATTCATTTCAAAGAAACCTGAACATAATCAGGAGATTGTCATGGACATGGAAAGCACATCTTAACAGCATCCTCAAGAGTTTATACAACAAAAAGCACCTTAATTCAAGTACCAAACAGCAGGAAGAAAGCATGATTTAAAGAGTAAGTAATGTGAAAACTTGGCAATTCTCTGGAGAAAGCTTTCCCATTGCAAGTTCCTGTGTACACCAAAACTCCCCTGTACAGTGCCTTGCATGACTCTCCTCCCCCTGCCAGCTCTGCTAGGACAGTTTAACTACACTACACCATGGTATTTATGTTATAGGAAAAACATCTAGGAAGAAAAAAACGTGACTTAGATTTCCTTCTGTCGTGGTTAGATTTGTAAGCTGCTCAGGACTCAGGCAAATACAGAGGGAGTATCAGAGACACAAATAAGGCAGAATATTATGTACTGAAAGTAAGGAGTGTAGAGAAATATCTGATGCCTACCACCCAGCACTGAAAAACTGAGGATTGTAATTAACCCAGGGGTTTGTGGGATGAGCTCATGGGAACAACAGTGAGCCTACAACCTGCTCTGTCAGAAGGAGCTCTCAGGACTGGTTCTATTCTCTCTGACCAACTGTAAAGTTTGGAGCAGGACACTGACCAGCAGGCCAGCAGGTTGTGGAATTTAGCATACAAGCTCACTTTCAAGCCATGAACTTAGAGAAAGCTGTAAATCCTCTGCTCCCCACTTTCTCACCTGTGCAGCAGCCTGAGCTGTGATGCTGTGATCAGGTAGACACGAGCTGCACACACTGATGCAGGTTTCTGCAGCAGATGTCACAGATGACCTCAAAGCAAGGAAACAGCTGTGCTGATCCACTTACAAATACCCTTGGGATAGAGGTCTTGGACACTTGTTGTACAAAACATTTCTTCAAACAATGGCTCCTTGTTCCTTTCTAGCAGCAAATAAAACTTTCAGATTCTTTTAAAATATTAAAAGCTGAACTGTGTGTCAATAACCTAACGCAGGATATTTTGAATACTCTCTGTTTAGCACAAGAAGTCACCAGCCTGGTTTATATTTTTCAAAGACTAAGGAAGATTTTGGCCCTGTGTTTTGGCATCAGACCTCTTATTTATGAAAACCTGGCCGTGCAGCCCTCCAAGCAGCCCGCCAGACGTCTCATTGTTCTGCCTGGCTGCTGACAGAGGTACTCTGTGCTAAAAAGCACACTGAGGGTTTTTCAATGACCCAGGGGGCAAAGGTCACTTATTATAAATGGATAATGAGACCTAATGCAATGTTCTGAGTGTGGACAAAGAAAGGGTCTATCCATACTCCCTTGTGACTTGGTCATTCAGGCTTTTATTTCCCCTGCACACTTAATGGAGCCAAACAATTGGCAGAAATGCTATACAGAAACGGAGAGGAACTGCTGCATTCTACCTCGAGAGACAGCTCCAAAGAGTGACCCTGAAACGGCGCCACGGCTCCTCCAGCACTGACGTGGCAGACAGATGGAACAGCCCCTCAGCCCAGGCTTAGCCATTTGCTGGCAATTAAAGTCCCCGATGGGAAGGAGAGCACAGCAAACCCGGGCTGCAGCTAAAGCCAGCCCAGGGCAGAGCTGCAGGTAAGCAGAGCCAGGAGCTGGGCTTAGCAGCTCTTTAACAGGTGGCTTTTGTGAGAAAGCTGCTGTGAGCCCATGTTTGCAGGGACTTCACTGAGGAGTTTCAGATTGAATAAATCCAGAAAGCAAATAAAACTTCAGAGACTATCAGACACAATATCTCTGTTATTGCCACCTGCACTGTCCTCTAGATACTCTTCTGTCTTTAGTGGGTATCATTCTATTATTCTTTCAATTTCACATCCAGCTTAAACAATTCCTATTATGTGAATTAAAACCTGAATTAAAAGTCTTATAATTCAAATAACAGAAGTTCATTAATTGTTGGAATTTAGCTACCATTCATCTTTCTTTAAAAAGTTTTCAGTACTAAATCATTTAAAATGTGTAATTGTACATATGTGTCTACTGTACTGGGTAACACTATTTGAACTGTTAATAAATGGTTAATAAAATACACAAAATGAGCTCCATCCATCCCTGATTTCACTATGTAGGATACAAGTACAAACGAAACAAGGCATGAATCTAGCAAAAAAACCCAAGCCAAAATGCAAATCTAATGGTGCTGTGCACTACTAATGACTTTTTCATGTTCTTTTGTACCTTTTGAGTTTTATCCTAATTTTCTATGCAGCAAGGAAGAAGACTCAAACCTTGCAGGTTTCCATAACACTCAGATGCAGCAGATGGACAGGTAGAAGCAACAGATCCAATCTGGCACCAGTGTCCCTTTTACCAGCTCCATCCAAAGTGCCTCCTGGCCCACATGGCCACTTGGTGCATTTGAAATGCCCGGGTCACACAATGCTGCCTGCACTGACAACTGTGCACAGGCTCTGGTTTCCCCAGGAGTACCCTGACAGATGCCAGGAGTTGTTCCCTTCAACTGCTACATCACTTGGATCCTAGATAGAACTTGCTCCTCACTGTTAGTAGTCTTCTCTCTTTTAACTGTCTTAATAATAAATAAAAGATACTCATTTTTCTATAAAACCATTATAAACTACATGGGTTTGTGTCTTTATATAATATAGATACACCATATGTATATAGTTATAGGTGTAAAAATGTTTCTAAATATTTGCTCTCTGGGAATGATGTGGCTGGGCAAGACACAGGCCAAGGCAGGTGGGCAACCATCCCTGGAAGCAGTGCCAAGGCTCCTGAGGGAAGCAGCTGTCTGAGACTCTGGCTGGAAGGAGCCCAGCAACCAGGAGTTCCCAGGGAGAGGGGAAATGCAGAGGCACTCACTTGTCACTGAGTGTGGAATTCACTGGAGGAAATGGCTAAAAGCATGAGAAGGAATAAGGTGAGGAAACCCTGAAGATTTCATGGGACCTGGTGGGTCACTCTCCAGGCCAGCCAAGCACTCCCACAGCCTCACAACTCTGATTCTTGTCAAAAATCCCAACACTACATTGACTGCTCCAGCCCTACTCTGGGGTGGAGTATACACTGAAATTGGCTGGAAAATCAACTCAGAAAGTCACCCTCTGCTTTAAACGTGCACATGAGACAAGACAAGAAGTTGTCAGCTACTCACAGCCAGCCAGAAGATACTGGTAGTACTGCACAGCATCTGCAGCCAGGAGCAGTGGATGGTTTGCATTAAATGGTGGTTGGAGTTCATTCCACTGAGGAGTTCTGAGGTAAAACACAAGACTATTAATATTTAAGCTAATACAGAGAATGTAAATCAGTGTTTCTGTCATCACATGCAATTATCTATACAAGCTCACAAAATGTTTGTAATTATTTAAATTAGCTTGTTCAAACACTGCAATCCACCACAGGCAGTGGAGCAGCAGGGCCAAATTGTGCAGATTGTGAGGCAAAGACAATACTTTGTTGTTGACTGCAGCAGGGATTGCGTAAAAAACCCCAGGAAGGAGGTTTAGATTAAGTTGGTAAATATGTTTAGGACCATTGTATGTCATGCTGACGTTATATAAACACACAAGAGAAACTGGGGAACTTTTTTGTTCTGTTAACTACCACTGCTTCCATCCTGTAAAGTCATAGGGCATTTCCAAACTGTGAAAATAAAGCTGTGTAAAGTTATGGATTATTGATCCAATTAGAATTTTCAATTCCATTACAACCTACTCATTTCAACAATAATGGTCCTGAAGCCTGTGTTGTAATTTTAATTAGGGTGGGCCATTCCTAAATAGCTTGGTAAATCAAGTATTGATCACTCCAGTCCAGCCATAAGCAGCACTAAGGAATGTAGGAGCCAAGAAAAATCGATAGAAAAATATTTTAAAACGTCAAAAGCACTGACAACACTTTCTCATCAATTTTTCTTTACTTTCTTCCACATGTCAGGAATAATTTCTTCTACTGTTGTAAGAAATGGTACCTTCAGCTGCTCACAGGATAACTTGCAATCCTTCATTGGGGGAACCTTGCTCATGTCTCACAGCAGAATTCTGTACTTCAACACTAGCAAAATAATTGTTTCTAGTCCTTATATAAGAAGAAAATTACAACTTGATCATTTAAAATCTCCAATTAATAAGGATCTCTATTGATTCACAGACATGTTCATGTAGTTCCACATGTAGAGAAGGATTTGAATGTTTACTTCTCACTGAGGGACACGGACAGTGACAGAACTGCACGGACAGGAGGGCCTGAACTTCTGTCCTCTTAAATGAGTAACAAACACGATGCAAAAAGATCATTCAAAAAGAAAGATCACAAGCATTTTGTGGCCAAAAGGAAGGAAAAGTCACAGGACTGAGGTACCTAACCAAAGTCCAGCTGGCCCTGGGGCAGGTGACCATCTCCAGCGGGGTGTCATCGCTGATCTTGGGCGCGGTGCTGAGCGGCCGCGGCTCCAGGACGTGCTCCACCAGGCTCCCGTAGCAGCTGATGATGTACAACGACTCCACCACAAACTGCTTGGACTGATCTGGGGCACAGAGAGAGGAAATGCTATTGCAGCAGCACAGCAGCAACAGGGAAAGCTTCAGCAGATATAGCAGACTCTGTGTTCTTTTAAGTCGCTTGCTTACAGCTAAAAATGGGATTTAGAAGAAGTGAAGGGGCTGGAGAGACAAAGAAAAAATTGTACAAAACACATGATTTTCACACAATTGTATGAATATCTCATACAAGAGAAGGTGGAACAAGTTTCTCACCAAAGTGTACTCAGGTCATTGCACATTCCCAAACATATGTTGTACAATTGCTTCAGCAAAGGGGTTTCATCTTTATCTCACAATTTTTTCAGTGCCACTTCCACAGTACCTTTGGACTGAACTATCAAAATTGGGTTTCTGTCACTGCATCATAATAAAAGATCAATTATTCATTTCACTTATTAAAAATTCTTGTAAATTTTACCAAAAGCACCCCAAGCATGCTCCTAAAAATGTGCATTGCCACTGAGTTTAAGGAACAAAATCCACAAACAAGCACCAATTGCTCAGGACCTGTCATAAAATAAGCATTTAAGCTTAAATGCAAGTCCTAATCCCGTAAGGTACCAACCTTTTTCTCGTTTGAGACCGGAATTGTTTGCAAACCATGACCTTGAAGATCCAAAGACTGCAGCAACACAAAACTCCCCTCCCACAGACTTACTGGGTGAAATCTGTGGAGCTGGTTTGGATTTGCTTTAAAGAAAGAACAAAATAAAATTATGCAAGTTAATTCTCAAAAAATTAAAATATCCCTTGCTTAACAGCAATTTTTAGATATTACTGCAGAAATGGTGAATATCTGCAGTTCCCATAAGGGCCAGCAGGATTTAGAGATGCTCAGTGTTTTCCAGTAACAGGTCCCAAATTCCCCTGGAATACTGAACTCATTAACTTGAGGAACAGCACTGGCCCATAATGGAGAATTGAAATGTTTAAAAGACCCAATATTGAATATTTGCATTCAATAGAAACAACTTTTGAAGTAAATACAAAGAAATCCTAAATCCCTTGGGAATGAAACTACAGATTCTGGGTCAGTCATTTCAGGTGGATGATATTTCCTTGTCTTTTCCAAAGGAATAACCAGGGGATATCTGTGACAAAGGGTGGGAGGGAACAACATGCAGAGGGTACAGGGCAAGGAAACGATGCACACACTCATGAGCCAGGTGTTAGAACACAGCAGGAATTCTAGCATGGAAAAGCAGATTTTGACACCCTGCCTTGACCCCACAATGTGCATGATGCAGATCCAGGGGGGTGTGAGGATGTTTATTGAGACATCCTGTGGTGTTCCTCCTCACAGGGACCTGCAGGAACATAACATTCTGCTCTGCAGAAGCTCAAAACTATGGTTAGACCACTGTCCATGCCTCAATTCATTAAAACAGGATTTCATCCTTTCTTTAAGAGAAAAGCTGTTTGAGAAACCCACACAGGATTCTTCTTTCTTCATGTTCCTCTTGTTCTAGTCCTTTAAATCAAAATTTTTCATATTTTTCTCTGTACTCTATTTCACTGTTCCCTTCTCTTCCTACCCTCCTTTCCATTTTTTTTCTATTAATTTCCTGTTCCACACAATTTCAGCCTGTGGTTAAACCATCCCATTAACCTGGTTTTCACACAACAATTTCCAGTTCTGAGAAGTGTGTGTGCATATATGTATGTGCAAACAAAGGAGTGCAAGTGTTACAATGGAATTCAGCACTAGAAGAGTATTTTTAAACAGAAGAAATCAATTAAAACACTGTAGAGTTATGATATTTAACTTACACTAACAGATCACACACATGGCAAGCCTTCAAGGTCACATGTATCAATTAGAAATTAAGACAAAAAAACTCTTTCCAAAGGAATTCCATCACACTGACCAGAATCCATGGAAAGATTCAGACAAAATTCCATGGACTTGGATCAGAGCTGAAGCTCATCCATGAAGGAGAAGCTGGAATGTCCCAAAAGAGCAGTTGGAATTTATAGTCAGTAATTCTGGTATTGAACCACCACAAAGCACTTAATATCCAACTTGAACCTACAGCTGGGTCAGAAATCTGTGTTCCAAAAAGTTCCTGACTATTCATGTATTCCCTTGCTTGCAGTGGCACATCACACTCTGTATTAGAATATTCAAATAGAGATTGTGTTAACTAATAAGTGTTTATTAGCTACTAATAAAAAAATCAGAATATATTTCTTTCACTTCAAAATGATGATCTTAAATACTTTAAAAGTATATTTTATCAAATTATATATTGAGAATTATTTTAGCTCTCACTTTCTAGGTATTCACACACTCATATTCTTTCAGAAATAAAAATATAAATGTATCCACGAATTAGAGTCATGTTGCTTACTGATCTATATACCTTAATCAATAAATGATTTGGTTTAATACAGAAGATTGTTCAGGACAGTGTCACCCATCAATCACTACAAAGCAAACCAAGAGCACAGGTATGACTCAGACATATTCATTTCCTCTTGACAAAAAAATCTTTCTGTACTGTCCTAATATTTTTAATATTCTCAATTTTTAATCAACACAGTCTGAGGTTATTAATATGCCTTTTCAAGGTTAATGAAGTCATTTAAAATGGGAAAAAAATTGGAAGCAAATGCTATTCCCAGCTACAAACTGGAGTAAACTTCTACAGAGCCAGAACTGACTCCAAGCCTTGGAGCAGAAGTGAACCTGGGACTCAACACATTTTTCCAGAGTTCTCCACACTCTGAGTCCCAAGACCTGTGTTCAACCAAATACAATTATAAACAGCCTTAGAGGAAATGGTCTAAGCTCAGTTCTATTTACATCTTGTCTTTAGGATGTGCATCTTTCAAGGCAAGCACTTAAGTGTGGGTTTCAGTGCCAAAAGCTTTTCCCTTCGAGGACAATGTTTTGTAGACAGAAAGAGCAGACCTTGTAAAACACAATTACTCATGTGGTTCAACTCAGCCCTGCTAGCAAACAAAGACAAGCAAACAAACAAAAAAGACTTGTGCATCCTATTGGTTTGGACAGATTTCTGAAAATACTGCTGAGATGTCACCAAGTCTATTCTGAACCCTCTTGTAACTGAGGAATCTTTCATTTCACCATCATTTTACTCGATTCCTGAGTTTTCATCGATACATTCCAACTCAAATTTCAGTCCTTCAGCAAACCTCCAAAGCCCAGTTATTTTCAGTAACAGTAATGCCATTAAAAAATATCTTTACATGTCATTGTGATATTTTAACAACTTGGAAACTATAAATTCACATTACTCTGCAGATGCAAACACCCTCTCAGCTTTATAAATGATAACTAAACAATAATGTTGAAGGTAGGTGGTGAATGACTTGTTTCTGCTATGAACTCCTGCTCTTTCCTTGCTCTTGGCTTGTCAGCACTTCATAAATTATTCCAAGAGCTGAAATTTAGGCACATTTGGCCTCACTTTTAAAAACAGTTACTTTAAAAATATCTTCATAATACAGTAACTTCCAAAAGATTGTACTATAGTTTTCCTGAGAAAGGATGCAGGAGGAAATTCAGATTGTTGGGAGTCAATGCTCAAACCAAGACAGTGAAGAAAATGGGACCAAAACATTCCCCATTATAATTCACTCTTCATTTCTTTCAAACATCAGGAACACCAGCACAGTATTTAAGACATCAGGAGGATGAAAAGGCAGTTTGCTTTTTCCTCTCTGGATCTACTCCACTGCACAACTACCCCTGGAATTCAGTGAGACATGGCAGTACAGTAGTTTTACCCCAATTAGATCTGTGCAGAAATCTGTATCAGGAATACAATGTACTTGGGGAAATTTGCATTATTATTAAATTCTCTAACATAATTTTGGAGGATTATTTCTATTTTAAATGCAGAAGCACTGAGATGCAGATACAGACGTGGCCAACTGACATTTTCTACTGAAATGGCACTAAAGGAGATGGGAGGAAACTAAAGATGAAAATTAAGACATCACATTGTCAGTGTTTAAAAAGCCATGAAGAGACTGAGCTCAGCATGCAGGTTCTTTCATGTTGCCAACACAGCAAGAACACATTAAGACCTACTGAAACTATTCAGAGCTCCCACTCCTTGGCTTTGCAACACATCAAACTGCCATAAACTCTGGAAATGCATTGTGTTAGCTCTTTGTAAAAATACTAAATAGTTACAATATTTTAACTAGTTTGCATTTTAAGTATGATTTTACTAGAAAGAATTAATACTTTCAAAATATTTTGAAAACCAGAGGTTGCACAGTTTATGATGGAGCTTTATGTTTTATAAAATTCTTCTGCCTCTTAAATGTATCTTTAAATTCATTGTCAAACAACTGACATGACTTTAAAACAATAAATAAATTGCATATCTATGATATGAAGGAACTGCCTTATTATATATTCAAATATTTACAGTCAAATAGTACCAATCTGCAAAGATTGAGAATCACTGATTTTATATTCCCAACAAACAGCCTTCAAATATATGAGATTCACAAAACCAAAAGCACTTATTCCACACTAAACCCACTGAAATGGAAACATCTATGACTGCTGAAACAAAACGTTTTATTCTGACTATATATGCAGCAACAAAAGTATCAGGAGAAAAATACTGCATGAAATTTGCAATTACACATAAAATTACAAAAAAAAAATCTGTCTCTAAGTCCATATATTTTAATTAATTTATCCTTGTGCCTAAAACATGAAAACAAAGATGTTTCCAGTTGTCAGATTATGAATAAAGCAAGAAAAAGCACAAAAAGCAATGGTAGGATCCTTTATTCACCAGGCACTTAGCTGTCAAATCAACATTCATTTTGTTTACAGAATTTTAGGTCTCATTAAGACCTTAATGGAAACAACATGATTTTTTCCCCCACCCAAAGTGTGTTTTTTATCCTAATTTCTCTGTAGACTAGTAAGGACCATACTTTTGAGCTAGCACTGGCTTTAAACAAACCACAAAAGAGTCTTGTGAAAGACAGGCAACAATTTTGGAGCCTATTTCATATATTCCCCTCTTTAATCTTGGCCTTTTAATCTTGCTTCAATCTAAAATCATTTCTGGTTGACAACGTCTCCTGCTCTGTGCAGGGGTGACCTACAGAGCCTTTGCTCAGACAATCCACTGCCAAAATTCTTCCTCCAGAGCCTCTGCACTTCCTAGATCACCATCAGGCAAAACCCTTTGGTGAAGCATAAACTACATTTAGAAAAGGTTCTTAGGGAGGTACTTCAGGAATCAGAAATTCTCCAGGAATAAGGCAAAGTCCCCTTCCTTCCTTCAGTGGCCTTTGCTTCTCCTGGGGCAGCTCCCACATCCCTCATCAGCCTCCCTCGAGGAATTCTGTGTCCTACAAAGCTCTTAATGAGCTCTTTTCCTGAAGAGAATATTTTGATAGAGACTTTGAGGGTGATACACGTGGAGCCAATGTCTAGAACAAAACCAAGAGCCATGTACAAATATTCTAACAGATACTGATGGACACAGTTAATAAATATCCTCAGCTAAATTAAAAACAGAGAGAAAATCCCAAACCCCCAAAAAAACCCCCAAAAAACAAAACAAAACAAAAAAAACACCCCAAAGAAACTCCTAGCTGGAAGTTTTTAAATTTTATGAGATGCTCCTACTTCTTCCATTCTTGTTATCCAAAACTTCCAGCACCCAAACCCAATCCCATCACAAAGTGGTGACAGAGGGGATGCTGCACTGCCCAAATACTGAACCAAGCTCCAACATCAAGGAGCTTGTTCAAACTTGCTTTTGCTCTTACAATATGCTGCAATTTTCCATATTAAAATGAAATCTCCTTTTATTTCAAATATCCCAATTTCAAGGGAACTGTTTCCCATGTTGGAACCTGATGATCTTGAAGGTCCCTTTCACCCCTGACCATTCTGTGATTTTTTTTCTCCAGAGTAATCAGCTTTTCTTTTTTTTCCAGTACCCATTTTACTGCTTCACCTCTCCCTGCAGTACTTTACTGCCTACTCACTGCTAATCTGGCTTATTTTTCAGAGGTCATCATTGATGTTTTCTGTCTGTAAGCAACTTAGTGCTACAATAATAAAGGAAGCAATATAGAAAAAAAAAAAAAAAAAAAAAAGAGGCTTGTTTGGAAAGACATTGCAATCATTTCTGCCCACTTAGAAGTAATTTATTTTTTCAACTTCCCTGCTACTTAAAAATTAAATGCACTCTCAAAGGTAAAAAAAAGAAAAAAAAAAGTGAATTCATTTCCTTGCAATGCTTGATGGTGAACACGCATCCATAGTTTAAAAGTGAAATTATGTGGGTGGAAACCTATGGATCAGCCATGCAGGTAAACAAATGAAAACAAAAAATTAATCCAAAATTAAAAGGTCTAAGCACAGAGTTATTTTCAGCGAGGACAGCAAATGGAGTATAGGCATGCTGGGTTTGAACTGGGAACTCACCAAGGAGCTTTTATGGAAAAACATCCTGCTCCAAACAGGTAAGGTCTTCACGTAAAGGGGAAAAATGCACAGAAATTAGATGAGAACTCAATTCCCAACAAGTACACTGTATATCATGCTATTAAGATTTATGCAGAAAGTGAACAAATTGTTGTTAGAACCCTCCCTGATGCCCTGGAGGAGCTGAGGCCCTGCCAGGGGAGCAGCTCTGCCCCGGGCACAGCCCCGGAGGCGGGAGCAGGCAAGGGGGCTCCGCATGCTGGGGGGCACGGGGGGCATCGGTGCAAGCTGGGCTCAAGAGTTAGGGCTGGGTTAGGCACAGCTCAGGGCCCCCTCCTCCTGTCTGCTGCCAAAGCTGAGGCTGCAGCAGCTCCTGAAGTCAGAATTGACAGGAAAAGGGAATTAGCATGGAAATCAATCCCAGGTGGGGTTTTCCATGGAGCACCGAGGGGCCCAGTGGGGCAGCTTTACAAAGTCAAATAAAACCAACAGGTGCAGTCACAACTTTTTGGGGATAATTACTCAGCCTTTTGCTAGGACAGAAACACACCAGGAAATTCAACTGTATGACCCAGAAATCTTCTTCCCCCCTTTAAAAGCTTGCACAGATGCAGGAAAGAGAGGTCTAACTTACTTCAAATGTATTTGATGCCCAATTCACCAGATCTAGAGCTGAGTGCTTTTGGCCACCCAACAATTTACACCACAATTTGATTTGATTTAAATCATTGTTCAAGTATTTTGCACAGTGGATAGCTTTTAACCCATTAATCTGAGGGCATTTTTAATGGGTATCTCCCTTTAAAAAGCCATTGCTGTAGAGACATTTGCATAAAATCTGGAAAGGAGCAACAGGAGACAAATTTAGAGCTCACATGCTCAAGGCTTCTTTGAGTCTCATTTGGGATGTAACATCATCCACAAAATCTCTGAATAATTGATTTTGTAAATGCCAATGGTTCCATTTTCTTTTCATACTCTGACTCAGCAGTAAGTTCTAGGTAGTTGAAACAGGTGAAATAAGGCAATGAATTACCAGAAAAGGTCCAGCACTGAAGGATGTTTAAAGCACTCAGCCACAGACCCACACAATTAAAAGGATACCAGCCTGATAAAAAATAATTCAGTGAACTAAATCTGACATGAGCACAACGTCAATGAATGAAGGGATCCTCTCAAAAAACACTCAGGTGAAGGTACAAACCTAAGACATACATTCTTCAACATGCAAAGATGCAAAAATCCAATAAAGAATAGAATATTACAGAAAACCCCCTATTTTTAATTAGTACTATAGGCCAAAAACATTTTTGAGCTCCATATAAGGGACTAGCCTTTAACTTTTTGTATTTAATAAAGGTTTGGTTAACAATTTTGGGGACAGAGCTCATTTGGTGGAACCAACCACCCTTCTAGACCTAATATATCATCTTTGCACAGTGGTAAAACGCAATTAAATTGTCTGAACTGAATGATCTCCCATAAAGTCAGCACATCCAGTCCCCGAGTCAAAAGCCAGTCTAGAAGATGTCCAGCACTACTTAAATATTTAATTGAAAGCTAAATCTCCTGCATAGCCCAAAGCCAACATAATTTAAAACCTAGAATGTATTGAGTGTAAATTTGAAGAGTCATTGGAGAGTGGTCGGATCTGCCTGAGAGTTTAGAATTCAGTTTCTAAATGATGATCTGGATGTTTTGGACACTGTTTTTTCTTCTCTGCCTCAGTTACTCTGTCTGCAAACATCAGGCAAATGACACTTAGCTGAGCCCATTAAACATTTGAAAAGATAACACAGGCTTTTTCCTTTTTCCACAACATACTATATTGACCTGATTATACTTGCAAATTAACAAATTCTCTTTATTTTAATTACAAATTGGCCCAGGTGGATCCATGCTTCAACTGAAGCTTTTTGTTCAGTTAGTTTTGGATAGAATATGGATGGAAATGGATAGAAAATCTTGTATCATTAAGAAAATGCAATTACACTCCCAAAGACTACAGCAGAGTCTTATTAAAATGCTTGAAGAGTGAGAAAACCAACTTAGTACCTCCTTTCTGTTCAAAAGACCTAATTTCTTTAAAGATGACTATTTTTCCCTGTGATATTTATACAAGCAATTGTTTTCCACTATTTCCTTCACATAATATGGATGGAATGCTAATTGAGAGTGAGAGAGACTCCACAAATTACAGGATAACCCAACCTTGAAGAGACAGCAGCAGATGGCTGCGCTCGGTGACAGCAAGAGAGCAATGCCAAGGCAAAAACTCACCCAGGTTCCCATTTCCCAGAGGGAGGGACAAATTCCAAAGGAAATTATGGAATGAAGATGATTTACCATTCAAAGTTCTGACAGAATTTTCTCAGTTTCTTACCTGACTCTGAGTTTTAGCAAGTTGAAAACTGAAATACTTTGATTTAATGTTGTTATGTTTAATAAAACTATTTAACCTTTTAATA
The DNA here is from genome assembly GCA_020086605.1 of Lanius collurio. NCBI lineage: Eukaryota > Metazoa > Chordata > Aves > Passeriformes > Laniidae > Lanius > Lanius collurio. The sequence goes on along the minus strand of JACBWW010000032.1, from coordinate 1,990,494 downwards.
AACTGTGCAATAGGCATTTATTCTAACCCTCATCATGTTATGCTGCCATATCAAGAATCTTTCTATAAACAATCACATCTGAACAAACTTTAGTATCAATTACAAATCATTAAAGCAGTTGCTTTATTACCAAAATGTGATATAAAAACTGAAAGTGATATAAAACATGTCTGAGACATGTGCCAGAAAGGGAATGTCTGACTTCAGACAATTGTACTGAATTCTTTAGCTTTACTTCTTTTTGTTTCTCTGCTTTTTCAGTTATTTTTTCCTAATTAATTGTACCATAACATGACGATTTTGCATTCCTTATTTTTGTTTGCTGCAGTAGCTGGCCCTGGGATAAATGAAGCTCTCTGAGACAAAAAAAAAACCCCAAGAGATATCAGTGACTTTCTGTGTATAGAAAATTAAAATGATAAAACTGCATCAGACACTTTACCTACTTCCCCTTCCTCACTGGGTGGAATGAGGGATGGGATGAAGAAGGGATAGAGTTTCATGTTTAAAAATACACTATCTAAATCTCCTGGCTGGAAAAAAAGCAAGGTTTATCCCTTTCCTGTAAGGCACACTGGATTTCTGTGTTTTGACAAGACCCAGCTAATGCAGGTTCCATCCTGCTGCTCACTCCAGCCAGGATGAACTGGGGAGGGAAGTGTGATATAAATGTAATGACCACGTCCCCTGAGGAAGTTAAAACAAATGCTGCTGTCACAGGAGCCAGCTTGGACAAGAGTTTTTCTTTTGGGGCAATTTTGTATCTTTTCTTTCCCTCCTTCCCATTACAGCTCATCCATGTCCCCACTGGAAACTACCACTCATTCCCCAAACACAAGGAACACTTATGGAGCTACTGCAGGGCACAAAGCTGAATTCTAGAATGTTCTGATTCACTGCCTTTTATAGACAACAAGAAGGATCCTACAACTCTTCCCCTTTCCAATCTATAAGCTCTTTGTAAATGAGCAATGAATTAACCCATTCACCAGCCTTGACAAGGAATGCAGCATTACTATCAAAATTTTGAGAGGGAAACTGAGGCACTGATAGGGAAAGACTTATTAACTCTAGCTCTTGTGCTGTCTTGCATTCCCCCCTAATCTTTAAAACATCAGAAGCTTCCTTACTCATTAGTGTTAGAGCCCCTTTGGGAAGCCTCCCTGCCCCTCAGAATGCACTGACAGCACAAACTACAGGAAAGCCACCCAGTGGGATGACAAAATGGAGGGACAAAAATTAAGTGCTTGATGAAGGTGCAGAAATTACAGAGGGAGACTTGAAAAAGCAAGGGAAGAAGCAGAGGGCAGGCAAGAAGGAAAGGACAGTGATGGAAGGCAGAGGGGATGCTCCAAGACACTTCATGCTGACAGTGGGACTTGTATTCAGAGCAGCAACTGATCAGAACATGTTCCAAAATCTGCATGTTTGCAGGGGGGAAAAAAGCATAGGTGATGAACAGCATGGTCATGACACAATTCCAGACTCTGTCTTTCATTCCCATTGGGCTACAGGGAACACTTTTTAAAAATTTACTGCCATTCCACCTGTCAAGCAACATGACATGCTTTGCAGCTCTGTTCCAGACACATGATATTAAGAGCACTGATCAGTTCTTTCAGTACCTGGAAAATATTTTGCTGTCTTGGATACCAGCAGAACAACCGCCAACTCGACTTTTTGGTTAATAAAATCTACAAGACTTCATCAAGATTTAATATTAAAGCAACTGATGTTAAAAGCAAATAAAACGGACAAATCCAGCCCTCTAATTATACAGTATTTTACCCTTGCTTTTTCCTTTCAGAAATGTGCTGCAACAGATTAAATTTTTAATTCTTTCAAAGTCACAAGCATGGCAGAGGAATCTTGCTTTGAGGGCAGCTAAGCAGCAACTGTGAAAGCTGAGTGATCCTGAGCCTGGCTGCTTTTCTGATCGCTGCACAATCACAAGGTTAAGCAGCTGCTCCCAAGGAAGAGCCTTGTTTCCTCGGAGCAGTGCTCAGAGGTGCTGACCATGTAGGTGTAAATACATCTGTCTTTTGCCATTTGCAGTAATACATGCCTCCTACACTTCTCCCAGTGAGGCAGATGGTCCCTGTCCTGTCGAAATATTACACTGCACAGACTTCCAGTGCTATGTGTTTGCAGAAATATGAGGGCAGATGTTAAATATGTTAAACACACGCTTTGCCCCCTGGAGGTTTAAGTTAAGGCTGCTGTCTCAATTTGGTCATTTTAGGCATGCCAGGCTTCTTGGATCCTAGGCATTCCTCTTAAATCCCTGCTTTATAAATAACAGCTTTTCATGTTAATTTTGTGTACTTTCATCAAATATTTTGGATGCAGAACAAATGAAGGAAGCTCTCGGCTTAGCGTTACAAGGCTACGTGGGCTGTGCTGAAAATTATGATCCTCATTCATGAAAACTCTATTTACACAGCAGGGTATTTCCCATGACTGTTGTTTTCCCCCTTACATAAGCCTCACTGAGCATTTTAAATTTAATTAGTTTTTAAAATTACATAAAATGAAACAGAGACGGTTTGTGAATAGTATAATTTACCGGAAAACTATGAATATGAACACTCTATGTTTTAGATGTTTAAGAATAAAACATTAAATAAAATATTGCAGACTTATTACAATTGCAATAATTTTGGAAAGGTTTGCTGGTACTGCCACAGCATTTAAGGAAAGCTTTGTAATGAATTTTGCATTAATTACTACTGTAAACCAAGAGCTTTTTTCCAAATCCTTCTCCTCAGTCCTCCCATCACCTACCGCCCCTGGCAGGCCCTCAGACTAATTTTTAATTTCTTTCTCTGCCATGTCCCACCTGGTTCTAAGTGTCTGTTCCAGTTCTGGGAGCCCACATTTATATTTCTGTCCTTCACTGGCCGTATTCTTCAAGTCAGGTTTTTGGTATTTCGCCTCTCTGAGGAACTGTGACTTCCTGCCCTGTGACAACTTCCCCCTGATCCCACCTCCCTTCCCATCCTCATCCAGGATCACACCTGGATAAGCTTCCAGACTTCACCTGAGCAGCACCACAATCTTTTTCCCTCGCCCGTGTTTAAACTGTGAGCAGAAAACTAAAAAGGCAAAAATAAGCAACTGAAATGTGTCTGTGGAGGAAGCTAAACCTCAACATGACCCTCAAACTGTTTCTTCACTGTTTCTTAAGTTCCATTTACAATTATCTGTGAAGCTCAGGAATTTCTCTCTGTGCTTGGGGCAACTGCATGTTCGTGGTTCATGTTTGGCTCAAGGAGCCCCGTGAAATTCCCATTTCATGGCCAGGGCAGGAGTGGGTTGTTGGATAGACACGAATGGACACACGTGTGCACACAGCCCAGCCCTGTCAGCATGCACACCCAGGGCACCCAAAAAAGGGACCTTACAGCATGTCCTCAACTCGAGCACGGAATATGGGAATTACTCAGGGAGAGAGGGAATATTCACGAGCTCTTGCCTGAAAAATAATTCCTGGTTCATGAAACACAAGGTAAAATTCACCTCATGAGCAGGGTTTGAGCAAGAAAGCACTGAAGCAAGGGAGGCAGTGCCAAAATGCAGGAAAAGGTTAGGAAGCTGTAGGACTCTCAATTGTTTTGTCCAACCACATGCCATGCTCAATCTACTTTCCTTAAAAATATAAAATCCCTCTGTAAACTAATGGATCTATCAGATTTTTAACTGGAAAATATTCAGGAATTCAAACAACCAGAAAATGAGAGAGGAAAAATGTAATCATCACCCAGTAGCTTTAATTACAATAAAAGAATATTTAAAGTTTAGCAAGAGAAAAATATCAACTACTGGACAGTATCAATTAATTTTAAATTGCTATGGTTTATGAAGCTCATAAAATCTTCTAATATATATATATTTAGAGGAACTTCTCCCAACAAATATTTTGAAGTGCTTGATCACAGCACACGAGAAGTACCAAAGTGTAGCTGGCTCTGGAGTGGAAATCCACACGTGAATTACCCAGTCCAGAACAGTGCAACAGAGGAAAAATAAGGTCAAGAAAACAGAAGGATTAAGTTTTGCCTTTCTGCTCAACCTGGCTTACTGTCTTTCCAGTTCTGACGGTCAAAAATCAATTCTGCTTGAAAAGGTTGGAAATCAAAATAAACAAACTAGGAAAAAAAAGTAAAACCATATTTTATTCTGATTGAATACAGCTCTGCTTATGTTTCATTCCAACTCCTGGTGTGAAAATTTCTCCTGACCCATCCAAATGAATATTCCTGAATTTACAGAGATTTGTTTTCAGGTTGTATTTACTTAACTGAGGTTTTCAGCCTCCTCTTCCTCCCACCTCCCTTCTGCTGCCATGAAATAACATATACTGAAATTAAAATACAGAATAAAACTAATTCTCACTAACACAAAGGATTTCTACATGAATCATAAAGGCTATGAAAGGTTTGTGCCACTTACCCTGTGCGTTTGGTGATGGTCCCTAATGTCATTGGCTGCTTGATCTGAGCAAGAGGCAACACCACAGTCAAACTTGGGAGTGGCAGGAGTCGAGGATTGCCAGGATTGTTGTTTGTGAAGTTATTGTAAGTGTCTTGGCTGTTCAATTTACCTTGATGGAACAGAGATGCAATAAAACACATTATTGGAATTTTTTCTTCATTTATCATTTGTACATCTGCCTTAAATAAGATAAAAAAGATTAAAAAAAAAAAAAAGGAAATCACAAGCTTCTTTTGTAATAAAAGAAAAAAATCTAAAAAATTATTCTTTGTTTCAGATAAAGAATAAATGTCAATGGAAGAAGCAATTACTAATTTTACGTATGGGGATAAGGAAGGATTCCTTTCCATGCAAGGGAAATTATTCCTGCTGCTGCTGCTTGCCTGGCAGCTTTGTTCACCAAAAAGTTTTCGAGTTCGATTTGAAGGACAAGCTCTGGATTCCAATTCTCTGCTTAAAAAAAAGTACTATCTGGAAGGGAATTATTTTCCTAAAGTACCACATACAGTGTTGGTAATTGGAAGTCCTGAAAAGGTCGCTTTTGTTGTCTCGACGGATAAAGACACAGAATAATCATCTGCAGAACTAAGGCTGGAGGAAAAGATCAAGTAACTATGTCAAATAAAGCCATGCTAAACTGTATGTAAAAATCAAGAAAGTATCAAAAAAGTAACTAATTTCATATTCTTCTAAAAAGAATAAAATGAAACATAGGTACTGAAAAAAAGGAAAAGGAAACATAACAAAAAAACCCTCAACAACCCTAAATTTAGCTGGTTTCAAAGAGGTCTGTGCTGGATGGGTGCCCAGTTTGGATACGCTTTCTTACTCGCTGTATCACTCTGTAGTCACAACCTTTCATTCTTCAGTTGGAAAAGGAAACTAGCTCCAAATTTCATGGACAGTAAAGAAAGAAATGTGAAGAAACCAAAGAAAAAAGTTAAACAAAAAAAGGGGCCAGTCTGTTTATAGCAGAATCAAAAGTACTTTAAATAGACAAGCAACCATGAATTAAAAGGTTTAGATCATTAACTTGTTTTTCTGTGTTCCTATAATGCTGTGAAACGCTGGCTTTGTTCTTAATCAAAAGGGAACCATATTGGGAATTAGGTTCCTAAACAACCGATGCATTCTACAGAGATATTATACAAATCCCAGGCCAAATCCATACAATCTGCCTCAAGAGCAGCCACCTTTTTTCAAGGAAGAAAAACAGCACAGCAAAGGGTTTCTCACAGGAAGCTGCCTGAAAAGCTTTAATGGTACTTCAGATGGATTGAAAATAGGAAAAGGAAGGCGGAAAAATCTTAATGAATGTCTCATCATCCTAAAGACACTCAATGCTTCCTTCACCCCTCTTTTAATACTATATAACTGTAAGCTTGGGGGTTTTATTTGCATTTTTCTGCAAAGTCCCCAGACCTCTGCATCTCAGAGAAGCACAATAACAGAAATGATGAAATTACAAAGTGTATTTTGTGATAAGTATCTGGCCTGAGCATCCATCAATAGGTTTTAAGAGAAATAGCAAAGCTTTAATGAAGAACAAGCCTATTGAAGTTCCCAGAGAGCAGATTTCATTAATAGCAATTTTCCTGCACCAACTTGGAATTAAAAGAAAAGGGAAAAGGAAAAAAAAAACCTCAGCTCAGTTTTAAATAAGACTGAGATGCAATTAATTTTTTTAAGATTAGTTTAATAATGCACTTTTGGTTCTTGCAGGAAGACATATGAATAGTTTTGTGCATTATTGCCTAATTAGTTACTGTTCCTGCAGCCAAGGCTTCCCTGGAAGTGTTTCCCTCTCCCATATTTCCCTGGATCCACATGGGCACAGCAAACATTGACAGTATCTACTGAGGGGGCTCCAAATGGCCATAATTCATTTTCTTTTACTTGTTCAGAATATAATGATTAACCCTGAACTACTGATCCAAAGGCTGTGTTGGAACAGCTCCCTCTTCCCTCTCAAGGCACATTTAATGTCTCAGAGCCCTCTGCTCCCAACTTCATGGGGTTTTCCATATGCAAAACCTTCACTGGAATATCTGCACAGGGAGAAATGAGGAATTTACAGACGCCCTTCCTACACAAGGATGAGCTGCTTCACTTCCATACAAGTTGAGGACTCCCAGGGCAGTTTGGGATACTTAGAAAACTGCAGGATTAATTCATCCCTTCAGAGTTTTTTATTAATTGTAGGAACAACATCTTACAAATTCTTAGGCTCACATATAAGAAAACATAATTAAACCCAAAAAAAGTACTAAACAATAAAAAGAGAATGAAAATGTGTAAAGGACATTCTGAAAGGGACTAAAATATAAGACGATTCTTCTTTGAGAAAGAAACCAAAAAGCATTAGTAAGGTCAAGCATTTATTTGTAACTATGTATTTCTAAGTGTAGCTTAATCTGATGTATACAAACCTCAATAAAAAATTAAGCAAACCAGACCTCGTAACGCACAGCACATCACAGCACAAACATGATAAAAAGATTTTGCTGTGACAAATGGAAAAGATGTAAATACCAAACATATGTCACAATAACCACTGCCTGCCAACCTGCATTTTCTGCTGCAACAGTCAGTAGCTTAACTGCAAAATATGTAATTAAAAGTGATACCAGTCAAAAATTAAAAGTTGAAATGCTACAAAGAGGAGAGAAATTATTTTTGACAGGAAAGTTGTTCTTGAAAATCTGACTACAATAATATTAAGATGAAGGGGACAATTAAGGTTAAAGAAAACCCCCAAATCTTCTGGTGTGCTGCTATACCCATCCAGGAATCTGAAAAATTACCCCTCTGTTCCTGCAGCCCTTCCAAGTAGGAAACTCCTGCAGCAAACAGGAGTTGTGTGCACACAGGGCTGTCGGATCGGGCCAAAGGAGCACAAAGAATGCAGTCAAGCATCAACATTATTTCTACAGCTCAAGCCATTGTTGATTCAACTGTCAAAGGACAAGCAACAAATAAGCCAAAGTTTAAGTCGGGTAGAAATATCCAATATTTTTCATCCAGCAGAATGCTGAACTCAAGTTACCTCCTGACATGTGGACAGTGCATTGAGGTTGTAGACTGACACTCACAGATCACATCCTACAGACTGCTCCAGGAATACCTTTATTGCAATCAATCATCACAATTCCATGGCAAATGTGTCCTCTACAGGCTCATTTCCAGTTAAGCATCCCAAGCAAGGGGGCTCTTTTCTTTTGGTAATCACCAAGAGCCCTCAGGACCCCGTGCAAGGCATGGGGCCAAGTATTTGTCTTTCCATGGGCTGCCATAGAGAAGCTTTTCATATCAGAGCTGTGCATGGAACACATTAAAGCCAGCCTAGGCTGGTAAATCTCTGACTAATTTTACTAAAGGACTTCCATAAAGGTGAGGATGCCACGGCTCTGCAGTCTGACAAGTTTATTTGCAAGTGCAGCCTTATGTTGGGTAAACATTGCCTACTGAGACATGGAAAACCCAATCCTTGGTTCTGGTTTTGGACCTGTTTGCTGACAGTCTGCAAAACCACCACTATCTCATCTCCCCCAAAACCTGAGCCACGCTTTTCCAGACATTTTATTCCACTGACACTCAAAGCAGAAATAGATTAAGTTGAGGATAAAAGTGAAGAAAGAAAACAACAATGGGCTTTGTTGTCAGAGGGAAGGAAGGGCCGCCGGGCTGGCCGGGCCAAGCTGTATTCCCAAAGCAGCCATCACTAACAGACTCACTTCCACTGAGGAAAAAAGGGAGGCCTCAAAGTGCCGGACAAAAGAAATCCCAGCAGACAAAGAAAAAACAAATTAAAAGCATCATTATAAAACACAGATGCTATAAGGAAAATAAACTTCACAAGATTTAGTGGTTTTTGACAAAGCTGGATATCTGTGGAAAAGCCATCAGGAGCAGCTCCCAGGTATGGCCAGACAGGCTCATGGTCCCACAGCTCAGCCCCTGGGCAGAGACACCCTCAGCTCTCCACACACCTCCACCACCACAACGTCAATTTATCAACAGCTAAAATTTTACTTACAATTATTTTATCTACACTCAATGTTAAATCTGTAAGTTACTCTTTAGGCCTGAATATGAGACTTAAACATTTGATCAAATTACACTTTTTTAAGTTTTCAAACTGTATTTTTGGATAAGAAAGGAAAGCTACATCAAGGGGAATATGTTCAAGACTTGAAAGTTTTTAACACTGTTCAAAAAGCAATCAATCAACTTAAAGAAATTAATACAGTTACATATCCTCTTCTGATCAGCTGAGAGCCCAGATGAATTCAGGCCAGATTTCAAACTGGTCAGAGCTTGAGTGGAGCACTTGAGGTCACTGCTGCCAGAGATCAACAGAGGAGAGAGGAGGAGTAACACCCCGATTTTTGACACTATTAATGACACAATTATACATCCAAATACAACTTGGCAGGGACATTCCCCAGCCTCAAGGACAGCGTTCAGCTGCAGCACAGTGTGGCAAAAATACTTCATGGGATCCTGAAAGAATGGTATGGATGCAGCCCCCATTACTCTGCTCTTTAGTCCATGCATGTTCCACATTAACACAACCAAATCACTTCTTAACCGATTTCAACCAAGTTTGAATCCACCAGTACCACAGATCCCACCTGTGCATGGAAAGGGAACTCCCTAAACCACAGCCAAGCTCAAAACCAAAACTACACCCTCCCACCTAAGGGATGCCAACACTAAGTTACCAACACATGGAAATGAGACCCTTTTACCCGTTACATTTCAGCATGTGTCTGACATGTCCCCAAGTGCTGCAGGATCTTCTCTGGTGTAAAGCATCAGCGAGCAAAGCAAAGAGGACTTGGCCCAGATAATTTTTTCTGGTAGGAAAGTAATGATCAGAAGGATTTTAGTTTCTCTATGCACTTTATTTGAAAAACTAAAGTGGTATCAAGCACCTCTCAGCCTTATAATAAAATGCTTCTATGTTGATTTTTTTCCATTTTTCTTCCATTACTCCAATACAAAAAGCTTAGTAATGCAGTGTCATTAAAATTCAAACCCCACTTGATTAGCTTTTATATCTTCCAGTACTTAACAGACTCCATTTCAAAGGGTACCACATAGTCTACTGACATTAACACTACATATAAACATCTATAATTTGGTAAATAAAAACGCAGTAACTCCGGGCTATGCGATTGTGGAGGCCAAGTTACAGGAAAATGAACCATGTTTGGCCATTATTTCTGTTTAGTGTAACTCTGAGGATTCCTCAGCTAAACACTCCCTAATTGTATAACACAAGGGAAAGAAAATCCTTTCTTACTGCTAGGCAAAAAATGGCAGGAAAAACAGAAGTGTCATGAATGTGATGGTTTATTTTGCTTTGCTTCTTATTCAATACAAAAAGTTTCCCGGATGAGAATGGAAAGCTTCCCAGCTTCAGTTCCAAGACTTTCACCCTCATTTCTGACCTTTCCTCAGACATGTTCCAGTATAATCTGTAATCTACTACAGTCGGAAGAGGAAACAGCAGCGCCCTGGTGAGAAACGCTGCCTTGTGACCCGAGCAGAGAACCCAGCGGAAGCAATGCTGGCTCACGGAGTCCTTGGAAGAGCCTGACAGACAAATTCAGTACCGGCCCGGGAAACACACCCAGCACAATGAGCCCTAATTACTGCCAAAGTGGGCTTTTGCTTTCATGTTTTGTTTGATTCAGTCCAACATGTGTTATCTTTCTTTGTAAAATGTTAGACGTTTTCCTAGAAAAAGTCAGGAAACGAATTATTTTAGTTAACGATCGCCTCTCAATTAAAGTTACATTGCCATTTCCTTGAATTGTGTCCTATCAAATTTAAACTCATTTCACACCCTAACCCTCAATATTTCCAGTACAATCAGACCCACTAAAGGAAGAATATTATGTTTTAGCTACAGCATATGTACACACATCATGTAGCTACTGAGAGCTAAAACTGTCACTAACTTGCTTCCATTGGAATGGATGGGAGAAAATAACACAGCCGGTTGTTTTTGTAACATTTAAATCCGTTTGATATGGAACCTTTGGAAACACAGCTGCACTAAATCTCACGATTGTCCTAAGAAAGCAGAGCTTGCTCTGTTTGCATCTAGGCAAGGCATGTGATGGTGACAGCTCCTAAGTCAGAGTGCTCTGCGGAGACACACAAGCGCCAGCTCAAGTGGCCCAGTCACTGCTCGGACAGAGTCCCGTGCCCTCTCACCCAAGCTCCTTGAACTTCAGCATCATCCACTCAAACTCTGAACATGGCCTCATAACAGTCCCTTCCTCCTCCTGGAGTTTTTCTACTATCTTCAATTTCAGAAACTTTGTAGCTCAGTTATGAAGTCTCTCACTCACTGATACCCAATAATCTCCCCCCAACAGAAATACCTGCTTCTTCCCTTGCTCTTTCACCTCCTCACTTTGTACAGACACTGGTTTGCTGTGCTACAGCTGCTCAAAGAGCTGCACAATAAAGGTGTCTTGTGGCATTTCCTTAGAAAACAACCCCTCCACCACCACACACACAAGTCTGGCATAATCATCATTTTTCAGGACTTATTTAACTAAAAATACTGTTTGTGCAAAGCTTAAGTCCATGTATGGGCAAAACTCAAAATAAACCAAACCAAACTGGTTTGCCAGCTGTTGGCTCCAGGCTTTGCACAGGCAGCGGTGGCAGGGCTTAAGCTGGGCTGTTCCAGATGGTGTTACCAGCCAAATCAGCCAAACCGGCCACCCTTCGCTGGGTCATCTCCAGCAAAGGCCAGGCACAGCCAGGCCCAAGTCCACCCTCTTTGAAACAGATCTCGCACCTTCAGCAACCCACAGATGGGAAGAGTACAAGATGAGTTTCTTGTAACTACTACGGGTGTAGCTGCAGAGTGTTTTGCAAACAAACATGAAGGAGCAGTGCCATGCTCCTGTCCATGTGGCTGTAAGCCAGCTGTGGGCCAGAGGCTGTGGCTACCACAGCACTGGATTGGAGTTTGCAAACTCTTCCGAGGACAGGACTCTGTGAGCTCAGACTAACACTGCACTAATGAGGTTATCGTGCAGGCAGCCTCCAGGCGCTGTGGAGAGACTCTGTTGCTCCGATTTCTTGCACATGGGAATTTTGCTAACACTGTCTGCTGGTGAATGATGAAGCGCTTGAGAAAACAAGAATGCACTATTGCTGCCCCTCATCATGTCTATCCATCATAATTCACATCAGCACAGCTCTGAATTCAATGACTTCTTTCAGGGATGACGCCGAGACACTTCAGCATTGTAAACTTTGCAAAATTTTGGTGTCTCAGACTTCTCTTCCAAATGATACAGAATAAAATTATCTTTATGAGTTTAATTTTCTCTGTATTGGGACAGCACAGTCAGAAAAACTCATCAGCCTGTCTTAGAAACTGCAAAATGAACTGGGCTGAGAATTTCTGAAGGACATCTCTGTGTGCAGATGTGTAGAGATAGGGCAAGTTTAATGACAGCCCCTTACCCAAAGGGCTGAGCTTACTCCAATTTAATATTGATGATAAACTACATGTTAATACATCTGTGATTTTTTATCCCCACCTTTCCATCTCTCCCTTATTTTCCCTCCAGTTGCAACCACAAGAACAAATATTTTACCCTCTGAATTCAACCCGGGTTGAATACACGGAATTTATCCCAAGCTATGCAGAAAAAAAAAGTGCCTTGAGAACCACTGCATTTGAGAACTTGACAATTATATCCATGGGTAATTATAATAAATGGCTTGTCTGCAACACCCATAGAATAGGAACTGAAACAAACCATAGCAATCTGTCCCCCCTGTACCCGCCACACACCCTCGGCAGCTCTGCTCTTTTACCCATGACCGCTGAGGATGTTTTCTGGCTCCGTGACAGCATCGTGACTCAGGTCATGAGAAGTGTCAAAGATGCATTTCCTTGAGATGGGAAAAAGCAACTGATTTAACAGCCCAGAAGGACTAAGCAAAAAAGAATAAGCTCAATCAGCATATTTAAGGGTAAAGATAAACCTTTTAAAAGATAGAAGTATATTTTATTTCTAATCTTAATGCTTACGTTTCTTTCCATAAAATGTTTACATTTTTTAGGTTACCAAAGATGCACAGTTGATTAAATGCCTTACTTAAGAATAATAAGCTGGGAAAAAAAAGAGGGTAACAAGGGCAACACCCATTTACTGCATAATCCATCAGCAATCGTACAGACAGGGAGTCTGATTGAGGCAGCAGACATGAGGGAGCAGCCCTGGATTCCCAGAATACCCACTGCCAGGGGAAGCAGAAGGTGTTTGGGCTTGAACTCAGCATGTCCATCAGATAAAATGATTGTTCCCACCAGCTCTTGTCCCATTCCTTCCCCTCATTGGTTACTACCATGGAGCTTCACATGCTTTCACCTTCCCTCATGCCAAACCTCCCTTGTCATGCAACACCCTCCATAGTTAAACCTCCTCCTTCAGCTGATACTGCCTCTTGAAAAACTCTAGATTCTACTTTCTCACCTTCTGATTCAACATGTTACAGGCTTGTATCAGGTGAGCAAAGCTACTTTTTGTCATTTCACTGATGGCAGTTCCCTTGAACCACTTACATTCCCTGACCCACCAGCAAATGTCTGGACAGCAATGTCTCCGCTGTGCTAGTCCAGTCTTCTCCTGACCTAATTACAGCCTTATTCCTTTGTGCTTTGGACATGAACCATGCAAAAAATCTTTCCTCCATCACTCCTTCAGTGACCAACTCTTTTCAGCTGAACTGTTACTCCAAAGCTCAATCCTAGTGATGGCTTTTATGCTGATCACACTCATTTCAGCTGTACACAAGTGTACCTAACCCTCTGCACTGACACATTGAGAAGATGTAAAGTCGAGTGTGTTCCTTCTCATGGATCATTAATATCATTATTTATCAATTTCCAATTGGCAACTGCAAAACCCGATCAAAGCGCTGCATCAGCTGCAGGATGTTGTTACTACTTGCAGTGTACAAGAAGGAAATGCACCAGCCTGTCTTTTATGTACCTGGTTAGCTGGGGAGATTTGCAGATGGAAAAACATGGGTTTACTGTAAACTAAGAGGGAGGAATCAAAGGAACAACTGAAATAATCATAAAATTCCAAACTGTCATTCATTAAGTCATTTTCAGATAAACACTTAACATTCCAGTTACCACTTCTTGGACTCCCTCAGTACCTAACTCTGACACATCAGCACTTGACCCTCTCAAAATTTCCTTCCATATGATGTTACCAAGACTGAAATCATCCATCTTGACAGGAAAACTTCAGTGGGACGCTCACATCTGTGGTAATCCCACTCCTCTCTGCCTTCCCCTTTCCCTTCACCTCGCGATCCATCTCTGCCATCGCGGTCTCCTGTGTGCTGCCGATTATTTCCCCTCCGCTTGCCTACCCACAGCCTTTCCGAAACAGTTTGCTCTGACCACTGCTACAGCATTTGCTGTGCTAAATCACTCAGTCATAGATTTTTACACTCTGGAGCTCAAGAGCTGCAATTCCCTTCTGATGTCCATCTCTTTCAATTTTCAATCTATCCGTAATATTCAAAACTTCTCTTTCAAATATCAAGGTGAACATGTATTTGCCCCAGTCTTCGATCTATGCTGTTTACAAAAACTGCTTCTGAAACACAGACACGAACTTCCCTAGTGACAAAATTTATCAGTCTACTTCCCTACTTATCTGAAGGGAATGGATCTTTTCCTTCCACTTCAGAAACTATCCAAAATACACCACCCACTTCTTTCACTCCACTGATTCTCTACCCATTACAAAAAAAAAAAGGAGGGTTGGCAGGGGGGAAAGGCAGCTAAAACGCAGTAAACAGAGCTCCCTTAGACCCAGCAAGCTGCTGGCTCCTTCCCAAACTGGTGATTCCAGCTCTTCCCACATCTTCTCCCAGCCCTACATGTGGGACCTGGGCTTGCTCTGGGCACTTCCAGAGCCAGCGATGGAACCGCTCCAGAAAGAAGGAATCATCACAGAATGGTCTCTAAAAGTCACCAGCAAAAAAAATTCCCACCAGGTAAATTATTTTTGTGTTTTTCCCAACTGCCTTAAAACCGTGACGAAAAACTCCACGTGAGAGCGTGAAGAAAACCACTAAGCGCTTCAGGCAGCACCGTGAATGTGGAGGGTTAATATCTGCAAACAAATAAATACTTATGATATCTACACGAGCAGTTCCGTGTCTGCATTACCGAAAAAGAGAGGGTTTTATCCTCACCTCCACGGTTTGTCCGCGTTACGGCGGCTCCCGGTCCCCCCCTCGGGGCCGGCCCCGCCTGAGGCGCCATGGCCGGGGGGAGGGCGCCCCCTGCAGGCGGCGGAAGGAGCGGCGCGGGCGGACGCGAACCCCGCGGTAAGGAACGGGGCAGGACAAGCAATGGTCTGAAATTATCCCAAAGGACGCGAAAATAAAAAAAGAGCCGAGCGTGACGCTGTGGAGAAACACGGCAATGACACAAATAGGAAGGTTGAAAGCACGTTAAAACGACGCGGGGCGATGCTGCAGCTTGCTTCGCTGTTTTCCACGTAAATCGTTTCTGTCGTGAGATGCTACAAAGAGCAAAATTAAACTTTAATACGGAGTTTTCCAAGAAGCGTTTTCAGCTCGTGTTCACAGCGTTTCGTGTTAAACTCCGCGAAGGAACTGCCCTCCAGTGCTTTAAGTTATTATACAGTTAATTTTCTTTGAAACTATTTTTGTCTGCCTCTCTCTAAATAGGTGGTTTCTTAAGTGAGTGTTACTTAAAGGAAACCAATCTGTTTTTCAGGAAGGGCTGATGATGTCAGTCCTTTCAACTCTGCTTTCCCATAAGAATTCTTCTAGTAAAAGGAGTTTCACTCTGGGAAATAGTGAAAAGTAACGTGAAAATATGTAAAGCATCTCAGGCTGCATGTTTATCAAACTTCCAGTTTTATGCCTGGATTTTAACCGTGTTGTGATTGTGACATATGAAAGAAAATCAAGAGAAAAACTTTTGATTTTTAAACTTAGAAAAAGATTTTGCAATGAAAAACGTGCCATACTAAAATATTTATAAAGAGATAAATAAAAGTCTGAATGCACTGTATTGAGAACAACATATTTTTTTTCCTAATTCTAAATTTATATACTCCATCTCAGCATCAGTATTAAATCTGGAACAGAACCATGGCGTACTATGAACAGTTTTTTGGCAAATAAACAAATACTTCAATCCCCAATGAAATGCAAGACAAATTCAGAGAGAATCATATTATTAAGGAATATTTTTAGTAGGTGAGGATGTGTAGCTATAGATCCCATATTAACTTACTGGAATTATTTGTTCTGGTACTGGAAATTCCTGCAGCCAACAACAGAGAAAACCAAGCGAGCAGAGCTACAGAGACTTTATTTACTTACTGGTGGTGGAAGAATTAATAACATTCTGTAAATTTTAATTTGCACTATTAAAATAATTGGAGTTATATGTAGTTTTCAACCTTCCAAGTAAAGTACTGCATTTCTACAGCTAAATGCTCCTTGCTATTCACATGCTGGTGTCCTGAAGAGAATAGGGAGAAGTTTGAACCACCAAGGACATAGTTCTGCTTTAACTACCTGCCCCTTAATCCTTATGGTGTACCTGTGAGACAGGTAAGAAACTATAAACCCCATTTTATACAATAAATGGCCACGTATGGCCGTGTTTTACCCCAATGTTCACCCCAACAACCAACTCGTGTTGTAACACTCTTTTAATAGTAAAAGCCCATAAAAGGATCCCAACATAACTCAGATATTCCTGACAACACACTCTGGCAATCCAAGGGAATGACAAAAATACAGCCTCGCTGGATTAACAGACAGAACAGCCCAAACAAAATCTCTGTCGGCTATAAAAGGTGCAAAGGAAATATCTCCTTATCATCCTCTATTTAACAGTTTACTTCATTCTGCTGAAAAGAACAAAGCCAAATGATGATTCATTTGGAAATGAAATCACCCCTACCCCCAGTAAAGGCTGACATTGTGCGGGTAAACAGTCCTGGGGTGCTCCAACACAATGTAAACAGATTGCCTTGCTACTATATACACAGCAAACAGTTTCGTTTTGAAACCAGGAGACAAAAAAAACAAGTGAGAAAAACATGACAGAGCCTGAACGCTGAAAATATTTACAAGAACAAAAGCTAATCGCAAACTACCATCAATAAGTTACAATTGCCAATCAAAAGGGAAGATAAACCAGTGCAGTCTTTTGGCCTAAGGTTGTAGTAATGATATTGTAATGCAAAAGGAATATCAGCAAAAAGATTAAGAGCAGGTTTTTTTATGCAGGGTTTACTGAAAATTGGAAAAGATGTAAGAGGGAAAATCGTGATGACAGGACTCCACACTGAAAAATCCTCCAGTTTGCCACAGCCTTCACTGAATCAGTCACTTAATCAACACCTTGTCCCAGAGCAATGGTGCTCTCCAGGACATGGTCCTTGGCTTTATTTCCATTATAATCAGCTGCACTTAGAGGGGTGATTAAGGAACATAACAGTTATTCTTCTTGAAGAGAGCTACAAAATTTAAGTCATTCCACACACGGGGAACACAAGGATTATTCCTGTTGTCACACAGCAGAAAGCTGACAGACAAAATCAGCCGAATAAAATTCACCAAGGGCTGCAGAGCGAGTGAAAAGTAAAACAAAGAATTGAACCCAGAACTGCTCTTTTCTGTTTCGAGCACTCGTTTACACTTCTGTCACCAGACTGCCGTGACTCCTTCAAACAACAATAATTTAACATTATAATATGGTCAGGAGCTGTTACAATCTGAGTAAACATATCTTAGCTCACAAATTAAAATAATCATCGGTCTCTGGCTAATCCTGCTGCCACACACACACACACACACACAAACAATCCCTCTGCTGAAAGTCGCTCTGAACTTCAAGGCTTTTTTACAAGTTGATGATAAATGGCTTTTTATAAAAAAGCTTAGAATAGGGTTCAATATCCTGCCTGCCTTCAGTCAGGGGAACTGAAAGATTACTGAAATGAAAAAGCAGCAGTAAAATTACTGAAAATATTACAGTATTTTACCAAATGGACTCTTTCAAACACAACTATTTTTTTTTCCTAATTTTTTTTAAGACAACTCTGCTAACTCTCCTATACAATCCCCACAAATTTCTCATAGAAAATGTTCATATGAAGCTTTTCAAGTTACCAACACACAAGTCTTAGCACGTGTCCAACTTCTGCACGGAGGAAGTGATAAATACAATCTGTGTGAAGTCCTCCAGGAATCGAAGTCACCTTCCTGCCTTAATTCTCAGTACCCACATGCAGACTGCCAGTGGAGATTATTGTTTAAACAAAGCTAATTTTTCAAGCAGCGATGACTGCACAGAGATCTTGAAAGAAATCTGATTTATTATCTTTCAAGACAGACATTTGCAAACTGAAGCCTCAGAACTCTTGAGACACTCCCCTGAAAGCTGCTGCCTTTCTCTCAGTAACTCGTCCATGCATGCCTGTCTCCTGCCTCCACCACTGAGCATCCTGAAACTGCTGATTCTTCTTTAAAATAAGTGTCAAATCTATTCAAAATTTCAAATACACCTCAGAGTACTGTAAATGCAACGACTTACTGCAATTTCCCTTGACAGAAAATAGAATTGGATGGGTGATAGCCACACAAATTGACAGTTCCTTCCTCTCCTCTCCATGATGTCCACAGTTAAAAGGGGCTGGATGTGCCATAGCAAACCTTTAGAGTACTCCCCAGCCTGTTTCAGGCTGAGCTGCTGTAACAGAGATGAGAGGAAGTAAAATGGTAGATACACAACTGTCTCCAAGGAGGAAGAAAGTTCAGAGCACGTTTTGGGTGCCTTCCAGTGGCTCCAGGCAGAAGAGGATGGCTCCAGAACAGCCACGCACAAACCTTTGTTCAGAGAAGTCCAAAGAAAGGAGAAAGTACAGAGGCTGCTTCTGAGGCAAGTCTGGTTCTCTTAATAATCACCAAGTCATAAAACAGTTCCTTTGATTCAGAAATCCCACAAAGGTTCTCTCTATAGCAGAAAGCCCAGCACATAGTTGGGCTTTCACAAGAGCTGCTAATCCTACTCACAATTAGGGATGAGGGACTGTTCCTGGCCATTTTTAATACTCTCAGACAGGAAAAGGGTGGCTACCCCAAAAAAACTGCTACTCAAAACTTCCACTTCCATGGAACTTGTGACTTACTCTCAACAGAAAGGGAGCACAAAGATGCAGCAAATCCTGAATGCAAAAAAAACAGCTTCTAGCACAGAAAGAGGAGGGCTGAAATAAAAGACAAAACTGGAGAAGCTGTGACATCAGTAATTTTTGAACATTTTTTGAGGCTCCCCTTCACATCCATCGAGTTTCTCCAAAGCACATCCACCACAGGAGCAAGATGGACAGATCAGTTCTTACAGATCTTTCCCCTTTCCACATCATTTGTCACATTGCTCCCACACACACACAAAAAAATGGATAAAAATCTGTGCCATCAGCTTCCCACTGCCTTGTTCCCATATTTCTCCTCAAGCAGTATTTATTTGTAGATATCCAGATGTGCTTCATGCTCAACAAGGCTGATGAGCAATGAGAATTTCAGGGAATAAATACAGAGCAGTTTACTGACTGTGTGCTACATGGAAACAAAACTTGAAACCTAAAGAGCCCCAACCTGTCAGTTTAGAGTGGAAATTATTAACACACCTGAGACAGCATCATTTACTTAAGCAAGCTGCAAAACTAGAACTGTCTTCCTGAAGTGTTTCCACCTTGGCTCATTCCTGGAATATCTGCATACACCACATGTTTTTGCTCATTTCATGAAATTTGTACTATCCTCACGATGGAAAGAAAGGAAGGAAGTGGATTTACCGTGGAGAGGTGAGCCAGAGGGGCTGCTGGACAGGCCAGGCACGGGGCTACAGCGTCCTCCCTGCTTCGATGTCAGCTCCTGCTCGATCTCCTCCAGCCCCGCGCTCTTCTGGAAGCGGCTCATGCGGTTGACCACGCGTGGGGACATGTGGGTCCTGACACAGGGCTGGCCCCCGTAGGGATTGATGGGGAAAACGTGGGAAGTGCCCCGGAGGGTGCTGACCACCACCCAGCGGCAGTCGTGGCTGAAGGAGATATCCTGTACCTGGAAAACAGGGGTGACACGGGAGTGAAGCCACCAACAGAGAGGTCATGTCTCAAACACAAATCTGAACTCAAAATGGAAAAAAAAAATCCCTCAAGTTTAGGGAATAATTTGAATTTTGGTGAATTTATCAATTAACTTGGTATTCAGTGTGTATTATAAACTGCACTGTAATTCACAGTTCCAAATTTTAGGTACTTTTCAAAATATTCTGAGATTATGCAAACAAACCATGCTGCAAAGTGCTGCAGAAAGCCACAAGATCTTGGTGTAGTTTTCAAATAGAATTTAGTTCTAAAAAGAGCTGGGAAATTGTTTCAATTACATGTTTTGTATTTGCGTGTTTAATCTTTAGAGATTGCCCAAAAAGGGGAAAAGGGAGGGATGAGAAGAAAAGAGAGAGATCTCACCACTGGGCCTGATTTTGAATACTGGCACAAGTCTTATTTTAGCTTAAAATGGTCCGTTTTGAAGCAAATATAAAAATACAGTTAAACATTTTCCACCACAGTTACTCCTTGCATAGATCTCAGATATGAAGTCCAGAAGGATTTAATTCTCTTTTAAGTGTGCTTTACACAGTGCTTTGATGGAAAGCAAATTCTTGTTCCTTAAGGAATGCTTTAAAAGAGAGATTAAAGTTTGTTTCCAAGCCCATCCTGGCAGGCAACTCAAGAAAACAAGTAGTCGAAGTTAAAATGATTTATCATAGAGAAAAAAAGTCCTAAAACAATTCTTCTCAAACTGTTTTTAAAGGTAAAAGCTGACTAAAAGGAACCATGGACACAAGCAGGATTTACCACAGCAAGCAAACATACAGATGAAGGATTAGTTTTCATTATATTATTAAACAGCATAAACTAAATAAAATTCTTTAAGATTTCACTGAAGCCAGTTTTACAATACACTAGGTACTCAAATTGGAGTAAACACTGATAAAATCTTGACAAATATTCCAGAAATGCACTCCGGCTATTCCAGACAAAAGCAGCAAAGTATTCATCAAAGTGCAAATTTCCAACGGAGCCCTGAAGCCTCGGAGATAAAAAAAGGATTTAAGTCTTGTGACTTGTGACAAGATATTTGGTTGATGGACTGTCACGACACAAAATGCTTCACCAACATTACAGGGATGAAGTAAAGCCCAGCCTACACATCTGCTCCTTCCAACCCCGGTGACATCCCCAAACGAGCCACCAACGAGGCAGGTCAGCAGCTCCCCAAAACCCCACAGCTTTTGCACTTGCAATATTCAGCCCTTACTGACCTCCAGCCTCAGCACTCAGAGCTCCCAGTTTGCCTACAAAGTGTTTCACCTTAACAGATTGCTCAGAAAGGATTAGAGACCCCACAGGGATTAATAAGGGCTCAAAAAAAACCCCCTAAAGGCGTGGAGTCAGGGAAAAATCATGGCAGTACTTGGTGTTAACGTGGCAAATTCTCCTGGTCAAAATCAAACCCATGAACTGTGTACAGAATTGCCACTCTCAGTTACAACAGAACTGTGAGATGACAGAGAAGAAATTCCATCTCACTGTACCGTGTAACAGAACTGTGTGTTTCTACTTTAATGCTCAGTTTCCAGTTGGCACCCTGAGGGTCGTGTTGTTTCAAAAACTACACACAACAGCCCTGGCAAACGACAACCCCAGCCAAGAAACTGGGAAACAATCACTACAGGATGTTTTTTAACTCAGTATAAACATTACACAGAAAAAAAAGTATTCCTGATCTACAGGAAGAAAGTGTGGAACTCTGTAATCCCAAATGCTCTCTTTAAAACACTCACAAACACTCGCTGCAGTCAGAGTGGGCATCGAGGCCATGACTGCCTAAAACATGGCTGAAACCACAAAGGCAGAAGGGTTTTAATGCTCAGTAATAACAAGGAAAAAAAGCTTTGACAGAGAAGTGTGCAATGAATTAAGATTTATAGGAACAGAGCTATGAAACCCTACTCAGCAATGAGAAAGAGTATTTTGGAAGCTGCTGTTACCTGTGATTCACCCACTGCTCACTGGTCTCAAACACGGCCTCATTTGTCTTTCACAGATAAACGAGGAGCAGCAGAACCACAGAAAGTTCAAGGAGGTGATTCAGAGAATATTTCCAATTCCAAGGGCATGAATTAAACACACTCACATCGAACCAGCACAAATCCATCTGTGCAACACAAAGGAGCCCGTAACTCTCCAGGAGAACTGGAAGAAGGCATGGACCAGGCTGAAAGGACAATGCTAATCATAGCAATCTCAGAAATTACTTCAAGAAATCAGCTGTGTCCATGAATAAACCCCTATAAATTATGCCCTGGGCCGTGCTGTTCCCCACCACGTTCCTGTACATTACGCCGAGTTCTCGACGGCTCAGAGTATAAACAAACTGCACAGTGGCCCATTAGTGGTTTTCAAGTTTATGCTAAGCGTTGCAATTTATTGCTGTTCTTTAGGTTAATGTACTAATATTTCATGTATTTATAATATATTTCTGGATTTGTTGTTAATTATGATGTAATGTTTAGACACCAAAGATCAATCAAGACCCCATAGTGTTTACAGATATATGTTAATAAAGTACAAAGTACATCAGATCTCTCACAATGCAAAGTTTATTCTATAGCTCAAGGTCAATGTCACATTTAATATTCACATCTGTATTTTAAAATTTTATCTATCCCCTTCTATCTGAACCAGTAAAGGAAATTACAGAACTGATTTTGTTTAATTTGGGAACCCTTAAGATTTTTTTAATTCTTTTCAGTCCTAGACTCTCTCCATCTTTCCTGCAGGCTCCCTTCAGGTACTGGAAGGCCACAAGTACACCACTCCAAAGCCTCCTCTTTTCCAGGCTGAACAATCCCAATTCTCTCAGCCTTTCCTCATATGAGAGGGGCTCCAGCCCTCTAAACATCGTGGCCTCCTCTGGACTTGTTCCAAAAGGTCAACACGTTTCCTGTCCTCTCCTGTCTTCCTCCAATTACTCTTCTGGGCTTCTTTCTAACTCCCACTTTTCTATTCCCCTGTGTTTCTAACACTGTGATGTACAATCCTCCAGAAAAGCAGCTACTGCTCAGAGCCTGCCCCGAGTGACACACTCGGGTAATTTAGCACAGAGTCCTCCAAGGACACGTCTCATGTCAACAGCTCTACTGGGGATCAGCTTTCAAAACTGTACAGATCAAAAAAACATTTCTGATATCACAGAATCACAGAATGGGTTGGAAGGGGCCGTGGAGGCTCATCTGGTCCAACCTCCCTGCTCCACCAGGGTCAGTACAGAGCACATGGCACAGGACTGTGTCCAGGTAAATCAGGCAGCAGCCAGAAAACCAACCTCACAATGCTGAACCTTGTACTTTAGTAATAATGACAAGAAATAAACCACATTTTGATCTTCCTAGCACTTTTTTCTTCCTATCACCCCTCTGTCAGTTGTGTGGAGTTACACCAGGTGTAATCTGTATATTCTTGTGCATTTCATTGCATTTAATTAAACACTGAAAGTAGGACCAGCACTGCTGCAACAGGAACGTGACCTGGTCATGATCACTGTGCAGTGTCACAGAGAAAAAACACCCTGATTTGAAGCACAGGACTCAAGTATTTAATTATGCTGTGCAGGGAGATGGCAGAAAGAAAAAAACAGTATCATTAAACAATGAAAAAGAGCAGCAGTCCTGAGGAGGTAAGGGTCAAAATAAATTAGAAAACCGGTCTGTATGTGAATTTTTTTGGTTGAGAAAATTAAGGAAATGATGTAGCAACAAACAAACAGTAAATGAAAAAATAATAAAATCATAGTCTACACTACATGATTTATCAGACACACACAGACCCAACTCTGTCTCCCCAAGTCCTCAACACTGATTTCAGTCTTGTGTAAAAGCAAGGGCAGAATGTGGGCACAGTGAGAAATTCATGTGAGGGCTTTTAACCAGAGCTGAGCTCTCTACCAATAACTGAGCCTGCAAATGCTGCTGCTCAGGGCTCTGTCTCCTCAAGGCAGCCAAGCTACTTCCAATTGCAGCAGCTTCTTCTTGTCAGCTCTCATCTGAGACTGATCAACTTCCCCAAATCAATCTTCATTATTTCAAGCCCAGCTTCTTCCCTAGAAATAAGAAAGTCTCTTCCAGGGACTGTTTCAATAATTGCAACTCCGAGCATGTCAGAAGACAGGAAGGAATTTCTGGTGGCCATGGAGGTTCACATCCAATGTGTGGAAGTTGTTCCAATGCTTTGCTACCTGGGCCTTGCTACGGGATGTGACACAACCTGGAACAGCCTCTGTGCAGTCACAGCACCAAAACATTCCCTGGAAAAGCAGCAAATCGTGCCTGTTCTGTGGCTGCCAGGCTGGGATGCTTTCATCGTTCCCCTGTTTACCTTCTCTGACTGAAGTCAGTTCTAGCTGCAGTTTGGGAGTGGGAATAACAACAGTCTGACCGAGTAAAGGATTACAGAGGAGCTGGCCAGCAGCCCGCTGATGCTATCGTTACGTTTATTTGTCCTAGGCTGAGATAATGCTGTTTTCAGGGATTTTGTTTTTGCTGTTTACAATTTCAGATCAAAGTGAAAGGATCATCAGGTGACAGGCTAACTTTCATCTGCAAGTAAATGGGCTTCCTCAGTTCAGAACATGCTATGCCTTCATTAAAAACCTTCCAGAAAGCTCTTGGGTAAAAATACGAGTGCATTAAATGTTGCCTTAGGACGAAAGAGCTGGAGGACATAAGAAAATGTATCCTTAACCAAAATGTGCAGCACACACACGTGCACATTTCTCCTCTTCAGAGCTGAACTGTGCAAGCACAGATTCTCTGAGAGGTTCAGTTAAATACAACCAGCGCCTGCAATAGACCTTCCTGGTGTTGGTCTTTGTCCTCTTAAGGGAAAAAAATATAAAATCTAAAGTACAAGTGGCACTTAAAGGCTAAAAGATCTTAATCTGATATAACTGAAACAGGGACTTCTGTCTGTGTTAGCAGGAAAGTGACTTTGAACGTTGTGACCCTGGGACTCAGTGAATTATCTGAGCACTTCACATTCTTCCATGGTCATTGTCTTCACACTTCCCTTCTGAGGCAGCAGTCCACCTTCCATTCCACCTCATCTTCATCCCAGTCACAAAAAAGGAGGTTTTGGGAAATGTGGGATGAAGCTCTGTTGGCCAAAATCTCACATTTAAAAGCAGCTGATTTCAGCATGGACATTAAAATCCCACGTATAATGAGCCATAATGATGATGTTCAAACAATTTATAATGGGTACTAGCTAAACAAATCCTGACACTAATAATCACTCATGTCCATCAACAGAAATTAGAACTTTTTATAGCTCCAGTACAGAAGGTGACCTTTAAGACCATTGGCCTTGATTCACAGTTAGTTTTAAACCAGGGGGAAAAAAAGAAAAAAGGGAATAGGGCTGGTAGCAAATGTATAAATACTGTTCTAACCAGAAAGGAGGTACAGAGGCTCCCATTGTGGGCTGCACTGAGAGTTTTATATTGAACAGTCTCCAAAATTCTTGTCTAATGCTCCTCATACGTGAAATTCCCACAACAAAAGAGCAGCACTAGCAAACTCTTCCCTCACTGAACAGCTACAAGTGCTGTTATTCCAAAAGACAAAAGTAAAACAATCCATATGACTACATAAATACTTTAAATTATGTGTGTTGAGAATCACAGGTACCAAAGCAATATTGTTTAATTATCCAGGGAGTTGTGAAATCCACCAACACACCTCAGACTGGTTAGAATTTTCTCCATTTTATGCCATTCCAAAAGCTATACTGTTCACATCCCAAATGAAAACTGTGTGGCAAACTAGGAAAAAATTTTACTATGTTGATTCTGAGAATTTTAATGCAATGCTTTCACAGAGATGCTAATACTATATCCTAAAAAAACATGTATCAATAAGGGATTCTTCTCTAAAACATGTTCTGTTTGGTTTCCAATGTGTGCCTTGAAAACAAATTTATCAGCTGTAAAAACCAGAAGAACATCTTTGTTCCTCATGACTGAAGTCCTGTGCTTTGGGCTTCAATATTGAGTCTTTGTATAAAGGGAGAACAAAAATAACTCTAAAACATTAAACACATTATAGAACATGCCCAAGTAGATGGCAGAGTATGTGTATACACACAGATCTCATTGCTCTTTGTAGTACTTATCAAAATAACTTGTTATTACCATATATATTATCCCAAATGAACGGTTTCCCTGATTTCCTCTCACTTTCCAGATTGGTTATTCCTTCTCATAGTAAACCATTGCCTGTAACAGCAGTTACACTTTCCCAGAATGGTAGCAGGAAAGCTTTAGAGTATTTAAAATATCAGTAAATCAAATTCACCCAGATCCAAACTTTATCAACCACTGTTACATTCAATAAAGCTTTCATATTCTACTTGTTACAAAGGTATGAGAAGAAACTTAAAGGAAATTGCTCAACTCATAAGGGAAAAAAAAAAGGTTTGAAGGAACTGTAATCAGGGTACCAGAACCACCCGAGTTCCCAGTGCCAGGGTCATAATCACAGAGCCCCAGGCTCTCCCTGTCACAGAGCTTTACGTCTGCCAGGCTGTCACAAGCCTGTGCTTTCCGTGTGTAATTGCATCAGCAAGTGCAGTACTCATTTCTTACCCTGTGGTGACATTTTGATTCCTGTATTTAAAGCAGGTTCCTCAGCAGTTACTCAGTGCTCCAAAGGTGAGGCTCTGCTGGTGCCCAAAAGCATCACCATGAAGGACTCGAGCAGAAGGTGCTGCTGCCACAGCCACAGGCACAGGCACAGGCACAGGCACAGCCACAGCCACAGGTACAGCCACAGGCACAGGTACAGCCACAGGCACAGGCACAGCCACAGGCACAGGTACAGCCACAGGCACAGGCACAGCCACAGGCACAGCCACAGCCACAGCCACAGCCACAGGCACAGGCACAGCCACAGCCACAGCCACAGGCACAGCCACAGGCACAGCCACAGCCACAGGCACAGCCACAGGCACAGGCACAGGCACAGGCACAGGCACAGGCACAGGCACAGGCACAGCCACAGGCACAGCCACAGCCACAGGCACAGGCACAGCCACAGCCACAGGCACAGCCACAGCCACAGGCACAGCCACAGCCACAGCCACAGGCACAGCCACAGGCACAGCCACAGCCACAGCCACAGGCACAGCCACAGGCACAGGCACAGGCACAGCCACAGGCACAGGCACAGGCACAGGCACAGGCACAGGCACAGCCACAGCCACAGCCACAGCCACAGCCACAGCCACAGCACTGAGCCTGCTCCATCTTCCCCCCTTCACCAGCAAATCACTTTCCTGAGCATTGCTTAAAATACAACTGCAGACTTTTCCACCCTTGGATAATACCCTTAGTTTTCCATCTCTGAGAGGGGGATTTATCAACTGGGAAGTCTCTGCAGGTTCCCCCACTTTGGTAAGAAAAGTTAATCACAGCCTTTTGATTAACTCTTCCTTTCAACTCTTTAATTGTCTGTCTGTGGCTTTTACCATCAGAGTCAGGCAAATGCTGACAGTTCCTTCACGGGCACGAGACAAATGTTGAACATGTTACATGAGAAAAGGTTAAGTGCAAACACAGCCAATAATCGGGGCTCTTTGGAGGCAGTGCCAGATCTGAATAAATCTGACAGCACCTCATTGCAAAGGGCAAGAATTTATTATTGTCCAGGTTAAATGCTCTGCTCTTATCCCTTCTGTGGCTGGAGCACAAGAAAGGCTCTTTGTGTGCTGAAACAAACATTAAAGTGCCAACATACACAGAATGTATAAGGTGTCTGGGGATTATTCTTCAGCAAAGAGTTTAACTTACTTTGGCTTCAGTCTCTCCCCTGTGAAGTGTGTACAAATGATGGACAGCACTTTGTGATGATGACCAAGGATGTGTCAGGATTTGAAAAACATGGAAATCATGGCCTAACGTGTCAGTGGTGACCAGCAACATCCCTGGGTAAATAAAAGAAAGAAAAGGAAAAGAGAAAAGAAACACAAAAGCACAAGAGATTAATCACTGCAAAAGAAGAGGCTTAAATGTCTATCTAAAAAACACTGAGCATGGCTTACATTTGGGGTTTGGAAACAAGAAAACACAAGAAATTACTGAATTGAAAGGGATTCACCTCATAAAAATGAATCAGAACTTCAACTGAAATCATAGTCACAGTACTTAAGTATCATATTCACTACTAGTTAAGTATTAATATATTATTAAGATAACATTACAACACAAATCTATAAAAACATCTGAGAAATCTGAATATTCCAACTAAATTTGAGAACTGTGTGACCAATATGAAGCATTGAAGTGATGAATGTTACAGTGAAACCCCAAAATGCTCTTCCCTGGGTAAGAGCCAGTCTAAAAAAGATTGATGTCTCCACAATAACAATTTTTGGAAGAAGAGATTATCGAAATCCAGCCAAAACAGCCCATAGCAAACCAATCCTGAAGAAACATCATGAAAGAAACTGTCTGATTTATTGGTGAAAGGCAGCAAATCAGAGTTGAGAGCTTTCAAATGAAACACTAAATGAGGTACCAACCTCATTGAAAACAGGTCACAGGTGGAGGTACTGAAATGAATTAATTAGAAGATCAGCAGAACCACAGTAACTTATACTTGCTATTTGCTTTTTTATCCCACAATGTGTCAGCCCATAACCCAGTTTTTAAACATTTACAAACGTATTTAAAGTCAATTTGCCATAAATTTATACCAATTTATACCAAAAATTAAGTATTTTTGTACATATGAGGAAAATACAGCATCATGGCAGAACTTAGTACAGTACAAACTACAGTAACAAACTACAGCTTTATGTTTCTGTTATTCATGAAATTCAATAGGTTATCACCCAAACCTCTGGCATTTAATTAACATCAAGTACAAAGCAATTTCAGCAGTTTAACAGTGACATTCTGAATAATTTTCAAGGTACCCAGGTATTAAAGAAAAACCAGGAATTCCCACACAGGTCTGTTGCAACAATTCTCCACACAAAGCACAACTGAAATCTTTTATTCTGCAGAAGAGAACTCAGTCCCCACATTTTACAGGACACATATTCACAGAATAAATGGTTATTTCTGCCATAAATGAGTGTTTGCTGTCTCAGTTAATTCACAGGTGGCACCAGGGACTGTCTTTCCCTCTGCTGCCCCAGATACCAACAGGACATGTTCAAAACCTCTCACAAGTTACCACTGAAGTCCTACCTTATGACACTCGGGAAAATTTAGAATTAACCTGGAAAAAGTGTATCAAGCAGCAGAGTACAGATTAAGTGTAATTAACTTTTCCACTGGACCACCACTACATCACTAGATCAGTATCCTGAGTGGTTTTCCTCCTTGGCAATCCTGGAATCCAAGAGATTGGGTTCTGTAGGCCCAGACAGAAAAATTTTCAGTGGCCAAAGGCTTGACCTTGTGGGCCCAACATGCTGACACCCCACCCAGGGCAATGTGGCACCCCGCATGGCACCAGCAGGGCACACTTCAGCTTCTCTGAAATCTTCTGAAAGAGGGATCCTGTGAAGGCAAACAGCACTTCCAAGGCGATGAGGCCCACCAGCAGCAAGGTACAAAATCAGAGAAATCCAAATTGCACTGGCAGACAAGACTGCCTACAAGCTTCCCCTGAGCTTGACCACTGAGGCTGGCACGTCTGGGCCCAGCGGGGCCACCCACGCTGCACCCAGGCATTTCCTGCAGCGCACACAAAGGCACCATCTCACATCTGAGCTCAGCAAGATTCCCTCCAGCAGACACACTTTTACTGTTCCTGGCTGTTCCTCCGGCCCCGAGTGTTAGAAATGAAAGGGAGTTTGTTATGGAGCTGAGAAATCCGGGAGAGCATTGGGGTATTATGTTTGGGCGGTAAGGCATGTGAGCTGAGGTTGGGCTGGATGTTAATGTTGGCTTAACTGGCAATTTCCTTGATTTGTAGTGACTGTGTTGATAGGAAATACAGCTCAAGTTGCTCCGGTGCAAGGCAGCCAAGCCTTTCGTGTGGGATTATGCACACAATTTGCATTAATTCTGTTCTGCAACATCACAAACTACACTTCCCTTCTAGTGAAGTGTGCGGTCCTCAATAATATATAGCATTTCCAGCAGAGAAAGCTGGAAGCAAAGAGAGGTTTGTGTGCTGGAATTAGGCTGCTGCTGTTACTGGAGCAAGGATATTCCAAAAGATCTAATTCAACCCAGCAAGAATTTATCTTCTCTGCTCCCACATTTTTCTCTCCTCATGCATTTGACAGCTTTATATGGAAGCGGAGGGTACTTTGGGTCCTTCTGTGCTTATTCCCAATGGAAAGGACATTTGGGAAAGGAGAAGCTGGAGGAGATGGATCCATAAGACTTCTCCCAATGCTGAGCAGAGAGGCTCTGCAAGCAGGTATTTTTTCTTCCCCCAAGGTCGGAGAAGTCTTCTATAAACACAGACCCACAGCTGAATGCACCCAGGGATCCCAGCAGAGTGTTCTTTGTGTGGACCCCAGCACAGGGCACGGCGCACGGAAGGTCATAAAAAACCCTCTAAATGTGCCAAAAGTCTGTCTGGAACTGGAGATAAAAAGCTGTGTGACAATCCTGGGGCAGTGAACACGCCAGGGTCACCATCCCGTGCTGTCCATGGCTGTTCAGCTCAGCGGGATCCGGTGCCCAGCGCTGCCGAGAGCCGCAGGCGTCTGCGGGCACCACAAGGAGGGCACCATCCCACCCTGCTCCTCACAGGCTTCTGCCCAACCCTGCAGCCCTGCCTGAAGGCTCAGCAGGGCTCACCTTGGGCACAAACACCACAGCCTGTGCCACACGAGCCCCCAGTACCACGGTGGTCCCCGTTTGTTCCCTCGGTGACACCTCAGATCCCAAGGGCTGCAGCCGTGACATTCACTCGTCCACCTGCAGCTCTGAGCAGAACCAGATGATGCTCCCAGCTCTTGGTTCCAGGAGTGCTTTGCTTTTGGGTTTTCTGGGTTTGGTTTGGGGTTTCTTTTCTCTGTTTTTGCTAACTTGAAGGAGCACCGAGGTGAAAGATAATACATTTGTGGCTGGAAAGGAATTGACTTAAAAATAGAAAGATGGGTGGTATCTGATTTGGCAGTTTGTGTCTGATCTAAACTCCTGCTGCCTGTACTGTTTGGAATAAATGCATTTATTAGATGAAAGCCCAGGGAAAACAGGGCCTTCACTTGTATTAGAGACTCTCTTTCTTTAAGTTAAAGAAGGACCTTTCACACCCACATTTGCACTTGAAGTACAAATATATTCTGGCAGGACTTGTATCAACACAGAGGTCCCAAGCACAACACCACAGATGGGAAAGAACTTGTATTTATAAATCAGCATTTTGAAATCTCTTCCTCGCTCCTGTTTTTCAAACAATAAATCACCCATGTTTCAGAACACTGGACTGGGGTTTGTGGTGGGATTTTCCAGCTCTCATTACTTCACACTGAAGAATCCCAGTTTCCCATTATCTCAGCTCAGCCATATCATTTCTCTCTTCATCTCCCTACAGCATCCCAGCAAGAATACCTAATCCCAGTGGAGGAGCACAAACTGGAATCCTGGTCCTACCTCACTTTCACTTTCAAGAGCAGGAAATGTCAACTCAAGCTTCTGAAGAGGCCTTGTGACAGTTTTCCCAAAGAGTTGTTTACACGGAAATACAGGTTAAAGCTGTGCTAAGTTCAGTCCAAATGTTTTCTCTTATGAGGGACTTTATGGATGAATAATCAGAGATGAAAAGTGAATAATTCTTGAGGATTTCCTGCTTATTTTTCAAACTGGCATTAATCCCTGTTTAACAGATAACAGCTGAAATCCATTGGAAGTCTTGCATACACAGGACCCAGTGGAAATTTATGTGTAAACCAGACTTTATTTAGTATATATCTCACTGCAAAAATTCTGATTTTGCTTATCCACAGTGCGAGGGTGCAGCCAGATTAAATTAATGACTGTTTTACTGTGTGGTTGTTTTAAATCCACAGAGATGATTAAAATCCAGCTTAAAAGAAACAGATATCCTAGATGAGAAAAAAAAAAAATCAGCAAAGCTCTGTTTTACCTGCCCTAATTTACAGCTTCCTACTTTTCCTGCATTCTGTTTGGGAAACAATCAGCTTCTTTCAGGATAGAAATAAAAACATGAGGAATATATGCATAAAAGGAAAAACCAGTACAGATGTAGACTGTGGGTTAAGAGCTATTTATGCAGTATCAGAAGACTAAACCAGACTCTGGCCTGGCCATAAACTAAGCCCACGCCCTAAACGAGGTGCCAAGCCACAAAAAGCATTTGCGTCAACTGGGAATACAAGGAAAAGAAGGACTTCTAATTATAGGGCCGGGAAGCGGAAGCCGGCAGCGATTTGGAGCTGAGGCTGCGCTCTGTTTATCGGGGAGCTTCCTCCCCTCGGCCCGGGCCGGGCTCGGCCTGCAGGGTGGGACGGGGCTGCTGATGGCACCCGGGGCTCTCCGGGCTCCTGGTAGCCCCATGGCTGCTGATGGCACCCGGGGCTCTCCGGGCTCCTGGCAGCCCCTGGGCCGCTGATGGCACCCGGAGCTCTGCGGGCTCCTGATGGCACCCGGGGCTCTGCGGGCTCCTGGCAGCCCCTGGGCTGCTGATTGAAATAAAAAAGGGCAGGACTGATGGTCCTTTTTAAGCCTTTATTAAAAGTGATCAGCTCGGGTGGGGGCCCTGCCCAGCTTCGTTGCCCCAGCTTCGACTTGGAGGAGGAGGAACTTCGGCTCTGCCACTCCCTGTGATAGAGCCGGGCCTTCAAGTTCTCCTCACGGCCTATGGCTCTATACCAAGGGGTATACGAAGGCCCTGGTGCTAATTTGCCGTCCTCAGGGCCGTGGCTCCAGTAGCCCTTTTCATTAGGGTGACTGCTTGAAGAAACCCAAAAGCTGCCCAGGTAGTAGTTGCCGATAGAGCAACCCGGTTCATTTTTCTTAAAAGTTTGTTGGCTCGTTTTAAATTATTATTTTCTAGGGATTTTTTACTCCCAAGGGTCTTTTTGGCTCTAGTTGGCATATTCAGCCCCTTTTCTTCTCTTCTTTTTTTTTTTTCCTTTTTTTCTTTATCTACTACTCCTCAGCAGGCCAGCTTCGAAAGGGGTAAGGAGGGGGTTGTAAATGCAAGCCCTGATAAGAGGCCGGTTTCTTCACAACTAAGTGGGTTGTTTTTTTTTTTTCTTAAACTGCAAGAGAAATTTTAACTTACAAAGCTACAACAAAGTACAAAATTACATTTAAACACAGCTACAATGTAGTACAAAATAAATGGATAATTGTTAAATCAATAATCTGGTCCCTTATTTATAACACTGATGGCACACCGAGCTCGCCGGGTTCCTGGCAGCCCCTGGGCCGCTGATGGCACCCGGAGCTCTGCGGGCTCCTGGCAGCCCCTGGGCTCCTGATGGCACCCGGAGCTCTCCGGGCTCCTGGCAGCCCCTGGGCTGCTGATGGCACCCGGAGCTCTGCGGGCTCCTGGCAGCCCCTGGGCACATTAGAGAGTGCTGGGAAAGCTGAGCAGCCCCGCCACAGCCTAGGTGGGACACCTCCCTAATTGCAGAGCTGTTGATTGTGTGCATAGCAATGAGGTCTGCACAGCTTTGGAGTTTCACCAGGAGCTTCCCTTCAATTTTCTGAGGGACAGAAGGGTTTCCATCTCCCCAAACTGTGTCACGCTGCCAGTACTCACTGGAGGATTCAACACCTTCCAGCTACGTTGGATTTATTTTCAGAACACCAAGGGCACGAGTGCTGGGGATGAGGCACCCACCTGCACGGAGGAAACCTGTATCCATGGATGTGGAATTCAGGAATGCAACTCCCTCATTTCCATACCTGGCCATAGACAGCCCAGCCACTGCACCACCTCACTGTCCAAAAAGTGATTAAAACCAGGAACTTCTCACACTTCAGTTTTGAAATCTGAACTTGAATGCCACACAAGGTTGGTAATGAGCTTTGGAGGATCCCAAATTACAGGCTCAGGGGAACCACAGCGACTTAGAGCTGCTCCTGGTTCACACATGGATTTTTCCTGGCATTCCCACCTTCCACAGGCTCACTGGGCCAGGATTCCTGTCCCACTGCAGCTCCCTGGGCTGAGCAGTCGCATTTGTATCTTGTGTGACAAAGTTTATAAGGCCCATGGTTTTCTGAAGCATCTGAGCCTGCCCAGGAACAGCAGCTTTATTTATCCTCACTTAACTCCTCTCCCAGGCAAGTGAAAATACAGCCAAACATCACTCCATGGACACTCCAAGCAGACCCTGTGCTACAGTTACAAAACTGGGTCTCAGAAAACCTCAACTAAATAAGGAAATTCTGATTTTAGCAAAATTCACCACAAAACAAACACAAGTACGTAAAGATTTAATATAAATATTTTAAAAATCCCAAGAAGTCAAAAGAAAGCGAAGCAAAATAAAATATTATTTTGTGAATAAATAACTCCCTATGACTCTTATAACTCCTAAAATAATCCATGGCTACAGCTCTTCCTTCACAGCCAACTCAAAATGCAACACTTGATCAAGCCATCAATCATCAGGGATTCCTCCCCTCCTGGTGACATGGGACACAGGAACACAACATTTATAACTGCAACTCATTAAACTGCCTTCATTTTAATGTATTTGTCTCCCAAGGCAATAATTCAAGTTGAAAATCAGAAGAAAATGAAGAGAAAAATGAAAGAATTATTCTGTCATTAAATAATTAGAGCTTGTTTTACTCTCTGTGTTTTCCTGCCCACTTTCTCTGATCAATGGGAAAAAACTTGTGCTGAGATATTCCAATCTCACCCTCTTTAACTATTAACTCAAGGCCACCATCACGTTTCAATATAGAACATTAAAATAATCAGAGCAATTTCAGGTCTGTTAAAGGTGCAGTCAGGCATCCCAAGGGGGACACAGTTTAATCTGTTTTACTGCTGGCCCAACATTAATTTTGTCGTTATTAATGGGTGGAAAATCTCTTTTGTAGCCAAGGAAGCGTAATTATTTTAAATTTTCAATGTCTTGCACTTCACAGCTCTCAGCTGCCAAGCACCTTTTGGGTAAAACACTTTCATTTGTTGTGTCAAACCCAGTCCAATCAGTAACTCAAGTTAACCTAAAAAGAATATTCATTCTTGTGCTTCATATTTCTAGAAATCCTGAAAAATCCCAATTTTATGACCCTAAAGCAGTCCAAATAAACAGAATGTGTGTGTCAGCTACAACGCTGACTCCGAGCACTCAGAAATAAGTTCCATTTTCCAGTATCAAAAATCCTGTCCCACACCAGCCACATTTTGTAGACAAGAGATATTAATGTAGGCAACAGATTTTGGCCTTAAAAAATAATAAAGAGAAAGTAATAAAAATGAGGAGGTTGGTTATTTTTGGGTCTGTTGATAACATTTCTGCAGAGAGATGAGCAGCTGGTCAAGGCTGAAACATCCATTTCCTGTCCCATTCACAACCCAGCATCGTTTCTTGTATGAGGAGGGAGGTAAAAAGAAATTCCCTAAGTTCTACCCCTGTCATCTGTATTAAACCCTTGATCTCTGTAATGTTCAAATTACAAATAATTTACTTTGCTCCTTTACCAGCTTCTTCCAAATACCAGTAAGAAATACCTAGATATTAAAAATATAAGTGTTCCACATTTAACTGAGAAGTTAAAATAAAAATACCAATATTTTCAGCTTCAGTGTTTATAAAATATAATTAAGCTTGGTATGGCTGTTAAATTTTCTGTTTTCCTGGAGGATGGAGGCAAAACTTACAGGTTATCATGAAATTTGGGTAACAGAACTGGTAAATAAGGTAGAAATCTCTCTGTCTGGAACTGATTTCTGAAGCACTGCTCTGATTTCCTTCCTTACAGACTCTGTTTTTATTGTATTATCTACGACTGTGCAGAACTTGCCCAAGTGTAGACAACAATGTATTTAGCAACTCATATTCAGCTTTAGCACAAATAAAACATCTATAATTTGCTTTTAAATGTGGTGGAGTAAAGACAATTGCCTGAAATAAAGCTGCAGCTCAGCAGACTTTATTCAAATTGCTCTCAAAAGCACATGTAACAATCCCTGTAGTATGGAGAGATGGGGATCATTTACACACAAGTTGGTTTTGATTATCACAGTCCAAAAAGGCCTTTATACCTCTGATCTGCCCAAATGAAGGGAGGATTCTGCTTGTTTTTCACACAGTAAAAATGTATAAAGGGATTCTCCCAAAACTCAGAGCTGAGCACCTGTGCAGCTCCTGGGCTAAGACACGATGGAATTAAGGGGTTTATCAGCCCCACAAAGTAACATTTTCAGTGGAACAGAGCAGTGCTCCCTGTTTGCCTCCTCAGCACAGCTCTGCAGTCGCTCTGATCTGGTGCAGACACACAGACACTGCCTGAAATTAGGAGTAAAAGTGGGGTTTCAGAGCAAGCAGCCAAGGACAGTATCAAAAGCCACCTCTTGTTTTGTTCCCTGTAATGAGCTCAGCCTGATTGCCAATAGACCATAGAGAATAGGCTGGGATGATGTTACAGCCCTGGCTTCAAACAAACCCCTGCCTTGATGTTAAATAAAGAACACAGAACCCTGGGCTAAGTGCTGCTCTCACTGGAGGCAGCTGAGGGAAGAGTTCTCTGCTGGTTTGTCCCCAACCCTCCTGCAAAGCTCCTGCACACAGCATTTGCAAGCAGCCAAAAATAACACCACTTAAAGAAGTGTTTTGCTATTAAACACCATTAGATCTAAGTGTCACTCTCTAAATTATTGTCATTCCAGTACCTGAGCAAACCAAAGAACTTCATCATAATACAAATACCCAGTAATTTGTAAAAATAGCCTTCCTTTTGAAAAACAACAAGTTAATTTGGTTTTGCATAGACATTCTGCTGCCCTTTAAATTTACACAGCCCTAAAACTCCTCTTAAGGAGGCATTTAATTAATATCAATTTAGCATTCTAATTTAAGCAGCTGTATTTAATTCACTTATTTATTTCAATTAATTAGCATTGCTCCACTCTAAGTATCATCCTTCTTCCAGAGCACAAAGCAAAATGACTGCTCTGGAATGGAGGATTCTCAGTTCACTGTGCAGAGCTCCACAAAAAATTCCCTTCCAAGAAAATCCAGGCAGATGAGAACATATCTTTTCTGTCACAAACTCCCAGTGAACTGCACTGCACTGTTAAAGAGTTCTGACACAACAGATGGGGTGTCAGAATGACACCAACTGGTCAGCAAAAGTGAAAACATAAAGGACAGACATTCATTTTTATTCTCTGAAATGTGACTTCACCCTCATGATCTTCATGGCATTTGCTGCATTTTAGAAATTGTTCATTTAGGCAATGGAAGCTGCTGATTCTCTGACCATTTCCCTCAGTGCTGCTGCAATCAGCCAGAACATTAGTATCTATAGATAATTGTCAGATTAATGAGATCTATTAATACACAAGGTTTGCAGTGTTCCCTGCTGCCCACAGTGGCTGTTCATTGATAAAGAGGAAGAAAGAAATAGGTACTTTTGAGGAGTTTCTTACAAGTTTTTTCAGATTATAGCTGATTTCACTCAGGAGAGAGAGTAAGATCACAAACTCTTCAGCAGCAAACAAATAGTAAGTCACTTTAAAAACCAGTGAAACGATTTTATTTCTGTATTTATGGAGGACTGCAATTTAATCCATGTGCTGATCCTCCAGATACCTGAGTATCACAACATGTGTGCACCTGGCTGGCAGAATCCCAACACACAGGAATTCCTCAGCAGTGCAAGAGGGACTGAATCTCCTCCCTTTTCCCACAGTGACAGAGTTTCTAAAGTTTGACATTTCCAGAGAAGACAAACTACACATCCAACACTCCCCAGAGCAGGACAGTCATGGGCACCTGCAGTGCCCCAGGGGTACCAGCAATCCCTCCAAAGCCAGGGGACACAACCCCATGGGATTTACTGCCCTGTTTATCTATCCCAAATACTGGAAAAATCTCTTACCACTGGGGTTAAAGGCCATGCAGCAAATGGGCTTCTCATGAGCAGGGAAATGGGCCACGATGCCATCGCTGTCCGAGTCCTCGCTCACCAGCACCTGGGGACACAGAGAGCCCAGCATTAGCAGGGAAAGCACTGCAGGGGAAATCCCACCAGGCTGACACAGGGACTGGGGAGGTGTTCACAGGCACACTGTAACTGCCTGCCAGCTGAACACCAGCAACCCTCAGGAACTCCTTCAGATACAGACATGAGACCTGCTCTGATAACCTGGGACCAACCACAAAGGATTATGCACTTTATGCCTGGATTTCCTATTTATTTACCTTACTCAAATTGGGGAAAATAGAAAGCTATTCCTGTTTTGCTCCATGAATTATGGCTGACTGCACAGCAGCTCATTACACCACGCTGTGCAGGAAGCTCCAGCTGAAGT
The DNA here is from genome assembly GCA_020086605.1 of Lanius collurio. Taxonomy (NCBI): domain Eukaryota; kingdom Metazoa; phylum Chordata; class Aves; order Passeriformes; family Laniidae; genus Lanius; species Lanius collurio. Next base: position 1,952,318 of record JACBWW010000032.1, on the reverse strand, counting down.
TTCCAATAACAAAATCACAAAATCACATCCTAGAAAGAAAAGGAAATATTTAACCCTTACATAAATCAGTATTTGGATTCCAAGCACACAAGGCAAAAGGGTGGAAAACCAGATCAAACCCCAGAGAAAGTGGGTTTGCTTTCCATGAGTCCTTCATTCAGGTGGGAACAGCACAGCTTCCACCTTGCTGTCAGTGGTGCTGGAATTGAGGGATCTGGATTTCCAAATGCTGCAAGGAGTGCCAAGGGCTGGGAGTGTGTGTGGAAGCAGCTGCACTGTGGAATTCACAGTTAACAGGGGTTTTCTCCAACCTGAAACTGCCTCTCTGAACATGAGGTAACAGTATTACAAAAGTTGTGACTAAAAAAATCATGCCCTCATAAAATACCTCCTTGTGAACAAAAAAGGAATTAAAATATAGGAGAGACTTTTCACAGCAGAGGGAAATTTAGTGGAAAAGGAAATACCTGGACTGAGGTCTGTGCTGTGCAACAGCTTCTGGGGAAAGGGACAAAGAATGAGCTTTTGGGGTCCTAAACAAAAGCAAATTTGAAGTTGATAGAACTCCTGGGCCAGGCAAATTAAAGCTGAGTTTGAGGACATACAAAGAGACAAAATATAAATGTTGAATTGTATGAAAAGCAGAGATATTCCTAGATTTATATAAAAGAATCAGAAGATGTGTGGATAAAACCACGCAAGAGCTGTAGGAGTATTTCATTCCTTGATTACATTCTCTTAAAAGCTAAACTAAGTAAAACAAAAAGTAAGATCTGTCAGAAAAGGACTTTAAAAAGAGAGTTTTGTGGTGAGCAAAAACCTCTTCTTACTAAGACAGTGCAAAACCACACGTTTCAAGTTCTGAATAATTTGTCTGCCTCTTCCAAAATAATCTGCAAGGTTTTTAATACTTCCTATCCCAAACAGATATCAAAATAATTGGAAGATATTTTTCCACTTCAAAAAAACGAGGAATCATCTCCCAGAGCTTTGAGCAGTCACGGAATGGGGCTGGAGGGGCCTGGGCCTGCCTGGCTGTCAGAGCTCTGAGCCTTGGCACGGGCACACAGCACAATTATGGCTTTGCTCTCCCTCGTCAGCACTTCGTGCTCCTTCCAGAACCACGAAACCAAAGGGTCTGGAGATCTTCCTTAGGGCTTTTCAGAGGAGCAGAGCCCTGCCTCAGCCCTGAGACACTGCACTGAGGCACTGCCACCCCCAGTCATCACTGCCACGCAGCCCGGGCTCAGCCACACTCTGCTCCAATTAAAGAGAAATTATCAGCACAAAGTTACACCATAAACCAGCTTTACAAAGGATTTTTTTGGCAGGTCTAGCCTGCTAAATGAAAATATTCAATAAGAAGTGTGTAGGTATCACAGGATCTAAATCATTGCTAGAAAGAGTAATATAGGATATTTCATATGTATCATCCTCTACAGGCTGTAAACTGGATTAATTCAACATGGCTTTATTTGAGAAAAAAATAAAAATAATAAATGCACTGCTGTTATCACCCCTGCAACATAAACTCCTGTCCAACAGGCAGGAACACGGGATGGCAACATGATCCTTAAATATTTTCCCTCTGGAAATATGATACAAAGCAAAAAGTCACAACATCAAAAACTGCAAAACACCTCAGACAAATCTGAGAACCCAAAAAGGCCAAATCTCTGTTTGTACATGATGTTAACTGATTGCATGCTTTCATTTATTTTTTGTCATTTACTGCTTAAAAATATCTTCTTGAAAAAAAAAAACCAAAACCACTGCAAAAGGAGTTGTTAAAGATCTCCCACTGTAAATGTGGATTTTCAGGTACAGCAGATCAGCCTTTGCAGATTCAAACTCAAATACATTTATTTCCTGTACTAACCAAGTACAGCAAAAGAAAAGTAAAAAAAGAAAAAAAAACAAAAGACCAACCACAAAAGCACCTTCATCACTCAAAAATTTGGAAATCTTGGACAGTGGGGAATGTGACATTCAGGGCTCCTTTCTCAGCACCTGACCTGTGTCACTCCCTGTGTGAGAATGGACATAACTGTCTTTGGGGACACAAATGGAAACAACACTTGCTTGTGCATGGAAGGATGAAAAAATATTCTTCCTCATTTTAAAATCAGCATGAAAAAATAAAAACTTTAGGAATGGAGAAAAAATGCTTTTTTTAAATCACCAATTTCTAGTGAAATCTTCAGGATTTGTCAAGTCCTCCCCCTGCCCTTCTGCACTGCACAGTTGGGGATAACAAACATCAAATTCCAACACTACAAAGGAAGGAGAAAAAAAAAAAAATCCAAGGAATTGGACTTAACAACATCATCAAATGTCCCTCCCAGAGATGCCACCAAAGCCTGGTTCCTGTCACAGTCCAGAGCTTTAAATCTCAGCCTGAATTTCCCTTTTTTAGAGAACTTAAGGAACTCAGAATGATACTGAGACAACACCCGGTGCTTTAGGAATATCAAACCAAACCTTCCCAATGTACCACCAGCTCCTCCAGCCAGCTGAGGGTTTCAGGCCCCTGAAAACAGCAGAGTTGGGAATTTTTCCTGAAAATCAAAACAGAGGGACAATTTCCCTAATAACACATGCAAGTGCTGTCAGAGAGCTCGAGGGAAGCAGCTCATTCTCCTTCCCAGAGCATGCAGAGCCCACAGGAATCCTGAGGCTGCACTTTTTTTCCTCCCTAACAGGCTTCCTTCTCCAAGGTAGTGGCCTCTAACCACTCTGCTGTTCCGAGTAAAAAACCTTCTGAAGTCTCTCACTGAGAAAGGTTCATAAATCTCAGCACTGCTCTGGCAATCACAGAGTCACAGCTTCAGCAGGATCCTCCTTGCAGAGCTCCCAACACGACACCAACACTGAGACTCTTCCACCAAGACTCTCCTGTGAACGAGCCCTCAGCTGCTCCTGATGCCCAAATTATTTTATCAAGAGCTGCAGCAGGATTTTCCCAAAAGCTGCCCAGCCAAAGAGCCCGTGGCTGGATGTGCCGAGCCAAACCAGCTCCCAAAGCAGCTTTGTTACTGCAAAACTCTGAAGTTCATCAAAGATTAATCAAATCCTCTTTATCTCACTCGAAAAGAAGAGAGAAGCCACCGAGGGCATCACTACATTTGCTGCCAGCCAACAGTGTTTGCTGGGAGGGCAGGAGGTACCAGCAGCCAGAGATTCTTTATCCTGTGCCTTATTTTCCTTCCTCCATGGTATTTTCTGTACTGCTGAACAGAAGCCACTCGTAATTATGACTTTAATTATTTTAATCTTTAAAGGCAAATTACACCACTTATCCCAGTGGAGACATGTTTTTAAATAAAACATGAAAGTAACACAAATAAAAATGGATCCAAATCTAATCAGGCAGGTCCTACTCTTAATACAATTAAGAAAAGAGTAATCCCATCATCATAAAAACAAATAGGTTTGGCAACAATTATATATATGAATATGATATCACAAATATTTGCTGTACACTTGAGATCTCCAATGCTTTAAAGAGCTGGAGTTTGATTCAGATCCTCCACACAAAGAGCCTCCCCCAAGTTACAGCCAAGGTCAAACTTCAGTGGAAAGGGGCTAAAAGTGATAGATCTGTGGCATTAACTACTGCACTCCTTTTAATAGAATCCAGCATAAACTCAAACCAGCCTCACGCTCAGCCTGAACCATTTATCTGAGACAAAAATGTCTTCTTGACAAAAACCAGATCTCCTTTAATAAAAGTGAGGCAGACAGTATTATGCTCTGAGGGAATCCTGTAGACTCTTTTTATATTTATATATAAAAAGAATTCTTCTGTAATACATATAGATATAAAAAGTGAAGAAAATTGAGGCCAAATATCCGAGCATTGGGACATCAGATCAGCCTCTGCCAAAGCTGGTCCTAAAATAAAAGCCCTGGTGTTAATGACCAGTGGAATTATGTCTGTAATTAAAGTTTTATTATTGAATATGCTTTACTCTTTGAGCTTCTTTTTCCTTCAGACCAAAGTTTCACAACAATTCCTGTTCCTGATAAGCATCTTGATGTGGTTCAATTGCCATCAACCCCTCACCAAATGAAAATGAACTTTGGAAACTGCGGCAGTCGGCTGCTTTTTTGCTGAAAATTCCTCTTTAATGCAATAAAAAGTTAATAGGGAACAGGAAAAAAAACCCCCAACCCTGATCACATTTTAAAACATAAATAGATCAACATGTTATCTTGTTTTGCTGAGCTGTTTTGAAAACCTTCCCTCCAATATTTGCCTGAGCTGTGGATGAGCTGCGAGCACAGGGCGAGATCTCCTCAATCCTGGCCCGGGGCAGCACCCAGAACCCAGCTCTGTATTTTGAAATGGCCACATCTTTCTCTGTCAACCAACTGTTAGATGTTGAACAGATTTACATTCAGCCCCAAAACTGGTGACTTTTGAGCAAGGTCATTATTGCAGCCTGCATGTGGGTGGCCCAGTGGATGAATTAATTAAGAATAAAGAAACAAAGGTCGAAAGAAAATAATTTTTCTTTCAAACCCAAGCCAATAAAGTCTTACACATTTAATTCCAATTACTGAAAAAGAGGACATCTGTACAGCTTTAGGTTTATCCATTTCAACTAATTAAGGGATTCAAATAAATAGTCCTTCCATCTAACTGAAAAGTTTGCTAACACTTCATTAGAAGGAAGTTTAAACAAGCACACAACCTTGTTAACATATTTTGGTTTACCACAAAGTTACTTGGGCATCTCGATAATTATTTTTATTCCTTTTACAAATATCTCCTGACAGCCAATGTCAATAATTCTGCATTCCTCTGCATTTATTTAATTACCTCATAATTCAAATTTTCTTAAAGTATCACCAATTCTGAAAGTTGCAGCTATCACATAAACAACTTCTGGGGATGAGAGTTTCCTACAATATCTACATTCATAAGGTTTATTAAAAATACTTTCCCTGCATATTTAATCCTGCAAGATTATATTAGGAGAGTTCTTTGGTCTTTAATTGTGTATTTTTCAGTGGTGAGTTTGCATTTCAGCTCTGCCATTGCAGCACAGGGCAGTGAATGGGACACATCGAGCTCCCCCTCACATTCCTTATATTTGATGCCTTGGAAATGGGAGAAATGATAAAAAATTAGTGAAAACTTAAAGCTGTAGTTAGTTCTCCTGGCTTGTGTCCCAAACATGTCCCTTCCTCACCCTGCTGGCACAGAAATTGTTATATTTGTACACGGGCACAGAGCAGCTCAGTCCATCTTTAAAACCTGTGTGCTGTGCTTAAAATAACTGAAAAAGTACTTGGATTTACAAGACTTTAGATACATTCTCCACTCAAACAAAATGCTTATTTCTCCTCCAAAATGATGTGTTTGCCTGCCTTAGATTTATTTTGTTGTCTTGCATTTTCTCTTTTAAAACACATTTATTCCTTTCTCTTTCTTTACTATATCTTACTTTACAGATATATTTAACTACTTGGAAAATGTATTCTTTCACTGCAACACCCAAATTCTTAGGCTGTGCAGGTGATGGAAATCTTTATTGACCTGAAGGAGGTGAGGTGTTTATCCAGCATTAGGAGGTTACTGATGATAAGAAAATAATTCCTTCCTGCTTCTACAATTCCCCTCAGCTGTGACAAGGCTGAAACCTATGTGAGCACACACCAATCCCCACAGCTGCTACCAAATCCCTGTTGAATGGAATTCAAGGCTTTCCAAGTGTTAATTTAGCCTAGAAAATACTTGATTGGAATTTTTAATTCAGCATGTCCCAGTGAAGGTAGGAAGAGCCTGATAGGCACAGCCTGGAACATCCCAAACCAGGCATCTCTTCCCAGCTGGAAGTGTTTGTTGTTTCCACCCAGAACTCTTATTTTCAGGAATCTGAAAACTGGGGTGCTAAGATGAGGAAAAATCCCTTCACTGAGAGTGGTTCAGCACTGGAAGAGGAGTTCCCCCACAGGGAAGTGGAGTCACCATCCCCAGGAGGGTTCAAAAATTGAGCAGATGTGGCAATTTGGTTTCATGGCAATGGCAGGATTCAGTCAAAGGCTGGACTTGATGATCCTGCAGGTCTTTTCCAACCTTAGTGATTCTGTGAATCTGTGATTCTATAAACCAATAACTTTAAAAAACCCCATGGAAAACAGAGAGTGACCCTAAAACACCCGAGAGGCTGGACTTGGCATCCCCCACCTGCTCCATCCCCCCTCCCTCTCAGGCACAGGGATGATGGAGCCAGGGGAGCACTCCCAGCAAACTCATTTTCCTCAGGAGAGTAAAACAAGCTCAGACCTGCCCAGAATGAGGAGCTCACACGTCTGGAATCAGCTCCAGAGCCTGCTGGAGAGTCCAGGGCAGCCACGATGAGCTCAGTGAGATTCTCACCTCGTTTAAAGGTCAGATGTGCTACAACACTCCCTGAATTCTGCCTTCACCCAGCCAGGATTCCCCAGCCAGGACAAACAAGTGCCATCCACACTGGCATTCCTGGCAGGAATTCTCCCCCCAGCACACAGCATCACATCCCTGCCAGGCTCCTCAGGACACAGCAAGATCCCTGCCAAAATCAGTTCTCATCTGCACAAAAAGTCACATTTCCACTGGAAATAGAGCTGGAGGGACAGGGAAAGGCTCAGAGGGACTGGGAGCACCCAGGACACTCCTCATAGGAGAAGGTTCTGTACTGGGGAATTGTGGAATGACCAAGTACAAAGTGCATTTATTTATTTTGAATCAACTTTCGTTTTGCCAGAGGGACACTTCAGTAAGAAAAAACTGTTAGAAAATCTCCTATACCATGAAAATCTAACAATGCAAAAGAAAGGTTATTTTCTTTTTCCTGGAGAAACATAACCCTAATTCTGAAAGCAAACTGCAGCACTGGAAATAAACTATATAATTTAACAACATTTAAAACCTTCAGATCACAAAAATATGAATGCAATACATACATACAATTAGGATATCCAACTTCCTAGAGATTCAAGAAAAAACTTATTTTCCCAGAGCTGATGGCTTATTTGTTTTAGAGCAGCAGGGATAGACAAGTGTTATCATTTCTACAGCTCCTCTCCTGTAGTGCCCTTTAGGCTTTGAGAGCTCCCAGTATTGTTAGGGTCAGAGGACAAGTTCATAAAACCTCTAAATCATATATAACAAGCCTTAAAAACCTAAGATCTATCATTTCTTCCCCCTAGGCCTATACAGAAGAATCAAAGCACAGACAGCAAGCAGCAGAAATAATGACCACATTAAATAGCTTCATCAGAAATTTATGAAGTAAAATTTGTCTTTTTTTTTTCTTTCTTTGTTGTATATGAAAAGCCAAAAGATCTTCTTTTTTTTTTCCTGGAAACTCAAACAAACCCCAACAGCCAAAAGAATTATTTTAAGACCTGACTCTAAGATCTAATTTTTTTTTTCCATTTTCTTCTTTCTTTTATTTCAGTTTTGGAAGAAAATGTCTATTCTGTTTTATGAACAATCCCCTTTCAATGCAACACTGCTTGGCTAAGTACTTCCAAAATTAATTCTCAGGGAACAACCATAACGAGGTTTTTCTTTGATTTGTTTTTTTTTTTTCTAAGTAAAAGATTTTATTTTCCTGTCAGGAAAGAAAAGAAAGTAACTTGGCTAAATAACTTGGCTTCTGATGTGTCCTTACTACCTCACTGACGTACCTGCAGTGAGCATCATAAAGATAGGTGAAAATAAGAAAAAAAATAAAGGTTTTTTCTGCTTTAAATTCAATAAATGTGACCATGAGGAAAAAAATCTTACAGACTAGTTACAGAATAATGAAGTGTGTGGGAGTTCTGCATAAACACTGAATCCAGGACCAGACACTTTAAAATTAAATGAGTGGTAGAAACAAACAAAAAAAGACATGGATATCTTCTCTGTCATGAAGACAGGAAAATCCAGCAATTTAAGAATTGTCTGATAATGGTATGGAGTTTGTAACAAACTCTGCCTGAAGCACTGTACTGTGTATTATTATGTACAGTTAATTTACTCTATTATTAGTTAAAAAGTACAAATGCCTCCCAAAACAGCAACATGCTCAACTGCATTTGGGATTTACATAAAATGATAAGCTTTTACACTTCATATCCAACTTCTCTCATATTTTTTTTTTTAACCTGGAGTTCAACAATTCCCCCTATTCCTGAACAACCCCATGTTCCAGGCACGTTCTGTATTAATAAATATAATCAGAGTACATCTCCACTCGACTGATCAGCATCAATCAATGTCAATTAGGAACAAGTGCTGGGGAGACAAAATGTGACACTTCACACTTGATCTTGTCAAAGTGTCACATAAATATGCTGGAAGGACAATATATATTTTGGCTGCACTTCAATCCCAAACAGGATTTTATCCCAGCTCTGTGGGGCTGTAAAATTCCTGCGCTGCCAAAAATCTGGTTTATTTTGGAGGGAGAAATCCATTTCCCTGGGGCTGTGGAGGGAGTGCCCGTGGGGTGGGTGTGCCCACTGTTACCTGTCCCTCTGCCACGGTCTCGGTGTCGATGATGGTGACAATGCCAGGCACCAGGGGGCTCCTGCGGAGGTTGCTGTGAGCCAGGATTTCCTCCTCGGTGGCTCCCGACGGCAGCGTCCCCGTGAGCTGTGTCACCACCTTCCCCACCATTGTCAGCCCGGTCTTTATTGTCTGCAAAAAAGGAAAAAAAACCCAAAAACCCTTAAATGATGTTTAGGGCTGTGCTGTGGGTTCAGCTCGGATGTTTTCTAGAAGTGAATTTTTTTAAGAGGGATGTATCAGCTGCAAAAGGCTGTAACAAAACAGTTTGAAAAAATTTGGCATCTTAGCAAATGGAAGAATTCACCTTTATTCTGCAATTCAATTATGCCAAAGCACTATTGAAAAAAGAAGTATTTTACTGTTCAAAATGTTTTCATATTTAAAATATTCCAGTGTTGGGGGATAATTAACTTTGATTTTACTTACTCCAAGAGCATGGATGGTCAGAAGGATGAAAGATGAGGCCACTATGGGTGTGAGGAAGGCAGTGTTCACAAAGAAATACAAACAGCCCCCAAAGCTGACAGAGTTTTGCCTTCTGATCAAGAATTTGGCCTTTGCTACATATGACACACTCTTTTTTTCCTCAGCAATTACGCATTAAAACTGAATATGGGACTCAAATCCAGGAAAATTAAAAATGCCACCCTCAAGGTCCTGGAAAGGAGAACTCCCAGGCACATCCCAGCACAAGGAATGGGACTTTCCAGGCTCTGCACATTTCCCAGACGTAGCTTTCAAAACACATTCACTGCACCAGCTTTTAGAAGCTAAAGATGCTCAAAATTGTTTTTATTTTGCTTTATTTTATTTGGAGAAAGAGGAAGATTAGACACAGTAGGAGAGATGCAGATTGAAAGAAAAACAAGCCCAACTACAACTTTAAATATTTTCTCCTTGAACCAAGGACTGTGTCTTATTTGCCTGTTAAGTATTGAGCAGATTTATTATGCAATATAAATAAGAAATAGCAAAAGAGATCAGAATGGAATGACACTGTAACAAGCCAATTCTTAACTAAAAAGACAAGCTAAGCTGCCTGCTAAATTGAAAAAGAAAAAAATGTCCAGATCCCAGGCTGAAACCAAGAAGCAGCCACAAATCAATTGCAACTGCTTTGTTTAGTGCTAAAATCTCAAACTGCAGTGATTAGAAAACACATTAGTGTTCATCAATTAGCAGCCAAACGTTTGTTTTAATAATTCATGGGAAATGACTTACACAAAGTCTGTTAGTGTGTTGTCAGGAAAACCTCTGAAGGGCCAACAGCAGCAGGCGCCACACGGTATCGATGGCCATGGCCAGCCAGGAAGGCTGATTAACCTCTGAGATGCCTCTGCTGATGGACTCACCCCATTAATGCTAATGGAGATACTTCCACTTAAAATCGAGCCAGGCCTTTAGCACAGGAATGGCTTTGGGGGTTTAAAGTCTTTAGTAATATCCTGCCATTTGTTTCTTGTTATTTCTTTTTATACCCGGCTACGACAGAGGAGAATAAAACGGGTTTTAACAGTGGCGAATTCAGGAGGCTGGGGAAGGTAACATAAAGCAGATATTGACAGCTGAGGAATAAACCTAAAATAGCCCCAGTGCCATCACAGGAATGCATTCCAGCCCTCCTGGCTAAAACTGACAAGGCAGATTTTTGGCCAATAGTTAAAATCCTACAAAATGATTCGTTCTCAGTTTATCCAGCAGGGAGGAGAAAGCAGCAAATGCTACATGGCAAAATACCTGTGCAAGGAAAAAGGCTAAAAACTGTAACTGACCTGTTTTAGAAAATATCTTTAATATTTCTAATGAGAGCAGTGAGATGACAAAGTACCAAACATAAATTTATGGCTCTGTAGGAAAAAGAAGAGCGTGTTTGTGCAGGCAGCTGCAGCCCAGCTCCGTGTGGGAGCAGCGTGGGCCTGCAGAGGTGTGCAGAGATGTGGCCAAGGCCATTAACTCAGAAATATCAGTGCAGAACCACTCCAGCACTCACTGCCCCGTGCTGCTGTGTACATTTGCAAAAACTTCGGGGGTAATCTTTAACCTTTCCCATGCCATATCAGCTGTCCCCTCCATCCATTAGGGATAATGACCTTGCTCTCACATAAGCTGTTAGTCCTCATTAAGAAGTTATCAGCTAACAAGAGAAAACAGATGCAGCCTTTGCTAAATCACTTTACCACTACAGGATTAAAAGATATGGAGAAGGAATCAAGCTAAGGAGTTATGAGGTGAGAAGGACTTGGTTTATAATTTGATGTGAGACATGTGACAGAGCAAACACATTTTAAATTAAATGGGTTGAAGTTTGCACTGTCCCAGTTCCTTTGTCACTGATGGGAACCTGCCAGTGAAGTTTGCTTATAAATAAAATTAAAATATCTGATCCAGTTTCTTTTGTAACCAGTGATTCACAATGTGCAGAAACACATTTATAAGCTCATGTGTACCCTATCTACTTAAAAATATGACTGTTCACATTCATTTAAATATAAAGAAATACATATATTTAATTAAAATAAATGTATGCCCTCATACCTCATTTAATTGAAAAATAAGTACAACTTTAATTAGATGAAAAGAATTAAAATATACCATTGAGTGCCTGTTAGGATGCTTTGTTCCAACAAAGGCCTTGCATCCTTTTAGTGACAACACAGTATATTGTTCCTGTTTCTCATAATAAATGTATTTTATATTATTTATTCAATTACAAATGAAAAATCTATAGAAATTAGAAAGAGATATCAAAAAGATCTGCCTTGGTTGTCAATACAGTGAGGCTGAGCCTCACACTCAGTTTGAACAAGGTGATAATGGGGTTTATTCTGAAAGAAATTCCATGTCCATTCTACTCTGTTTGTCCAAGTGGACTGAAAAGAACCTTTATCCTATGGAAGGAACCTTCTAGAGAGGATCTGAAAGGCAATTCCCCAAAGAGACCCTGCTGAAAGCCCTCAGCTTTCCTTCTCTTTCATATGAAGGTTCTTTCACTTCATCAGGAAACTGGAAGCCAACCAGACAAAAGGCTGTAACCCAAAGTAACCTGGCAAAACAAGAACTTTAATGGAACCACTTCTGAACCAAAAAGCAGCAGCGCAGGGAAAAGGAAAGGACACCCACTTCCCAAAAAGCTGATCCTGTTATGATCAAAGCAAAGGAATTACAAACCCCTGCAGCTGATAGGACACAACAGCAGCAGAGGTTCATAAATGAAGAATTAAATAAGGAGTGAAGCTGATGGTGAGGCAATGAGATGGACAAAGAGCAACAGATATTTGGAGCATCTATTTGCCAGCAAGAAAGTCAGCCTTGCAGTTATCAGAGATGAAAACCTGCTAGGATAGCGAGCCAAGACTCAATGAAATCACTAATAAATTAAACATTGCAGATTTACTGTGGCGCACTCGTGGATAACAAATTAATACACTAAGGCTGAGACACTCCTCAAGAGCCAAATCATGCAAATATTTAAAACTATATTAGTATTAATCTTGTCTATTACAGTAACATCCAACAGGCAGGAGCATGAGCAATGTGCTGGGCAAGTACAGAGTAGCACAGAGACCATGCCCTTGGGATTATCCCTTTTCCTAACTCTCACTGGGAGTTTATCTCTGTACAGAGGCTAACAATCTTTTCTTTCCTATGATTATAAACACATTTTATCTTCAGTATCTATTCACATGATGCAATAACACTACTTCAGTGTGATAAATTCAGCTTAACAGCAGAATTTCTGGATGATGATCCCTGGCTTGTACTGCTCTGCAGGGAAGGTCATCAGCAACACTGGTCTGTTTGTAGGATTTTGCCACAACTGATCCAAACTGTGGCTGATCACACTAAGCCAGTCAGTTTTTCAAACTTATCTGTGCTATAAAAAAGATGTTCACGACGCTGAGATTGAAGGAATTTGGGGAGATTTCCCTCCCACACCTTTTTTTAAACTGTGCTGATGGTGAGAGTACATAGAGATCCAGCACATGGCCTCAGGAGAGGAGCAATTCCAGTTCCCCTCAACAATGTAAAAAGCTGTGATTTTTCTCCTTCTCCGGCCACACTGTGATTGTGATGGAATATGTTTGTTTTTATATTTTGTTTTCACATGAGCTGGCCTGCCCTGTGTCTCTCTTTGTGGCTTCTCCTAACTGTTGTTTTCTTTGGTGCCACTGAGCCTTCTGTCCTGCGCTGTCATTTCATTCCTATTATTAGGTTTGTTTTGTTGCACATATCAGAAATGAAAAGGCTGGTGGTAACAAGGGAAGTTTGTAATCAGCACCGAGTTCAGCCCACAGTGCCAAAACTCACTCTGTGTGTGTTTGTGAGAAAAAGAAATTGTTGTTGCAGCAAGGAAAGGAGCTGGGAGGGAGACAGTAAAACAAAAGTTGTGCTCAGTCTTGTTTAAGATTTTTCCAAGCCATGGGCTTCTTTTGATGCTACAAAAGCCCAGACATTTCTCTGAAAACAGAGGGATTTTATAACATCATCTGAAGTAAGAAAATGAGGCAATGGAACCTATATGTAAACAGTCATTAATAAGCTCTAACCTTCAAAGAAGGTAATTAATTAGCTCCAGTACTGTGCTGTCACCCTTCAGAGAGAGCAAAATGTATAATGGGGGTGTGATGGAGTCCAAAAAGCACCAGGCACTTGTAAAGTCACTTTTCATGATGCTAAAAGACTAATAATTCACAATGTTGATTTCTAATCATATAAACTTGTACCATTATGAATAGCCATTATACAAATCCATCCCACTGTCACTTCCCTCTAATATAAATATCTGTTTCTAATAAATAAAATTTTACAAAATCAGTTCAGAAACAGGAACACTTTGTGGAAAGCTATAGCTACTCAGAGATTTGCAGGCTGGGGAGTGCAGGCACGGTGCTGCTGCCTGCAGGGTTCTCAGTGTGCTCTCCTCTCTGGGAAGGGAGGGGGGTGATGACACACAGCACAATTCAGCAGGGAAACCTCATAATTATGTTCCACGAGCAGCTCTCCCAGGGCAGATGATGGACTCACTTTGGCAGCACTAATGACTGTGGCAGTGTAAGACTGAATGTTGTCTCCACAGGCTCCACCACGGGATTGATGGCATCGGATCAGCTACAAGAAGAAAGACAGCAACCAAGTAACTACTATTAAACTACACAAACCCATAACCCATTACCAGAGCTCTTATTTATCATGTACAGTGGTGTGTTTTTTCCTACAAATAGCAAAAAGCCCTGCTGAGACACTTAACCCCTTTTTATAATCTTCTGGGTGCCACCCAGACTGTCGCGTCCCCCGCTCCAGTTTTCAATTACCAGATGAGTACTCACTAAGAATTCATAAACTTTGAAATGGTGGGATTTTTGGTCTGGCAGCAATACCACAAATAAATTTAAATAAATATAATCAAAAGCTTTAGCCATGTATATGTAACATTAAATATCAGACATTCTAAGAATCTGAGTGTGGCTTTCCCCTCCTTTTTATGACGAGCAAGCAAAGAAATGACAAAGGAAAAGAGTTGTTTGAAACTTTGCATTTAACAGATTAAAGGAATGTACATGGGGTTTGCTTTTTATTGCCTTCCTTCAAAACCAATAAATCAAGACTCTTGTACCTGCCATCACCCTACAAAAGTAAGTTTTGCCTTTGAACCCTAACAAACAATAGAATCTGTGCTTCTACGTAAAATTAGGAGAAAAAATATAGATATTTATTGCTTGCACACAGAACAGGCTGCCTGTTTAACTATTTGAGCTAAATAAAACTAAAAATCACTGTAAGATGTATTTGTTTCTAGAGGCTTTTCCATCCTGCTCATAGTTAAATATGTAAATAAAAATACCTAAACTAGAGAAAGGCCACACTGAATTTACCTGGGAACACACAAGCCATTTAAATCCCTTTTGTGATACAATTCTTCTGCTGATCAGTGGCTGATATTTTGGCAGCAACACTTGCTGACAAGGGTTCAAGTTATCCAGCACCAGCAAGGTGTGGCACTAAAGGAAAGGCAGGCCTGAATTTGGGAAGAATTCAGCTGTGCTGGAGAAGGTGTAACAGCAAATACATCTCTAAAGTGTGATAATTTCTGGCTCATCTCTAGAACCAGCTTCTCCAGTCACAGGTGGAAGGGAGAAAAAACATCTACTTTGAAATAAAAATAAGGCAGTAGAAGCTGAATTTAGCCTTCACTTCAAGCTTTAAATACACAGTCACTTCTCTGGGTAAAGGCAGTGATCATTTCTTTGCTTGCAATCTATTTTCTTTGTCTCTAGAAAGGAGTCTTTAAACATTTTCTTTTTTTTCCCCTGGAGCTTAACTTTTTCAAAGATGTTCAAAAGTGGCCAATTTAATGCAATTTTCTAACCTACAGAGTGCACTGCTGTGTTGGTTCAGACAAATTCAGGCTCTATCCAGACTCAGTTTCCCCAAACAGAATTTAGGAAGTGTTTTTTGCCTACCTTCAGAAGTGTCTGTAATTGAATGCTTTAAACTTTTAAAGCACAAAATGAGTTGATTATTGAGTTACCTCACTGAAAACACATGTTGATGGCTGTCTTCTCTGCCTTCCAAGTTCCTGAGCTTAAATCAAATGTGCAGAGTAAAGATCTGATATATAAAAATACTGAGGTCTGTCATTTTAATGCAACTCCTCTTGCAGATCTTCTTTTGCACAGACCTTTTTCCTGAGACCTTCTCTTTTCTGTTTCCCCATACATACACAAAATCCAGAAGTATTTTTTGATATCAAACCCCTCCTTACCTTATTTTCTGCATAAGCAAGCCAACGGCTTCCAAGAGCAATAGGATTCATGTTTGGCCCTGGACAAGGATAGCAGCCTGCAAAGTTTGAAAAGGCAACATTAAGAAATATCTTAATGACTTCTTCCAAAGAATTTTATTTATTGCCAAGAAAACAAAAAGTCTAAACAAAAGCCTTTCAGTTGCTAACATCACTCAGTGGATGCTTGCATTTTTGTTTCTGGAGATAAGGCTGTGGTTAGATGAGCTATTTTGAACATTTAATTATGTGTAAATATTAATTTCTCCTTATGTTTGCATTTTTAATGTCATTTTGATACAAAAATGGCATTTTGGGGTGAGGGAATACTGATGTTTGACTCAACTGGTTGTGTATCTTCACATTTTAATTAATTTTATTTGATTGCCACCTTTCTGTTGGTGAACAGTTTGTGCACTGCAAGCTCTTCTAGATTTTTATTGAATGAAAGGATATATTGTGCTCTTGGTTTTGTTTTTAATAATTCTATATATAAGCCCTCAGCCTTTCAAAATGCTTTTGGTTTTGATTTTAACAATTCTATATACAATCCCTCAGCCTCCCAATATACTTTTGCCCAAACTTAACTTTACACAGTGGGAAAATTTGTAATTCCTTTAAAATCAGTGGCAATGTTTCCACTGTTCACCTGCTTTCCATTACCTTTATATTGTCATTAAAAATAGATTTATACATATGGATAAAAATGAGCTGAGAGAAGAGAATTATTCCTGAGCATTAAAACATGAAAATACCTAGAAGAGAAAACTGCTGCGGATGAAAACACGGCAAGGCTTAAAATGAATCAGGCCCGTATTAAATGGCATTTCATGTATGAAGTTTTTTAAATATGCATTTTTATAAAATGCTATAAGTAAAATAAATATTTTTATAAATAAAATAAATCATTTGTATTTAAAAATATATGCTTTTACATGAAAAAATAGGGAGGAGAGAATAAGGGGCAAGGAGGAGGCTATCAAGCAAATGGTTAATCTCAGTTTTCATCAGTTCTTAGGCTAATACAGTCAATTTTGCAATTTAAATTCTCTCACTGATTGGCCAAGAAACCAAACACTGAAGACCTTACAGACATGTGTGTCTGATTTAAAGGAGCCCTGGGCAGCTGCTCCTGAATCCCGGGCAGAAGGAGCGCCGGGCTCAGGCAAACAGCATTTCACAGCACACAGACAGCACAACTTTTGTACAGCTTATTGCATAAAATCCTAAAAAAAAAAATAAATAAACCCCCAACCCAGCCACAGCCAGTCAAGCTTCTTTTTCCCCAAAGTCTTTTGTATGAGACACTTGCACCCACAGTGAGGAAAAGCACCCAGCTCTTTTCCAGCAGGCTCCAGAACAGCCCAGAACATTTCCTGAAGACAGCAGGACCTGCAGAAGGGGAATGGGTTTATTTTCCACACCTGCCAAGCGGTGAGGGGGGGTGTGGGAGGTGTTAAAGACGTTTCTGGAAGTTTAAAGGGCCGTTTGACAACGCTTTGGAGGCGTTTCTGGGCCCGCGCAGGCCCCGCCGACATAAACAACCCCGGATTTCATTTTCCAGAGCAGAGCACTGAGGGTGTTGCAAAACCCCAAAGATCACAGCGAGCTCTTTCAAAGGTCACAAAGCAAGGGAAGGAGAGAATTAATTCATCCAATTAAAGCCATCTCAGGGCGGGAAGGCAGAACTCGGGGAGGGTTTGTGAGGCCTTATCGCCGCCCTCATCTCAGGAAGGAAAACGAATTCTGAAGAGATGATGCCACAATTGTTATTGCATTCCAGGAGTGCATAAAATGTGGGCAGCCAGAGCCTCTTAAGGAACAAAGCAAGCAAAAAAAAGGTTGTAAATACAGCCCTGGGTTGTAAATACAAACGTGTTCTTCCGATGACATTATAGATCAGGACCAGTGAGGTTTTAATGCCGACTTCTGCCTCGGCAGCTCTTATCTGGGTCAGGAAAGGCATTCAGGTCCCCCAAACCTTTCTTTTACCTTCCCTTTTATGTATAAAATACAGCATTAAAAGCTGCCAGATGATAACCCTCCTCATGTAAATCTCTATAGTGACTTTAGAAGCAGCGACTTACGTTTCCCAAACTCGTACCATCCCTGCAGGAGAAAACTAAAGGAGTCTCAGCAATTCAACAACTCACAGCAAAAAACAAGTCTTGCTTTGAAAAGGGAGCTGTTCTCAATTACTTCAGTGAACTGAAGTCAATGAAGAACTGCAAAAGAATTCTTCAAATCCAAAATTGATCACTGAACAGAAGAGTCACTCAGATGAGCTGGGACTGCCCTCCCCAAACCCACTGCCCGTGGTGTGTCCCATGAACTGGGCTCAGTCAATCAGGCTCCACACACAAATCAGTCAATTCTAAGAATAAACTCCACAGAGGTCAACAATTCAGCTCGGTCCTAAACTCTACTCTCCGATACGAAAAACAGCATAAAAAAAGGAGCTATTTCCTCCCTTTCTTTTCTTTGCAAGTCTTTGCATTTTGGAAATTTGCAGCAGCACAAGGATAAACAAAGGGTTATACTTTATGGGAAGGAAAAGCAAATTGTTTTTCTGCTTTCCAAAAAAACAGCTGGAGTCAGCAGAACATCATCTATGAGGCAAATGAAACGACAGACACAGCATGACCCATCGAACTGAGCCATCCAATCCTCACCAGCCCCACTCTCTTAAAGATTAACTTCTATTTCTACTAGACTTCAAAACAACAGAGGAAAAAGCCATTCTAAGCAATAACAGCAGCAACTTTAGTGTGTTTACAATAGCAATGAACATAATGAGAATGCAGAACTAACTGTCAAGAAGACCAAAGTTTCCAAGTTTTAATGACAGCATGGAGAGGTCATCCAAGAAAGGATCACTGAGGGAAAGTCCTTCCAAAAGCAAAGCAAACCAAGCAAGTACTGAAAAACATCTGATCTTAGAACCAGCTTAACTGGGCCTATCACCCACAAAAATATAGGTGAAAACCTCCTGGAAGCTACTTCATAACTTTTGAGTACACAATGATCTTCTGCCTCTGTGCAGAGGAAATGAGTAACTTCAAAGCTGTGAAAAAAAAGAAGAAAAATTGCATTTTGAAAATCAGAATCAAAGTCCAAGTTTTTCTGCTAATTTTATCAAGTTCCTATGCCCAAAAACTCCAACTGGTGCTACCCTAAGTAACAGCAAGGAATAAGAAATGGGCTCCAAGATCCTTCTGAACAGGGGCATGGCTAAGGGCATGCTGGAACCTCCTATCCTGTGCCTTGCTTTTCCCACTTCCAAGATGGAAATGTTCCCTACAAACAGCCCCATAGGGAAATTCTCCAGTGTTACAGTTTCTTAGTTTCTTACCTTTTTTTAATAACTGGGTTATAAAATGGTAACTGAAATAAGCATCTGGTTTATGATTATTTGCATTTGAAGATGCTTTTAACAGCACTTGTTGCTGTGCTGATTTTTGGTTCACTGGGGATACAGGAATCCCACATTACCTGAAGTTCTCCACAGAGCTACACTAAAGTTTGCTTTGTAAGTGAGCAAAAAGAAAGTCATTTTACATTATTTTTCAATTACTACCCTTGCAGTAATGATGAAAATCTCTACCACCCTTTGGAGATTCAAATCCATAAGCCCATAATAAACCAAATCACCTCCTCCACCCACCTCTGAAAATTCCCACAGAATTCTGACTCTGGATCTTTCCATCAGTCTTGAGCTCCTACAGAAAGCTAAAGCTCCAGTCCTTCCCTTAAATTGTTTTCCAAAAGCTCATCCTGGATCTTCAGTGATGGCAATGTGAACACAAAGAGAGCAGCCAAGAGGAGAAAAGCAACACATTCCTGTCCTCCCACTTGTCTTTTAAACAAACAGCACATTGGGAAAATGCTGCTCAGAGGAACAAAGTCATTACAAGCCATGTCAGTTAGATCAGAGCTTGGGCCAATAAATCACCAAACACACCACTAATAAAACTCAAACCATTTGGACTGGGGCAGCTCTTCAGCATCTCCACAGCTTTTTTATAAAATAAAGATTGAAAGGAAATACAGGAAGACAACAGTCCCTCTAAAAAATCTGATGTTAACAGTCGGAATTTGTCTAAGCTAAGTCAGGGCTTATTTCCAGTTTGCAGAATTCCTCACCCAGAGCACAACTTCATTTCTTGCTCAAACTTCACTAAAACATACTGGCAAGTGACATCTGATAAACTACTGCAAATTAATAATGCAATTAATAAAGCTGAGAGAATGAAAGAGCCGGATCAGAATCAGCTAACATTGCTTTCCTTCAAACACACCCCACCAAGTTTATCTTAAGACACTACTGGTTGATTTTTAATTTCACAGCACATTATAAGAACTTTATTCCCTACAACAGCATTTATAATCCAGAAAAAAAATCCCAAATCTGGTTTTGGTATTTTCCAGACTTTTATCCCCTCTATCCTGACTTTGTTCTTACTTTTTAATGAAAAACATTTTAAGTTCTTTTTTGTCTTGTTTCAGTCTTTTTTCCCTATCAGTTTAATAGGAAAACTTTCTTTTTCCATTGTTTTCACTGCTTTCTTTTCCCCAACCCTCTCCAGTTTCCTTTGCAGTGGTACATACTCATCCTCTTTTATAACTAATTCTGATTTACTGTTTGCTGGGGGGGTTAATGGATCTCTCTCACCTCGTACCTGTGAGGAATCCATACCAGAGGAGTCCAGTTCTATTTCAAGCTAAGAGGATGGGCAGTTATTAACAGAAAATCCTTTTAGGATTCTTTCCCTAATCCCAAAATAAGGCAGAAATGGCATCTTTTGGCTCACAGGGAATGCCATGAAGGCAGAGATTCCCAGGCTCACCTCCATCCTAAGAAAACCTTCCTGATTTCTGGAGGCACAAAGATTTTTCTGTTCAGTGCCTGGCAAGGTTCATTAAAGATGACACATGTCATCTGAAGTGTCCAGTGGTTTCAAACACAGTTTTCTAAACAAATTCCAAAAGAAGTAACTCATTTTAACTTAGATTCTTTGCCTTTAATCATTCAAGGGACTTGCTGGATTATCACTTCAAAAATCAGTGAAGCAGGGCCATTGTGTATTTTTAAATAAATAGCTCCAAGAACCCACTAAAGTGATGCTACTTCCCTAATAATCAATCTGTAATTTTTTTTCTGGGTCTTACAAAACACAGAGCACTCCATAGGAATGAAATTACAAAACTCCCTCCTTAATTCTTGCAGTGCAGAGCAGCCAGAAAGCAGATCATAGGAATGAAATTACAGAACTCCATCCCTAGTTCTTGCAGTGCAGAGCAGCCAGAAAGCAGATCCATGACAGAGGGCATACAAAGGGAATATGCAATAAATAATGGGTAAAGTGATACTGTTATAGCAAAAACATTGTTTATTCCAAGGAAAACAAATCATATAAGTTGTTTTATCTAATATTTTTTTGTTTGGTTGGGTTTTTGTTTTTTGGTTATTGGGTTTTTTTAGCAAACCAATTTTTTTGTTGTTTATAAACTATATAAAGCAATATTGTTTATAAATTCCTCTGGGTTCCTTCTAGATGAAAGGCCCTGTGTAAATGTTATTACTCTCACACTGTCACATACTTTCCAAAACTCTTCTTCTATTGTTCTTGTACTTCCTTCTGTTTAAGTATCACCCATAAAATGGAGTAAAAGAGCAAAGGAGCAGGATGCACCCCCTGAGAAATCAGGTTTGCCACCCAAACCTTTTTTTTTTTCTTTATTTAATTTTAAATCATAGTGGCATTGTTGCTACTAAAATACTAAAAGAAAAAAAAAAAAAAAACCAATTAGAAATAAATTGAAACAGTAATGCCATAAATGCTGGAGAGAGACCTTGGAGAAGGGTCTGGATTGCCAGGATGAGGGGACTTCACACAGTAAGGTCCTTCCAACCCAAACCATTCCATGATTTTGTGCTATCCTGCATCAGAAGAACTGAATTCCCTCAGAGAACCTTATGGAAGGACCACAGATTAACTTTTTTTAAATGTTATCATTGCTGTTGCTGCTATTATTACTATTATTATTATTATTACTACAACTACTCCAGAGATCTCCTCCCCTGCCCACTCTACCAGGGCAGTTTGAAGCACATGCACTTTGATGGTCCCAGTGGGTCCCTTCCAACTCAGGAATTCCCTGATTTTCTGATTTCACTGTTACTCCACAGGTCCAAGGCCAATCCCAGAGCTTCTACTAAAAACATCAGTGGCCTTTCATGTTCATTAGGCCTGGCTGTCTAATTTAGCACCAATTTGACTGATCTCAGGGCAATGTTTCATCTTGGGTTTACTTTCTTTTTTTGTTCAGACTTGGACAGTGACAAATCCTAAAGTTGCCACTGAGGTTGTTGTTTCTGTGCAGGACAATGTAAGATGGCTCTGCTTGCCCTTTAACATTAAGGATTTGGGTGCTTTTGATAAAAATAACTTATACAGAAACAAAGAGCACTTCCTGCTTCACATCTAATTTGTAAAGCTGTCAGAGCCAGGAGATGTGACAGATACACATCTTGGGGACTAAGGCCTCTGTTGTGGCTTTATGCAGCTTTTCTGCTGTATTTACACTTTCTTGCAGTGGAGCAAAACCTCCTGCAAGCACCAAAGCCATTTGTTCCCATAAATCCACCACGGTGCCCTAAAGACCTCTCCAAAAAGTGTTCCAGCATTATCCTGGAATGGTGAGACACTGATTCTCACAGCCAGGAAAAATCCACTCTTGTTTATAAATAACACTGTTCAAAAGAAAAAGCAAAATTAAAGCAACATTTCTCAGGGAAAAATGCCATGAAGTGGTAGGTGCTTATATAGATGAGTGTGTATAAAACCCAAAAGTGCTTACAGCAATCCACAGGGACATACTTGGCTCTTCTTCACTGATCAAGAAAATCCTGTGACTCAGGAGCTCCCTTCCCACCTGCCCTGAGGACTTTCAATCTGAGCTGATCCCCCCCAGATCCAGGAATCCTGTCAATTATTATCCTGTGTGGGATAACCAGGAGAAATGCCCACAGCTGAGGAGGGAAACACACAGAACTTCTTGAAGAATGTGACTCTTCAGGCATTAAACCTCTTCAGAGGACATCCAGTGTTTTTACTTCAAAGTCAGGAGCTCAAAGTCAGGGAAAGGAATTCCAACAGAAAGGTCCAAAAAGGCCGTGGTGATTTCCACACCAGCCCTGGGACAAACTGAAACCACTGAATTATTCCTTGTGTGTGAATGTGAGAGCAAACAGGAATCCCAAATCCAAACTGCAGATCAGAGCACCCAACACCATTTGGATTGGGGGTTTTATTTACCTGGAGAGGTGCAGGGCACTTCACATCCACTGACTGATTTTTGGCTTGTGGTGAGGAGAGCCTTTTGAGACTTTCTATACAATAAAGCACTCTGACTAAAATCTGCAAAATTACCTCTCAGGGCTCTACTGAACAGCATCAATAGAAATGTGGTGCCAGCTAATGGCTGCAATAACTGTCTCCATCCCTGGGGAATAATGGATGGAGAATCTATCAATATGAGGAGTGGAAGGGGCAGGGAAGCTGAGCAGGCCCTCGTTATCAGACACAGAGATGATGCCACATGCATGATGTTATCTGTGAGAATCTTTACTCAGGGCCCAGGGGGTGGGGAGGATATTCTTTATGGAGAAGGGAAGTATCCATGAGGCCATCTTCATAATCATCAGTGTTCCACTAAGTAAGCAGTTTTGGGGTGAGGGGCACTGATGTAATAGAAATCAATGGAATTCAGCTTTTCTGCAGCTTTTGTTCAGAGCAAAGTAGGGGCAAAAAAAGCCTGAGCATCACTTTGGTTTCTGTGCATCTCTTGGGTTTCTGATCCTTCAGTCACATGCAGAAAAGGCTCTGAGGGAAATCTGAAGTGAACCACAATAAAACTCTGAGCTATTTAAGAATCTGTTTAAAATCCACACCTTGACACACACAACCAGCAAAGGAAACACACTCTTAACATAAGCATCAGATGATTTTTTTTTTTAGTTTGGCTACAGAAGCACTTAAAGCAGTGCAGGATGGGAAATTCCTGCTTGGCCTTCTCCTCCCCTTGGTGGGAGTTCTTTCTTAGGGAAAAGGAGCTGGCTCCAAGCACAGGGAGAGCAGTGATGGATGGAAGTGGCTGCCACAAGACTGATGCTCTGCCTTCTCCTAGCAGACATTTAAAAATCAGAACACTCCACAGGGTAGATTAGAGGATATCCTGGTAATTTTTCTACAATAGTTACAGCATGTTTTCCCTCCACGTTTAAGCACCTGTCTTAAATTCCCTCTCCCAGTCTGGAGCACCTGTACACTGAGGTTTTGTTACAAAAGGCACAAATAAAACGTGCTGGCTCCCTGCCATCCCAGTCAAATCAGCACAGTTCCATGTAATCCCAGGCAGGGGAAAACAAAGGTTGGTTCTATGTCAAACTTGCTCAGGAAAAATCAGGAAATGCAGGAGTTAAAACATTCCAACAGCAGCACAAACTTGACCATGTTCTACATCCTGAATATTTTATGGTATATTTATGGTAACAATATATTAAGCTACACATCCAACCACAAAAACAAAAACAGAAAGACAAATACTCCTCATGTGCACGGCAGCTGCATTAGCATTTCTGAGGAACTTCAGGATTCCTGACACTGCTTTTAATTGGGCATTCTGCATTTCATTTCTGCATATAAATAATCAACAAAACAGACCAGAGCTGCTGCTTCACGTTTGTGCTGTCTCAGTGAGGTTCTAAGGCTCCCACACCACACAGCTGATAGGGATGGAAGATGAGATTTCCATATCATCACCAAACTTCTTGAAATAAAAGATTTTCTTTTCCTTAGAAGTAACAGAAAACCCTTCAAAGAGTCAGTGGTCCTCAGTAATATTTCTTACCTTCATGCCCTCACTTCTGACCAAAGCAGTCAGACTGAGAATGTTTTTCATGCTGACAAATTCTCTGGGCAGGCAGTGACATCCTCACAGCTGAGGTGCACCAGGATGAGCCTGGACAGGACTCAGGCTGCCCTGCAAGCAGAGATCCCCAATAATGCAGACAAAAAGGCCTCTAAGACCTTTTTCTGAGCTTCCTTTTCAAGGATTTCTACTTTTTTAATTGATCCTGGCGCTGTCCTTTAATAAATTTTTTAAAACAAGGCACAGCCAAAGAAGCCAGTCGTGGCCAGTTGGCTGCCTCCCAGAAATCCCTGCAGCTAACGAGGGAGCTCACTTACATCCAATTTCAAACACAGCAGAGGAACTTAAGCCTTTAAAGATACACTCTCAGGCTGAGGAGATTTCAGCACAGGGAATGGGAAAGCTCAGACAAAAGCTCTGCTGCAGCCCCGACGTGCCAGGGCACGGCACCCGCCTGGGAGCGGGACCCAGGGAATGGCTGAGCTTGGAATCCTCAGGACAGCTCCCAAAAACTCCTAAATCCAGGGAAGAAACACAGGGCTCTGCCCCACCAAGCTGAGAGGGGACAGGGAAGGGATGTGGTGACTCCAGCTCTGGCTGTTGGGGGGTCCGAAATGCCCCAAAAATGAGGTTGTCCCTAATTAAACCAGAATAAAGTTTGAGAAAATCTTGAGTTTCTCATATTAAAAAGCAGCACAGCTGGAGAAATACACTGGGATTAGTGACACTTCAGTAGTTTTTAGATTATTTAAAAAATAATTTGGTAATTATCTTCAAAAGTTTTAATTTATTCTCTTTAAATTCCACTGCTATTCCACAAAACAAGCTGCAAATCAAAGTTATGGTTAAGAACAGGGTACCTCTGTTCCTCAAAATTAACTTCAGTGATTAGTTTTTAAAAATCAATTGCAGTCTCTCTTTAAAAATAAACCAAAAAACAAAAAAAACCCAACAAAATAAGCCCCAAAATTCTCAAAATACACATTTAACCGAGGGGTTTACTTTTCATGTAAAATAAAGCAAGGCTTGTACCCTAATTCTTAATAAAAAGGAGTGATGAACAGGACACAAGTAAGTCCTTTCCCATTTGGATCTTGTCACTGAATCCCAGCAGATTCCCAGTATCTCCCATCCATGGATAGGAAGAAACTGACACCTATTGGCAACTTTAATATTACTGCAGGAAGCTGCTTTCCCTCACCCCATGACAAGAAACAGCTTCTCCTAAGGAGATTTTTCTATAAATACACAGATAATATTAAAAAACATAATTTAAACGTTTCTAATTGTGACTGAAAATACATCCAGAAAAATGCAGACTCTTTTTAACAATAAAACTCTGACCTTTCCAAAGTAAATTATGAACTGTAAAGACACATGAAAAAATCCAGTGTGCCCAAGGAACAACTGAAAATGAACAGAGGGCAGATTGCTCTGGGTTTAATTGCTGCTGATGTGATAACCTGGAACTCACACCAGGTTTTTACACACATTTGTGCAAAAAGAACAAAAGAATTGCTCAGCTACTGATGGGTGGCAGTGTGGGTGCACTTTACAGTCACAGCTATAATAAATAAAGACTTAAATATTGACACAGTAGCATTTGGGTTGGGGTTTTTTTGAAGCAGGTTTTTCTGAAGCTCCAAATGAAGTCATGAAGATCTGGTTTGAGGATTTAGAAATAAAGAAACAAAGAAAAAAATGTGGTTTGTCTCAGTGCACCTCTGAGCACCCAATTACGTACTGGTAACGAAGAACTTTTTGGTGAAAGTGCAGCTGTCGAAGGCAGCGATTTTCTCCTGCAGCACCACAACAAGGATCCTGAAAACACAGAAATGCAACGTCCACTTCAGCCATTAAATGCATTGGTTTAAAGATTCAATATCTAAATGTAATTATTTCAAAAGCATCAATATAAATCCTACAGTGATGAAGTGCCAGGTTACCAATGCCTGGCAGTTATGGAGGGTTCTCTCTCCTCCCAACCACATAAAACTCCACTTCAGGAAGTGCAGGGGTCTGAGCACAACAACACAGCACATTTGTGATATACCTCCTGCAGTAAAAGTTCCATTAAAAAGCAAGAATGGAGCTGCAAAGACCCTGAATTGCTCTCACTGACTCAAACAACAATCAAATCAACAATCAGCAGAACACGAGTTAAGTGTGAAATAATCCCATTGCCCACCCCAGTGCAAATTTACTGAAGCATTTTATTTACTAAAAGCACAGGGGGTGTAATACCAAGAACATCAGCACATAAACAGAGCTGAGAGAAGCAGAATTTGGGTCAATTAGCAAATTAAAGATGTATGTTCATGTGTTTGCTTGTACATTACACACTTTTATTGTGAAGATCAAAAACCACAGGGTAACTACACAGGAAACACGGTGCTGCCTCCAAAAAATAGAGCCCAGAGATGCAAATATGGAAGCAGAGGAGCATCTTGGAAGTTTTAGAATCAGGGAACACCTTCTCCCACACTGAGGGCTTCCCAAAATCAAGTTTGTAAAAGCCTGACATGAAAGAAGCACCTGGGAAGCTAACACATAAAACCTACATTTAGCAATATGACATAATTAATAATCTGTTATTCTCTCATTAGGCAGACTGTGAGAAAGTATTTTTAATTAGCTGTCAATGTAGATAATTATTAAGTATTGTTTTAATAGTTCTAATTGTAAAGATACAATGTGGAAAAAAAATAATTACATCTCTCACTGACTAAAACACACACCTAATGCTTCATGTGAACATTATGGTTGTGCATCACAGCCTGGAACAGTCACCTTTAAAAATGGGATGAATCACCTCAGTCTCAACTCCTATCCTCAGGGAAAGGGTGATGATTATCTCCCAGCACTGTGAAATCAGCCTTTAACCCCTTTTTCCCCTATTTTTATCTGTTTTGCCATAAGAACATTTCCTCTTATCCCATAAGAGGTCTGTGAAGGACTACACTAAAATCAAAACATACACCATCCCCTCATGCTTACTGATGTTTCCAGATATATAAATAGTTTAAATATAAATTAGTTTGGGACAAATTAGTAGTTTTAGTTAAAAGACATCTTCCAATTGCAGGAGAGAAAAACAGAAGAAAATTCATCAATTTAACTTTTTCTACATCTCCTAAAATAAAGGAAATCAATGAATAATGGGGAGGCTTTGACTGCAGGTGGAAGTGTAGTGTGTATATATTGAAAACCTATGGATATTTGATAGCAGTATTTCCCAATCCTGATTATTTTTTTTCTCCTCTTTGAAGACACTCTGTCTTTCTGCAGAAATTAACCCCCCAAATGGATTATTTCAGAGGATTTATTGATTTATTTTTAATAGCACTTTGCACTTAGTTGTACAAGTTTGATGCATACTCATCTGCAACAAAACCAGGCACAAAAAATTTACCACTCTGATGCTTTCAATTATTTGTGTTATTATTTACTGAAGGACCATCCATTTTGGCATGGCAATATTTCCCAAGAAATGCAGTCATTTCTTCATGCAGGGCTCTACCTTTACCCCAGGAATTGGACTGCCCCACCTCCCCAGGGCACCTGAGGCCACAGGGACTCAGGAATGGGAGGCTGAAGTGAGCAGGAAGGTCAGCAGAGCTTGGCCCAAAGACACCACTCCAAATTCCCCCATCAGGAGTGCCAAGGGATCAGCAGGATCCTCACACAGGGATCCTGAGATTTCTCTTCTGCCTTAAAAAGATGCAGCAAACTACAAAGCAAACCACAAATCTCCAGTTTTGTGTCTGGGAGAGATGGGGATTTCAAGTTAACTCAGCAAAATTTGATTCCATGGACACAAGAGCTCCTGGTGTGTTGGAACTCTGAGATCCTCCAGAGCCATTTTCTCTCCATCCCAAGCCAGAGATGCTGCTTTGTTACTTGACTCACTGGAACATCATTCCCTGCAAACCACAGACTGCACACCAGGAATGTTTTGGATGTGCAGGAAGGCAAAATCTAACAGACCAACACAAAGAAGAGACATAAACTCCTTAGTGCTCTGTGCTGTTTAAATTCTCTGTGATCCCATTTCTCCAGCTGTAGGTGGATCATCGAGGATTTCAGCAATTCCTGCTCACTCTTTATCACAACTGAAAGAAGCTTAAATGATTTTTATGGTTTGAGCTTCTTAAACCAAAGCTATGGGGGAAGCACATTGATTCTGAATACACTGAAATACTCCTTGAGAAATGGAGAAACTGAGCTGTGCTTAAAGGAAAGTCAAAGTGTCCTGGTTTAGGACACAAAGTAAGAAAATCAGGGAGCTCATACACCAGAAATTTCATTTATTACCAAAATCTGGCATGCCCTAACACACAAGGAATGCAGAATGAGCATCCTTACCTTTTATTGCAATGCAGGTCATAAATAGGAGTTTTGAACTGGATGGACTTGACCATCTCTCCTGTTCTCAGGGAATACAGATCCACACAGCAGTAGGGTGGGCTGGTGCTAAAAGGAATAAAAAAATGTATTTTAATGGAAATCAGGATATTTTAAAAATTGGGGTTTAATTATTTCATCCTCCTAACACTGCTTAGCACACTAAAGGAAAAGTCACAGAACCACAAATGACTGAGGTTGGAAAACACCTCCAAGAACATCAAGTCAGAATTCCAGCAATCCCAGTAGAATCCTGGAGAACAAAGGGTCAATATAAGGCTTCTACATTAAGAAGGAAAACTGAATTATGATCTCCATAATGGTCCTGAAGCTGTATTGTACAACTGATTATCAAACACTTGGTTTCTGTTACCACCAGTAAGATCTGCAATAGCAGCAAAACACAAGCCATGAAGCTTTAAACCACATCCTAGTTAAAAACTACTCCTCAGAGTAACTCTCTCCTACAGGGAGGACTCCCCCAGAGCAGCAGCTGACTTGGGGGGACAGAGACACCTCACCCAGAATTTACATTCCACCCCTGATGCACTTTTGTTTGAACCGTGCAGAGCTTTTCAACCGCTTTGTGTCACTTTTATCATTTTAATATAAATAAAAGCCTTAAGGCCATTTCTTAATAAAAAGGCTGAGTGGGAAAAGTGCTGAGTGTTCGATAGGGCCGAGGAAGGCAGTGGTGGAAACCCTTTTAGGGGCCGAGGAGAGGCTTTGATGTGGCAGTTCTGTTCCACAACACCTTTCTCCCCCTCCAAGAACGCATTAAAACCTTGGCTATTTCTAGGTCAAGGAATATGAAGGAGCCCAAATTGCCAGCTGTACAAACACATCCTGAGCATTGGTAAAAGAGGGTGTTCCCCCCGCCCATATCTGTTTTATTTTACAAAGTTTCACACAATTCCTGCCCCAACACTCGCTTGTCTCTCGGATCTGCTCAAGCTGCTCGAGAATTTTCTGGAAGGCTGGAGGACAATTATCAACTTTTTACCCCCACTGCCTCAAGATAATAAAATGGTTTATACAGTAATGTATAATATACAGTAAATGCACAGCAAGACAACTGTCAGAAAAATAATAGAAAAAATAAGTTTTGACATTTTGCCCACTGAAATGTTTCCCAAAATATACATTTTTCTAGGCCAGTAACTAGAGGGTGCAATTTATTACTTCAAGCACTTCAAAGGCCCTTCAAAAACACCTTTAAACCAGTGAGATTCAAGTGAGCTCCTTCACAATAAAGTTCACTGCTGCTCAAAAACATAAAAAACCACTGCAAGGTCTATGTACAAACTTTTTTAAATTAGGTGGTTTATTACCTCTAGCAAATTATGATGTTGGTAGAAGGGGAATTTCAAACAGAAATCACCAAAGTAGATACAGCTAAAATTGTATCAATACACTTTACAGTGATTAATATTTCCACATCAGCCTGTGCAGAACAATTTTTCCAATTTATGGGTAATAACTCTGTCACTCAAATACATAATTAATCTTATGGCTTAATTATTATGATCTCTTGGCTAATCATGGTAAAACCATTCTACTAATGATTTTTCAACCATACTGGGTAAAACCTTGAGTTCAAGTGCCAGTAACCAAGTAATATCATGGAATCACAGAATTCCAGACTGGGGTTGGGTGGGAAGGGACCTCAAAGCTCACCCAGTTGCTCCCCCTGCCATGGGCAGGGGCACTTTCCACTGCCCCAGGTTGCTCCAAGCCCTGTCCAACCTGGCCTGAAATAAGTTACATGGAAAAGTCAGAAATACTCTGAAATTCTTGTGAATTAATCCCACAGATCATCAACAAATATCAGTTATGTACCCTGACTGTTCAAACAGCTGCAGAGAGATCAACAACTTCTTTAAAGGTAATGGACACAAATCCACCAACAACTTTAAAATGGGGCATTAATAAGTGTATCAATACACTCAGGCTTTTGTATCTCCTGTTTGAGTGCTGCAGTGCAGGGATGGAGGGGAGATGGCAGATGCCTCGTCCAGCTGGCACTTGGTGACATCTGTGCTTGTGCTGCACGACAGCATCACCTCCTCCCAGATCTGCTGGGTCCCACCATGGCAAAAAGCTCTGTGCAAAATGTCTGCAGAGAGACAAACACACCACACAAAACACACTTGCTTTTTGATGGAAAAAAAAAGGCATTTTAAAAGGGGAAGAGTGATGGAATCATCACGAGGCTGAATTTTCTGTGCCTGGAAGGCTTTGCTTTGTTGCCAAGGATTGATTTTCCTCCTCTCTGCCACACGATGAACATCCCACTCAGAGATGGACATCAGTGACAGGGTGGGCTCATGGGTCTAGAAAGGGAAAAAAAAAGGGTGTTGGAGGTGTAAAATTGAAATAAAACTTGCTGGGAAAGCTGCCCTGTATGAAACGCTCTTTACATGAGGACTTTCCAGGCAACTGTGGCCTTTAATAAAATCATCTCTTTGGCCAACATCACTGCATTTTATACCACCTTCACAAAGTTTTTGTAAAGCCTAGTCTAAAGCACAGACTTATTTTTATTAATTACTTTTGGTGCCTTCAAGAGGAGATAAAAATATTAATATTTACACTAAAATCCTATTCAAAATAACTAATAGTTCAAGATATTCTCTTACTAGGCCCAGCTTTAACAACTTGTAGAATTTTAAGAAAATAGATTTTGCTGTAAATATTAAGTTGCTAAGAGCCTGAAATTGAATTTAATTTCCAAACTTGTACAGACAACAGCTGAGAGAAAAGTGACAGCCATTCCAAGGAACTGGCTGTTCAAGATATACCCAAAGGATCTGCACAGCAAACTACTCCTCAAAGGTTTGTTTTTAAATTACTACTCTGTAAAGCATCAAATCTACCAGTAAGCTGCTGTTAAAAAAAGACTATTTCTACATAGGAAAGAAGGGGATGCTGACAGTAACCCAAGTTTTTAATCAGCAGGGGTGGTTATGATTCTCCAGTGACCTGTTCTACCTCTCTGATGCTTCAGAGAAGGGGAAGAGAAGCAAAACAAAACCAGAGCACAGAGTTAATTAATTGAATATTGGAAAAATTCCTGCCTGAACCTTTACACTGGAAAGTTGAAGCATGAGATTTGATTCTGATCTTTGCAGCAATATTATAAACATGGTGAGACCACAAAGGCAATTCTGTTCTCCTCAAGGGTGCTGAAGAAGGTTTGCTCAGATTAACAGATTTCAATTCTGGAAGGATCATCTTCTCTTTCCAGGCCATGCACAAAATGTCCCAGAAGCTCAAAGAAATGACTTTTTACCAAGCAACCTAATCTTGTCTTGAAAGACTCTGACCGACAATGAGTCCTCTATTTTTATGGTGAGTGGTTCCAACATTTTGATCCTTTTATTTTTATGAAATGACTTCTTAGTGCCTGATAGAACTTGTACATATTCTGCTTTTTGGCTTCTGTGTCTCTGTCAAGAACACAAAAAGGCTCATTGCCTTTAGTTATCTTTTGTCAGTGATCACCCAGAGCAATCCAGGCACCAATAAAGTGAAAAAAAAACTTTTAAGCCTTAAGTTTTAAGGTTTGTTTTCCAGCCCTAGCACTAAACTCCTTGGAGCCCTCTTCAGCACTGCAATTCTCCCTTTTTTCTGAGGGATGCACACTGGAATGAGAACTTAAAAAAAATAATAAATTCAACTCTTTATTCCTTAAAAACCACTGCAGAAAGAGATTCCATCAGGACTTTCATCATCTAAAGGCTCTCTGCATGCCATCTTTTCACAATAAAAGCTTGAAAACTCCACACTAACGAGTTTTCTAATTCATGGTACTTAACAGATTCATTCAAAATTTCTCAGAAAGTGACACTTCTCCACAATGTGTGTGCAGTACTGAATTACAAAGCAGCAGAAACATTTTAAGTGCACCACAAATTGCAAAAAGCACAGAAACACTCATTTCTAAGTAAGAAAAACCTGCACCAACCTTAAGCATACGTTACTAAATCTAAGCCTTTTAAAAAAAGGGAGGGAATTATTTGATACAGCACTAAAATACTTGTGTTAAACACCAGGAGATACAAACTTCACCACTGCATCTTCCTCAAATGTTCTGACCAAGTCTATCAAGCCCAGGAAAAAATATTTTACCTTATCCTTGTACTGCACCATCTTCATTGTAAATAAAGACACAAAAAATGTCACCAACTCTGCAGAAACTGATTTGTAACAGGTAAAAAGAGTCAGGTTTCAGGCTCGGAAATCTACTTTTTTTTGATTATAAGGAGTAAATTTTATTTCTGTTAGTTCACAACCAAGGCACTTCTTCAAAGGGCAGGGTCTAACTGCACCTGGACTGACCCAGGAAGGACTGGCTGAAGGACTGGTTTCTGTCTCCTGCATGACTCTGGCCATGATCTGAGAGAATCTGAGGCTCCACACGGTTCTTCACAGTGACTTTTCCAGTTCTGAGCACCTGCAGCAACCATTAATCCACTTCTGTTCCATGAAACACACAACTCCTTCACTTCGAGGTGTCAGACATCAACAAGAGGGGGAAAATTTAAAACTGGGTTTGTGCAAATATTGATTATTGCAACAGATACTGCAAGAGAAAAGTAAAAGAGGAAGTCTTAAAAATATCAGAATACTTAGCAACCTCCAAATTCCTCGTTTTGGCAGCTCTTCCCAAACCCAGCAGCACATAACACATTTCAACTGTTGTGTTCTGTTATCCTTCACTCTCATCATCAGAAGCAGCTTTGTAGGTTTGAGGGGGCTTTGTTGGGTTGGTTTTTACATTTCAGGATGCACAGATCCAAGGAGAGCCATCCAAGAGCCCACAGCCACCCCTGGCTTGTGGCACTCCTGTGGCCAGAGTGTAAAACCCAGCACAAGCTGCCCTCTGAGCTGTGGCCTCTGCAGGGGGAGCTGAGGGTGCCACATGTCCCAGAACAGAGCTGTGCCACCCTGGTTCCAGCCACTTAACACAGCAAGATCAGAGGCACCTCCAGGGATTTGTGCATCTACCTGACCGTGGCCACCACTGAGGGGAAAGTCCAGCTGGAGCTCCACTTGCAGAGCAGCATCATTTTTTTCTGGTATATTCTGGACTAGATTTTGCTTGTGTGTGGCTAAACACTCCTTTTATACACAATTTATGAACCTGCACTGGCTGTGCAGTGATCATTCTATGAACATGCACCAAACTGGAGACATTTCTGTAAATCTTCATGAACATGAGCAAAGATTAAGTTCTGACAGAACACAACTGCATTTGTCACACCTCTATCAACAACCAGTATTTCTGAGATCAGCTGATTAAGCTACAATCTGATGTGTTTCTCCAAAAAATACAAAACTAAAGAGTTGTCTTGCCCTTCCTACTGTCAAATGAAGCAGAACTCACCACTGAAATAAATGCACATCATTTGTATGGCAGTAACAGGCACACAGATCTCCAAGATCATCCAGAATGGATCAAAATCAAAAATGCAGCAGTTTTTGCATATCAAGAGACAGCCCCATGTCACAGCTTAAGAGGAAAAGTTCACATTTCTGGGAGCACAACTCTGAGAGCAAATTGATGGTGAAATACCTCAGCTCCAGCCAAATTTCACCAAGCACACACAGAACCCAAACTGAGCACTTTGTGAAGCCACTTACAGCCTCAGCTAGACCCAGATTTTATAAAATGCCAATATTTCTAACCCTCCATAGCAATAGCAGAGCTTTTTTCTTTATTCTGGGACATTTGTACTGACAGTACTTTCTGATTAATGGCATATCAAAAGACAGCACAGTTAACACAGATGGCAGCTGATCATTTCAGCATACATCCAATTAATTGTATATATTTGAGGCATGTTCCTCTGCAATCTGTGTGCATTAAAAGCCCCACCTCATGTGTGACTGCACACTCAATAACCAGCACTGCAAAGGCTTTACCTGCTACTGTTAAATCTATTATAAAGGACCAAACAGCTCATCCTGTTGGTTCTTGTTACCAATTTCCTTAAGATTTCAGGTTTGTTTTTTCCCTTTCTGTGCTTTCCCTCATGATTCATGAGCCTCACAGGCCCCCTGGCACCCTCACATGCCATCAGCACCAACAAAGGCCACGCTAAGCCAGTGGCTCCAGCCCGCCCACATCACCATCCCAGAGCCCACAGAACCATCCTGGGGCTCCACCACTAAGCACAAAAACCTTGCACCAACCTGCCTGAGCTAAAGTTCTTTTGCCCTCGGTGTCATTAAGAAACCAGGGGGATTGTGCAACACTTCATCACCTCTGTATTAAGCAGCCTCTGCCTCCAGTTGCATGACAGAGCTCATTAGAAGATGTCTGTCAGCTGCTTGGGACTCTGCTGAACCTTAATTGTTTATATGCCAGTTTAGGGCTCAAATTACAATTTTTGAGGAGCTTGAAAACAATCCCATTTCCAAGAAATAATTAGAGGGTTTTAGAGTGTGTATGACTGAAGCTGAGCAGAAATGAGCTTAGATCTTATGGTTAAAGCACTTAAAAAGTGCTCTGAACAGCAAAGCTGCTCTGGGGTTCTGGTCACATCAGAATTTTCATAGGACAGAATTTTCCCAAGTGCCCATTAATTATATGTTCTCAGGTATTTCTTGCTCTGTTTTATGATTTGAATCACAGACTGTGCTCTACAGACGTGCAGAGTCCTCACTGTAGCTGGACTCACCAAAAGCTGGGTTGAAATGATGAAATAATACCTGGAAATAATTACTTGTGGAGCCCCATGAGCAGCAAAAAGAATAGTCTGGTTTTCCTTAAATTGGTTGAAACCCTCCATGAATTGCTTAACATTAAAAATAAACATCAGTTTATGTTATATCCTTTCTCTCAGTGAAGACAATGATGCAGCCACCTCCTCTACCAGAGCACTTTTCATTAAATTTGGGGGAATTTCCTAGTTAAAGGTGGTTGATACACCCAGGAGGAATCACAACTGCTAAGGAAAGGCACACAGGAACTCAGCATTCTCCCCAGAGAGTCCCCTGACGTGGCTGAAATGGGAGATGCACTTGTTCAAATCCTGCAGGCAGCATTGAGTAAAACATTGATTTGTTTTGCTATTGCCTCACTGTAAAATATGATCATTATACAGCACAAATGTTCTATCAATAATTTGAATCACCATCAGCTTTAAAAATAAGTTTGTGAGCAGCCATCCAAAAATGTGTGAGGGGCCTCCTCAGGTGATATTCTGTTATCTAGTGAGAATCAAAAGAAAGAAGGCATTAAGCAAGATCATTTTTTAAGCACATGCCTTACAGCCTTTTTCACATAGCAGGAGCCCTCAATCTCTATTTTGAATTGCTGAAAAAATATTTACTGAGTTATGCATTGAAATTAGCACATTTAAAGCTACTAAAATATATTCACTCTTAAAAAAAAAAAAAAAACAAAACCAAAACCAACAGAACTAAAGAATAATGATATAAGATTTTTTAAATTGTGTTTTAATTGTCTTTTTTCCATACTTTGGAAATTTAAAAGGAGCTCATCCATGTATGAATGGTTGAGCTCAGCAAACTCCCATGACATTTTCTCTGTATATTAAACATTTTTGAAAGAAAGGAAAGGAAAAGCACAAGAACAACTTGGGAGAGCCCATGGTAAGGGAGAAAATGGCATTTAGTAACAGATGCAAAGTTCAAATACTGTCAAGTTGTAGGGAATTACTGGAGTGGCAGCAGCTGTGCAACAACACAGACTGAAGGGCTGAAAGTTGAAGCAGTTTGCAATCAGCTGCTCCAACTGTGAGCAAGAAGTGACAGCACTTGTTTAGGAAAAACCAGATTGAAGAACATCCCCTATGGACCCATTGGGATCTGATGGCTTTAAGTGTCTTCACAAATAGAGAACAACTTAAACCATCCTGAGATTTCTGCTTTTCAACGTCCTTTAAACCCTTCCTCCAGTACAGAACACAGGAATAACCTTAAAACACATAAGAAAAGAAAACATAATCCTCAACTGCTCTCTGGGTCTGTCACGTTGATTTATAACAGTTATTTCTAAGACAGACAAAAACACACAGATGCAAACAATTACTCTATTTTTGTAGGCAACAAGTGAGGTGGGTGGTAACTGAGAAATTTTGAAAAATCCTGTCACAATATTCCGTTTTTTCTGAAGTAACCCTCAGCACACAACAAACGCTCGCCACATCAGAGACTTTCCAGGGCCTGAAGGGCCACTTTGATTCCAGACCGCTGCAGGCATTAGTGGGGACGTAATTAGGGTAAAAAGTTCAACCACAGCTCCATGTCTACAGTGCTGCCAGAAATAAATTTCCTCTCATTCACTGGTTTCTACTGTACCCTCCCTGAGAAACATATTGAAAACACATTTATCTTTGTAGAGTTTGTTCCTCTTCTAATTAACTTTATAGCGTTTACAGTATTTAATAATTTAAAGTGGAATTTAAAGTGGCCCTGGAAGCAGCAGCCCTGCCTGTAATGGTGCTGTGCATTATCTTTTCCCTGTGGTGCTTCTTTTGACAAGTTACTGGGGGCAGGTTTGGGCTCCAGCTGGTTTTATCTGGACTTCCTTCCCTCCATCCCCTCCATTCCTTCATCCCCTCCCTGCCTCACTACACACACAGGGCTTGGAACAGCAGTAAAACAAAACCTTGCCTCAGCTCAGAAATCTGCTCTCCCAAACCTCCACTCCATCCCAAGGATGGCTTGGAAAAGGTTTATCTTTTTACAGCTTCATAAATCAAAGCTTTAGAAGGTCAAAACTACTCATGGTTCTCACCAACTGGTCAAGGTTTGACCCCAAATACTCATTTTCTTCCAGTTTTGATCCAAGATTAACAGTTTATTATAGTTCAAAGGTTATTTCTTACTCCAGGTTCACTGAGACAAACATTTGGTGTATCAGAGGAACTCCAGAGCTTTCCTGCCCTGGGTATTTCAACGTG
Organism: Lanius collurio; assembly: GCA_020086605.1. Lineage (NCBI taxonomy): Eukaryota > Metazoa > Chordata > Aves > Passeriformes > Laniidae > Lanius > Lanius collurio. The sequence goes on along the minus strand of JACBWW010000032.1, from coordinate 1,914,712 downwards.
GAAACATCACCTTATTCCATTATAGCTCCATCTTTTGGCATTTGAATCTGTGAGAAAATTCACAGAATTACCAGCAAACATCACTTCACCATTATAAAAAGTACATTATTGTAATCACAGAATCAACTTACAAGATAAAAATGCTGGGATGTGAAGAGCTCTTTTTAAGATGTAGAATATTCTCTAGCACTTAACAACCCCAACCAGCATTGCTAAAAGGAATTTAAACGACTTTATTCAGGGATCTCTCTCAGGCTGTTAAAAGCTACCACACAACCTGCTGAGGCTGAACTGAATTTTCCTGAAAGAAATCAGAGAGGAAAACGTTTTTCATCTGCTGGAAGGGAAGGAAATCTTTGCAAGGCAGCTGACACCACCCAACTCTGCAGTTAATGAAGCTTTGCAGTTATTCAGCAGCTCAAGAAACTTTGGGATTCAAATCCTCAAAGGTAACAGAAACAAGAGAGTTTTGCCCAATTTTAGAGGTCCTACTGTACTTCTCAGAACAAAAACAATTAAGTTTGCTCTCTAGGCTTGAGAGTCTTCCCAAAATCTGAGTTTTGCACAGTCTTCAATAAAAGCCCACAAATATTTCACAAACTTCATTAAATCCATTTCATGGTGCCCAATACAACTGAAAATCACAACTACCTGGCCCAGCCATTTTTCTGTGTGATTTCAGAAAACAAACTGCATTTTAGATCTGAGTGGCTACAGCCTTTGCACACCCCCTGGCAGGACTGAGCCAGCTGAGTCCTCACCATCACCTTTGCAAGGGCACTCCAGGAAAAATATTCCAGGGGGAGTTCTCCTGAGCAATGTGAGGACTGGGAACAAGAACTTCATTCACCAGAGCTCCTCTGCTCCTCTTGGGGGATCCTTCCAGGAGCTTTGCTGTTTGTGTCTGACAAATCATTTCCCAGCCAGCTCATTTTAAGCATTAACAGCCACAGACACTTAGAAGTGGACACTGGATTTTAGCACTGCCCAGTGACTTTGCCAGACCCAGAACAGGCTCATGAAACTCCGAAATATTGAGAAAATATTAATACTTTAATTGTGCTGTTACTCATGTGAAGCTCCTCCCTAATCCTGAGCACTCCCATGAACACATTCCTGAGCTGAAGTTGGGTTAAGGCTAGCAGGATTTAATCTACAGTAGCCATGAGAATAAAGCTTCCTGAAAATCTGCTGCCAATTGATTTGCCTTGTAAACAGATCAGCAGGGGAAAAAAAATGCTGGCTAGCCAAAGTTACACATTTTCTTTGCTCCAACTACTCCTCCTTCTTTAATTTTACCCTAATTTCTTTTCTCCTCCCATGATTAATAAAAATTACCTCTTGCTTCTCATGCCCTTGAACGACCTCCATCCAATTCTTCAAGTCATCCAAAACTTTCCACCACTTGATGTCATTAAATAAATTCATCTTTCTAAAAATATAAGCTGGAAAGCCAACCCAGGCTGCTGAAGGGCCACTGCCTGAGCTCCTGCACTCCCTAAAGGCCACTGGCCTCACCTGCTTGTTGTTAAATCTCCTAGTACTGATTGTTTAATTAGTTACACTTGCATCATTAGCTGATTATCACACTTGCCTATGTAAGATTCTGGCATAACCTGCTGCTCTTTTAGCAAAATAATTTGGCTTTTTGGACACAGGACAAGGGAACCAAAATATCAAATACATTTTGTAAGGATGGTTTAGAGGTCCAGTACCTGGAGAAAGGCTATTTATAAAAGCATGCAGTGACAGGACAAGGGCTCTGGCTTCCCTGCCCCTGCTCCTTCATGGGCTTTTATTCCCTCCTGGAATGTTTATTTCTGGGGGGTTTTAGCTTTCTTGTTACCTATATCATCTACTGAAGGACAAATTTGCAATCTCTCCATTTATTCTCAACTATGTTTTTAAAAATCTAAAATAAAACTGAATTATTCTGTGCAGTTTCTCTTTAAATTTCTCCATTAGTTAAAATGAAGTGTTTATTTAATTCAAAGTACATTTACTTATGAAGAGAACAAAAGTAATGGATTTTGGGCCTCTCTGGTGTATTTGAAAGTGTTTTTACAGATCCAGTCTGTTCCAAACCATGGCTTCAATGACCCATGTGGGGAAAACAGGGATATTTTAATGTTTTACCACCTAGAAAATGCATTAATACGCACCAAACCCATCAATTAATTTTGTGTGTGTACAAAGATTTGTTTATCTTATCACCAGGAACAAGCAGGCATGTCTTTACAAACCTCCACAACCCCAACATTTACACAGATATTCTTTCTTTTTTGGTTTTCCTTTTAATTTGCAAATCTTGTAATCTAAGACTGAAGTTGCCTGAACCAACCTCTAAACCAGCAGAGAAATATCAGCCAAAAATCACAATCTGTTTCCCATTTATGTGTCAGGACTGCACCGTTTTGGGGGGCTGTGAAAACAATTGTTTTGAAAAGATTATTTAGTGAATCATGGACTGGTTTGGGTTGGAAGGGGACCCTTAAAGATCATCCAGTCCAACATCCCTGTGAAACATCTCAGTCACTTTACTAGCTGGAAAAATGTGACTTTTAAAAGACAAAAATGTGTGTACCAAAAGCCAGCCAGAAAATCAGATATGAGGCAAAATTCCACCTTGTTGATGAGTATAAAATGATCACACACAAGAACATAAAACAAAAACCAATATCAGCAAATTCATCTGGGAATTAATTAATAGTGGCAACAACAAAAAATGATTTGGAAATGATATCATGGTGCTGAAAACATATGAGGGTTTTTTTGAGGAAAGCAGAAGCTGCCCATAACCTCTGAATTACTTTCTATTAACTGAGGAATACAATAACACAACAAAAATAATGATCCTCAGGGGTTGTTCATTTCCCAGCTATCTCAGCTTCTAAAACAAGGGTTTGAAGGAAGATTTTTACCAAACCAACATATCCTTTATATTTATAAATACAGTGTTTGGATAAAGACTGAAACTCCTATGAGAGCAGTACTTGCATCTCTAACTTATAAATAGTTAAACTTACAGGGCAAGGAAGAAAAGAAGAAAAATTACCATAAACTGGTTTTTGCAAGTTGCAAACCCATAAAGGGAAAAAAAAAATACTTCTCTGCCTTATGTAGGTTCTAATTTCAGCATTTAAGGCAGGTAACATTAATATTGTAATTTAACACAGTAATAACAGAGAAAGTTCAAGATTTGACAGTTCTTCCTTCACACACACAGTGATTAAACTCTTAATTGAAAAAGGTGTGGCACAGAATTAGTCTTACAACTGTAAGAAGATTTACTTCAACTGCTCAGCCATTAAATGGCTGTGTAGAGGATTACTCCTGAAAAGCAAATATTTTCCTGTAGGTAGAGAGATAAATCCTGGGCATTGTCTGAATTAAACATAAAATGTCTTAAGGGCCTCTTTTATAAGAGCAGTGATACAACAATTCTGGCCAGAGAGCACAAAACAAGACTGTAAACTGATTTTTCTAACTCAGGGAAGGAGGTTTAACATGTATTTTGCTAATAAACAGTGTGTGGCTGCAACAATTAAATGCCTGGTATTTGTAATTCATTTGCTGCTTGAAAAATTACTTTTTAAGACACAGATTTTTTAGACACCTCACAATAATAATTCTGACCCAGTTTAATATCAGAAAAGGTTAATCATAAAGTTGTGAGAATAAAATAAACTTAAAATACCTCTTTATTTGTTTTATATCCAGAGTCTCTTTTTTATTCCTTTCCAAAAGCTGAGGTCATAGGAAAATGTATGTTGACACACCAAAAAAAAGTTTAAAACCACATCCCAGTGTTATCCCATGAAAAAAAAAAGGAACAGAGCTCTAACAATGTCATCTACTGGGCTTTTTAGATGCCATTACAATTTATGTTTTACTTTATACAGAAAAACATTCTTACCCAGAAGATCCAATGCTCTTGCACACGCCAAGCAGAGGCCGCTTCTCAGCGAAATTATCACATTTCTGAGCACCTGAGAAGAGGGAAAACAAAAGAAAAGCAAAAGGAAATTACTATGCACTGTTTGCACAGTTTCTAAGCTCAGGTTGGGGCCCAATATATTGAATATATAACCCAAAACTCACAGCTCGTGCAAGGTGAGGGACAGAAATTCAAATTACAGGCAGAAGAACTGAAGAAGTGCTCTTGCCTGAGTGAAAATGAGAAACAACACAAGCAGCACAACGTGGCCAGGCCTTGGGAGTGCTTTTCTGTTCATCCCACGTGGGGTTGGGATTCTGGGACTGTAACAAGGGATTCTTGCCCATTTTTCATTGCTCTTTATTCTGCATTCAGGCCCTCAGCAGCTCTGCCTGGGCTCACACCTTGGTTCCCAGTCTGTGCAAGTGGCACACACGAGTGCCAACCTCAGAGCAGCCCCTGCCCTGTGCCCAAGCAAACAGGAGAGGAAATTCAAACCAGACCAATCTGTGCCACCATCAGGAGATTCCAGCCTTTAAGAAACAACCTCCAGTGAGACTCCAGGTGAAAACACAGCTCCTACACCACATCCTGACCACACTCAGGGGTGGTTTCACCAGGTGACACCTGCACAGCAGAGCTGGTTTGTGCCATGCTGGGCCATTTTCCCTGCCCTGGCATCCATTCCCACACCAGTGGCACTCAGCCTGTCATCCCCCCAGGCTCAGCAACAGCTTCACCCCAGCACAGGCAGATTGTTAAAGATGCCACACTTCTCAAAATGGGGGTTTAAGAGTTTGGGGAACTTGGCTTTACTGTTGTGTAAACAGAAATAAAATTAAAATTGAGTTTAAGGAGAAACAACAACAAAAATCTCACTTCTGCTTGTGAACAATGTTTAACTGAATTCCAGGGTATCTTTCTACCCAGCTTAAATAACTGAATAATAACCAACACCATTACTGTGAAGTTGCCTCCATTTTCTGTCAATCTTTGCCTTTTTAATTATCTATCTATAGGTCTGCACGTGCGTGCTGAGTAATGGAATTTTTTTTTCTCCATTATACCCCAAACCCTTTGATCTCTTAAAGAATATTAGTGATAGAGCCTGCTAAAAATTTAAATCTCAAATACTGCTGTACAGCCCTAAATCATTTATTCAGAAAGGCACAACAATTAACAATATACATTTTGACAAAGCAGACCCTGTTAATTATTAATAACTCAGGTACATGCACTTAATTTGTAACAAACACTGTTCAGTCCTCTCATCTGCACAAGGATAAGTCTTCCCTCCTACACCTTTGGCTATTAAGTCAAATGGGTCACATCAATAACTCCCCCATCAACAATAGCTTTACAAAGAACCTAAACCAGCCAGATGGATTTCCTTTTTATTCCTATTATTTGAAGCTCTTTGGTGAGTCAAACCTGTACTGTATGTACTGACCTGTAAATTGATAAATGAAACACAAAGTCTCCTTAACAGTCTGGCAACCAATTTGTTTCCTTCAGCCCAGGTAGCAGCTGAATTGCATTTGTTCTGTTCCCAGCACAGAGGGTGAAATGCTGACTACCAGCAGTTCTGACACTGATTTAAGTGCAGCCAGGATTTCACCTGAAGTATTTAACTCCACTGTTTTTCTTCCTCTTTCACTAAGATGTATTAGAGACACGAATTCAGATGTTTCTTTATGGTCTAAGTTTAACCAAAGGAAGGGGAAAGAAGGAGGAAAAAGGTGGGGGGGAGTCCAGGGAATTAAGTGCCCAAAATCAAAAGGAATGCCAGTTTTAATACCCACAGCACAGATTTGCAGAATTTCTGCAACAGGTGCTTAAACTTCTGATTTCAGTCTGTAATGACTCGAGCCCCTCAATTTTAAAAAAAATCCATTTTCTATTTCAATACTTTCAGAATGTAAATATTAATACTGCAGCAAAGGATCATTACTGGGAGGCCTCTGAGGGCATTAAATCAGGTTAATAGCTGTCCCATTCATGAGATTGCACAGAGTGACATGTGTTGGGCTCTGCCACACTCTAATGGAAGCAGGAGCCTCTCCCAGGTCTGGGGTGGGATTTAATCCCCCAAGTTCTGCTGGATTAATTTTCATTTGTAAAATTGTGTTTATTTGCATGTGCGAGGCGCTGACGTTGCACACACCTGCTGCACACACAGTGTTTAACAAAATTGAAATGAAAAACAGCTCTCTAAATCCCCCAAATACAAAAAGTATTGAAATCCTGTTGCAAAGTCTTTTTCTTAAACTCCTTTTATTCTAAATCCTTTTAATTCTGTCATATAACACTACAGCATTTATAAAATGCTGGAAATCCTGACAAATCACACAATTAAAGTAATGAAAACTGCCCTTCCTGCCAACAAGGCACCACCTTATCTACAGCTCCATTTAGCTTAATGATATGTCCAGTTTTTTAAAAACCTAACTTTAGTTGGTGTGCTTAAAATTGAAAAAAAAAAAAAATCTCTATGGCTAAATGAAATTTCATATAAATCAACATTTAGAAGTTTATGAAGTCAAAAGGTTACCCACATGTAAGCTCAAAGCAGCTTAGGCCCTGTCCTGCTGATGAAACTGTGAATAGAGACCTCAGGTCTGCTAAGGCCTCTCAATAATGCCAATAATAAAAGAGCAACAACAACAACATCAGCACATCTTTATGCACAATAAAAATGAAACCCAGTGATTTTCACAGGAAAAAGCTGCTCAGAACTATGGAAATCACCCTGGTTTCCCATGAGGGGGAATCACCCTGGATGAATTTCACACTCTGACCTATTTAGCAGTGGCACAGAGGCACCATGGAGTGGATTTTCCTGGGGTGTAATTCCACTGATCAGTCCCATCTAATAATGTAGTGCAGCTCCTGCTCCATTAAACCCCTCTTATTTCCCTCTTTTCCTTGGAAATCACGTTGCATTTGTGCTCCTGCCCCAGGTCAGGGCAGCAGCCAAGCAGCACCTGGGAATGCCCCAGGCTGGAATTCCCTCCCAGCCCAACTGGGTGAAAGTTTCAGGTGCACTGGTCTAAAGTGGGATGTGATGATGGAATCCAGGTCAGTCTAAAGCTTCAAAGAAATCAGTATTTCACAGTGTTGCACTCCAAAATTCTCCCCTGTTGTGTCTCTAAAAGCCTTACTTGGAGAATTCCAGTCTGTAATTTCTGTAATCCACAGACATCACCATTCATTATCCCAAAAACCCCACAGAACAGTGGGAGAAACTCCAACACACACCTGCAAAACCCACCTACACCACCCCAAACCTCACTTGTCCATCGTGCAGGGCCAGTCCCTCCACCACACAGACCCTGTGATTATTTTGGCCTTTGGGGGTTGAAAACCACTGAACCACCCAAGTGGCTGAAAATACACAAACCTCACATCTGCCTTCCTTTAAGGAGCAACCTAAATATTAGAGCTCTTTAACTGTACCTGCACATAAACCTGAGTCAGCTTTTGAGGTTCAAATATTCGTTTTACCAACATCAAAGATGGGAGCAGTGGAGAACAGGGATAAATCTGCTGCAATATTTCAACTCTCAATGGGTTTTAGTACCTCTAAATTATTTTTCTTTTTTAATTTGCTTTTTTTCCCTTATAAGTCAATCTGAGTGAACAGTCAAACTCACTGAGAGATGTAGGGCTATTACACCATCTTTTCTGCAAGCAGCATAATCTAGAAAATGGCAATAAATTAATTCAGCTTGCTGGAGGAATTTATTTTCATAATGCTGAGACATGGAAATAGGTTTTACAGACAACCACTGATCTAAACTTCACCACACCAGGCTGTCACTGTGTCCCTTTGAGCAGGAATTGCCACACACAGAGCTGCTCCTTTGGCTTTCTGAGTTTCTTGATTGATTTTTAAACTATGCAGCTCTACCTTAACAAATGGGCCAGCACAAGGCAAAGCAGGTATTTGGCCAGGGGCTTGTAAAATGACCTGGGAGAAGTAATAAAAATTGGGAGACTGTAGCACTGGCTTACTTCAGAAAGCATCAATATTTTGTAGGTAAAAGAACAGCAGAGGTATCTGAAATAAATGCATCATTGCCTCAGCACTGACAGAAAAAATCCAGCCCCCAGCACACCTGGGCACATGGAAACAACCCCCAGTCCAGCCCAGCCCAGCAGCTATGCCAAGGAGGGCTCAGCAGACACCACAGCTCAGAATTCTTGTCCCTAACACTGCCAGAGTCCACACTGAGATGTTCTCAAAGTCTAAATATTAGCTCTGCAAGCCCCAAACTTGGTCACAGTGCAAACCTTCAGTCTCCAAAAAGGCCATTTATACTGTAAACTGTACAGAATAACTGAAGCCCTGTCTATTGAAGGTAGGTACGACCTGACCACAGAGAAGAGTTGATATCTGCGGGGTTTAGCATTATTTACAGAAATCCCTCAAGCTTTAGGGACATCTCCTGCAGGCTGCAGAGCAGCCCTGCCACGGCCACCAGGCCATCCAAGTGATGCTGCAGAGCTGGGCCAGGTCAGGGCTGTGGCTCAGAGCAGAGCAGAGCTGCCAGGTCCGGGCAGTTCCAGAGCTGGCCCAGCTCCTGAGCCACCAAACCTGCCCAGCTCCCAGCTGGCAGTGCCCAAGGGCAGCTCCAGAGCCTGCCCAGNCAAACCTGCCCAGCTCCCAGCTGGCAGTGCCCAAGGGCAGCTCCAGAGCCTGCCCAGGCTCCTGCTGCCAGCAGCACCCAGGACCTGCTGAAGGAGATCCTCTGCACAAAATGAACCCTCTGAAACAAGGCTTCATTATGCCATGAGGCACACTAGGAGGCAGAGGATCTAACATCAAAGGACTGCAGTTTTTTAACAAAATAGTTGACAAACTATTAAGTTCTGCTCCTGTAAAGTCACCAAGTTAAAGCCATGAGCTTTCCTTTCACACCTGGGAATGAGCTGCTTATCACCAGCTAAGATCTGTTTCTAGGAACGTGCCAAATCCATCCACCAAGAGACTCCTATTTTCAATAATTCCCTTTTTACAGCTTTACAGTAAAACAGTGTTTGAGCCTGCTGATGGTAATCAGCTTCTCCTTTACAAATTCCTTTTATTTTGTTCAGAATCATTAAAGCTCTTGAGTTAGTTATCTAAGGCCTCTTATTACAGCTTTACTTTTATCTGATTCCAGATACTGGTCAATGATACATTCATGTACTTTTAATCAAAGTTTAATTTAAACCAAGCCATGTAAAAAGAGACCAAAACATGTTTTTAAAAGGTTTGGTTTAATTTAATATGAGCTAATTTGAATAGTTTTGTAATGTAACAACTATCATTGTCAGATGCTAAATATATGGAATTCAGAGGCAGAAAGACAGTAACTGCTTGAAGGAGTTCATGAGTGTAATTTACTCGATTGAAAAATCAAAAACCTGTTTTAATACCAGAAAAAAACAGAACTTCCAGGTTCTACAATTAATTTACTTCATTTTCATTTCCATTTACACTTTTCTTCCTCCTTTGTTTTCTTTTTCCTTCGAGAGAGGAAGGGGCACAGACATCCATTATTCAATGACACACATAATAGCAAAAGAGCAGCTTGTTGGGAATTATGCAGCGTTCCAGTAAATGGAATAAAGGAACAACAGGCCTGGGAAGTATTTTACTGTAAGTTAGTTTAACCTGTAACAGCTACACAGCCACATATACTTTGTATATTCCTCTGCTCAGGAAATCACCAAAACAATGTATAATACGTCCATTAAACCTTTAACTTTCTTCATTTACTTTCTTTGAAGCACACAAAATAAGTATAATTTACTATGAATAATTTAAGTAAGATTTTAGGTTGTATTTTTGGAGTTCATTAATTAATTCATAAACTATTACTAGAAAGTCTAACCCAGCATAACCCCCAAACACCTTGCTCATACTAGAAAGACATTCTTTTCATCCACAAAGTAAAACAACTCATTTAATTTAGACTCCAACAGTTCTTGCAGAAGTCTACAATTAGATTGGGTTTGGATAGAACAGGGTAATTTTTTAGAGGAATTTGCTTGTTTATGCACAGTTGCTCAGATTTTGCAGCAAGTTCTTCTGGGGGTTAACTCAACTTCTGGAAGACTCCTGTTATATTAAGCAGCTTGGTTCAGAATTTGATAAAATAGTATTTAAGCAGTGACTGAGGAGCTGCACTCAAGGGATGATAAAAGTTCAGCCACTGAAAGGGTCAGAGTAAAGTTAATGTCAAGTAAGGAGAAACTGAACAAATCAGAAGCCAGTGCCATCCCCAAACCCAAATTCTGTTGTCTTGTTAGTCCTACTGGGGTGGAAAGGCAGCCTTTCTGCAGGGCTCTGGGGAATGCAGCTCCCCTGGCTGGGGGGTACTCACTGATCTGGGGGGCTNGGGAATGCAGCTCCCCTGGCTGGGGGGTACTCACTGATCTGGGGGGCTGGCAGGATCCGCGCCGCTCGAACCGGCCCGTGGCGCACCGAGAACAGCTCCTGGGCTTCTCCACTGATCTGCAAACACAAAAACACACCTGTACTTACAAATATATCCACATTTAGCAGCTAAGAAGGGAGGCAGAGAGGCATTGTAGGAAGGACATTGGTAAGACTCTGCCTAAGCAACCACTGCCACTTCTGTAAATGAGAACTGATCTTAGAAGTCTTGAATTAATTGTTCGTGACCACACAGGTTTTGGAGGAAGCAAGACTTGAAGCTGACTAAAATTCACCCAAATTTATCCCACATTTCACATGGTTCTTAAGAAAAATGCCAACTCAACAGAGATCAAGAGAGGCAAACATGGGTGGAAAAGATGGGAGAATTTCATATATTGGTTCATTACACATTCACCAGGTATGAAAACCATATTTAAAAATAGGTGGTCAAGCTACTTAAGCCTGTCACTGATGGCAATGCTGAAAAGATTAAACCAGAAGCAGTTAAGATGAATTCCCAGACTTCCTGCAATGGTCACTAAATGTATTTTCATAACTGCCTGGTAATGGATCCGATATGGAACGTCAAACTCCAGGAAAATGGCAAACATTATGAAGCTCATTTCCAAATAACCAACAACTTAAAACAGATGTAATGAGCCTCAGAATACAGCCAAGGCTGGCATAAAGTTTTGCCAAACAAGCAGCTTACAATATCAGAAGAGAACATGATTTGGAATGAGGTTCCTAGGAATCAATAAATTATAAATTCAAGTGAACTTTTGGAAATGTCATTTTATGGTTGTTTCCATTTCTTTCTGCACTTCAGCTCACACGTCCAAAAAGTTTAAAATACTCCTACTGTTTGACCAGCAAATCCCAAATACAGTACTCCAGGCTCTCAGCTTACATCCAGTCCTGCCTAATTATTTATTATCACTGCTCTAAGTCATGAATGAAACCCACCCCATGAAGCACAATTATAAATAAAATTACTTTGAAAGTACCATTTACTGCAGAGCTAACCCACCATCCTGCACACAATACAGAGAACTACTGCTTTTCCCTGTTGAGCCTGGACTTACACACAAGCTACACAAATGTGAAGTAACATTCTAACCCCTTTTAGTCCAGCAGTTTATCAATTAATATCACTTTTACTGACACCATCAGAATTATTCCTGATGAACACAACACTTTTCAAACAGCAATCAAAATGAGAATTAATCCCTGGGTCTACCCTGCTCTTATTTTATGAGGCAGATGTTCCAACCACAGCAGATTCTTCTTTTCCCTCTGCACACACAACCCTGCAGTACTCCAGCTTTTGCAAAACAAGTGTAATTCTCTCTCAGGAGCAGCTTCTTGACCAGATTCTATACAAGACACAGGAATGATGATCAGAAAGCAACTCAGCAAAGGTTTGCTGATGGCTTTTAACTGATCATGAGCTTGGAGTGAGGTGGAGAAAAAAAAAAAAGCCCCTGGATGAAAACATCTGTATCCAGAAAAAAACAGCTTGGGAAAATGTAGAGCACAACTAAGCAGAAAATGAGGAAAATTAAAGAGGGACAGAGTAATAAAGAGATTTAAAAAATTAAGACAGCAGCACGTTTTCTGTCCCTTGGAACACAGCAGCTCTATGAAAAGGCAAAGGAGGAAATGGAAAAGAAGAAAAATAGAAGGGTTTGGAACTATTATTATTGGCAATTAAAGATTCTTTCCCCCAAATCATGAAAATGCCGTTTCACATGTGTGTGCACATCTCTGGCTATGAAGGAAAACAAGAGGGAAAGGAACCAGCACAACAAAGGTATGGAAGGAGTGATCCCATAAAATCCCAACCCTGCTCAGACTCCTCCTTTTTAACTCTGCCAGCACAGCAGCCCCAACTCCAATCTACTTCAGACAAAGTTCCAGTCCCCAAAGGAAGAAACACAGAGAAAGGCCAAACCTTCAAAACTCAGGTTCTGCTCTTAAATATCCTGAACTCCAGGAGCATGTTTATCCAGCCTGGGGTGCCAAGACCTGGTAGAGCTTAAATTTGAGACTTGCAAAAAAAAAAGCCTAAAATGTCCAAGTACAAATGAGGTTTGTTTGTACTGAAGCATTTAACATGGAAATCCCAGCCCAGCTCTTCTCATGCATATAATGCACTAACTTTTGAATAATTAATATTCATTATTTAAAAGGTAATTTATTATTTTATACTGGGGGAAAATTACTGAAAGGTTAAGTGGAGTAACAAAAACCACAGGATCCTACAGTGACAAAGATGAGATTACAGGTATTTAGCCCCTGTTTTGAGACCACTCTAGGTTAACAGGTCCTCTGCTCAGTCCCTGTAGGACTCTAAATCATGGATTGGTTTGGGTTCAGCCTCTACAGCTCAAGTGCTGAGCACCTGCTGACTCCTGAGAGCTAAAAAGGAGAAAATGTTAAGATCCATCCCCACTGGAGACTTTGCAATGAAAATACAAGATGCCATCCTACCACCAGCAGCTCGTTTGTAAAGAAAATTCAAATTCTTGAATGGCACAAAATAAAGTTTCCAAAAATCTGGATGTGACACCACAACATGGATCACATTAAAACACTAATATTTAATCTAGCACAGTCTCATAAAGTAACAGCTTTTTTAGGGGATTTGTGTCCTTAGCTGTTCTGTAGAGACAGCAACTCACAGAAGGCATTGCATGTTGTTGTTTGCCATGAATTAGTGAGAGCTTGGCTCTTCCTTGGTTTGCTTGGCACTGAAAAATGCATTAAGGCTTTGAGTTCAAGATTTTCTTTGAATTCCAATGAACTTCTTCCAAACACCACCACCAGCAGAAGCTTCTGCTCTCTGCAGTCTTACAGATGCCTGAATGAGCTGTGCATAAGGATAATGCCCTTCCTTTATCTAGGGACAACAGAAACCTGCATTGCTGAGGCCACACAGATCCAATCTGCCTGCAAACACCATCTTCAGGGGACAGAGATTGTGTGGCCTGATCTTCCTGCCATTCCAGCCCTTATCTCACTGCTCACCAGCCAATCTTGCCTGTGAATGGGACACTTATCCCAGTAGGAACTGAAGTGGGACAAGGAGCTGCACACTGAGGGGAGAAGGGCCAGCCTGGGTCAGATGTGGGCTGGCAACTCTCAGCCAAAGGCTCCACATCCCATTACCAGTCCCTCGAGCTCCACAGTCTCACATGCACAGACAAAATATAAATAGAGCTCATGAATTGAAAACAGAGCTCTAAATTCTTCAAAAAGCACCTGTGAGAAACGAGGCTGTGGCTGCCATTTTGGATTGCATCCAGCTAAGTAGCAAGTCCCCGTGGCAGCTCTCAGAGCTCTTAAAAAGTTTTTCTTTCCCATTCCAAAAGCCAAGAATATTTCCAAACAGGTTTCAAGAATTGGATATTAAGCTGTAAAAGCAGCTTCAGGTACTTGCTGTAGGGAAGAGTGAATCCAAAATGACGGCTCCAAGCTGGTCTGGTAGAACATCTCAGCTTTCCCAAAACATGGGATCAGCCACAACTCCCAGACCTACAGGGAAGGCTGGAAGCAAAGGATTCGAGTCCCCCAACGAATTTTCATTGTTCTCCTCCAATTAAAGGAGGAAGAAGAGCTCTCTCCTCCACTTGAGACATCTTGAGCTATTGCTTAAAACATGACAACCCAGGAATCTGCAGCACTGGTTAATTTTTGATGACAGAGCTGTATTGTTTGGAGCACACCAGTTTGCACCCATAAAAAAAAAAAAACTGAACAAAGAAAGTTTTGTTCACACCAAGGATAACTAATAGTTTCCAACCAGAGAAAATGGTTTTCACATGGTGAAAAAATACTAGAAAAAAAAAGCCAAACACACCAAAGTGAAAGAAAATTGAGTTTGGAACTCAGTGCTTGAACTACTGTGCCACTCTAGAAATGGAAACTGGGGAATGTGTAACAGGAAAAGGGAATGATCAGAAGGCTGTTTTTAAATATTCTGCTGTTTTAAACATGAAGATATCATTATATGATGCTATAATATGATAATAAGCAATTGATAGATACCACCACCAAATATTGCTACATAGGGGTTAAAAACAACTTCCACTCATGGTGCTTCTGAGAAAGCAATGAAGGACTGGAAGAAAATGAACAAATTTTATCACTTTAGTTTAGAAATTCATTCCGATTTTCCATTCAATCCAAATCTGTAATTATCTAGAGACTGTAAGAATTTAATGCTCAAAGAATGTTACTGTAGTGGACTGAGGATGAAGTTGCACATAGTACTTTAAATTATGGCAGTACTAATGGAATCAGAGTTTTATAAAACAGTATTTCTTGCACACTGGTGCATCTCTAAGTGTAAAAAACACAGAGCCTCAGAAAGTTATTTGCATAGGTGTTTTGCAAAGTCCTCAGACATTTTTCAGGTTCACTAGGTCAGGTCATTGCTCCATTTTTCCAAGTGATAAAGGGAAGTGGTTCCCTCTAGAAAGAGTTTGGATTGCAGCTTGGGATGAGATAAATTTCTTTTTTAATTGTAACAAGAACCATTAAATTAAGATGATTTTTCTACTTCTGAAACTCCCATCCTACAATGAAAAAAAAAATAAATTTAGAAAGCAGCCAACGTGCATTCCCTGCACAGGAACATCTAGAACAGATACTTGGAAACCAATCAGGCAGAAACCAGTTCCAATCGTCTCTGAAACACGAAACTGCGAGCGAAGGGCAAACAAATTCCAAACAAAACACAAAGCTCCGCTGCACCATTATCAAACAGCAACTCCAACTCATATTCCCCGATTCCTCCCCACTTAGCCAGGGTATTTTAAGCCCACTTTTAACCTTCCCACCCACATTTGTGAGCAGAGCCCACAGCAGAGCCCTCTGCACGGCCACCTCCGGCTCTTTGTGCACTGTAGAAAATACATGTGGGGCGTGGTACTCAGTCAGTTCAGGGATGATTTCTACAGTTCAGGGCAGCTCCTGAAATGTGCAGTTTATTTGCAAGGGTTGTGGGTGCAGGAGCTCTGCTGGAGCTGCCACAGCTCAGAGCATGGCCCAGAGATAGTGAGAGAGCGTAAGGGTAACAGGGAAGAGTAGAGAGCTTAGGAGAGGAGAGCTTAAGAGACCTAAAAGTCTGGTTCCATGATATTTTATCTCTTCCTATACTGAATATGGTAATATTACAACATCCAATCAGTAGAAGACAGAAGTCCTTATAGAATTTACATACAACCTATCAAAACTACTACATTACCATACCGTGTTACATTTTAACTCCTAAAAACTACTTCCTAAAGCTACTTTTTTCTTCCCTGCCACACTGGCAGGGTCTCTCTGACCCTTGGACCTTTCTGTTTGCTGAAGCATCCTCTTCTTTGCTAAAGCCATTGTTCAATGCAGAGGGATTCTCCTTCAGCTGGCCAGCCCATTGTTTTTGGTTGTACAATAACTCACAGCTCGGTATCTCATATCTCAAAGCCAGCTTTCATTTCTATTTCACTTACAGATTTTATATTTTCAGAATCTTTTGCCAAGCAGTCACATTTATAAGGTTTCCCTATTTCATCCTGCCCAACAGTGCACCTCGGGCCGCACCTGCCGGGCTCCCCCAAGGGCACCTCCCGTTCGCAGGGTCCCACCCGAGCAGCCCCAAGCCCTTCCTCCGAGGAGCTGGCCCTGGGAAAGCCCTCAGCCTGCGGGGCCACGGCTGCGAGGTGTGGGCAAGCCCGTGGAACACCATTAGCCCGAGTGTGGGCTTAGGAGCTGTCATAAACACTTCATAATCACTCACACACAAACCCTGCAACACGTTATTAAGTGCTGAATAGAGGGCCAATTGTAGGAATAAAAAAGCACAATGCTACAGATAATAGCCTTCCTGAGGAGATTTGCACATAAATGTCAGATTGGTGCTTTTGCAGATTTGGGTTGGGGTTTTCTTTTCTTAGCTGGAATAATATTGCTTAATTACAAGCTAAATAGTCAGCAGAGCCAAGTAGGAAGGTTTGTGTAATAGCAAAGGACACAAAAAAGTGTTGCCAAATAAGCTCTTAAATATTAAGTCGATCACATAACTGCCAGGTTTTATTGTGCTCAGGCTAAGCAAGGGAAAAAATGCAAAGGAGAGA
>JACBWW010000032.1:1820555-1863236 GCA_020086605.1 Lanius collurio | reverse complement strand
GGGGGAAGGTGCCTCTCGCCGCTGGGGAGCGGTGCGGGCTGGATGAGGCCAAGCTGGCAGTGCTGGAATATGTTTTTTTTTTCTTTTCCCCTTTCTTTTTTTTAATAATGTATTGGAGATGGTGATGTCAGTGGTTGAGAGAGCAGTTTGCCGTGGTCTAGTATTAATGATCTGGTAGGAACCAGATTGAAAGAACCGAGTGTTGTTTAATGCTGTAGTTTATTTGCATTAAATCATTCCTTGGTGCAAGGGCTGTTCCTCGTTCAGCTGCCCCTGGAATATACAGATTTGTTGTAAAAGGTGCACTGAGATGGTCCATTAATTTCTTATTGTCTGCTAAACAAGCATTTCATTCATGTGTGGGAACAGCTGGAAATGAGCATTCATCGGGGAGAAACAATGTCTATAAAAAAACCTAAGATGAGTGATAACCGTTCTTTCCTCTGCCAGTGAATTTCTGAAAATTTAGGAGTTTTTAAATGAAGTAATTCTTTAGTCTGATCTTTATGAACCAGGGTTAGTGACCCATCGTATCCATGGAGAGTAGTAGTATTTACTGGAGACAGGGAAATTGCTTCTCTAGCATCGAAACAGACATGTGCATTTTCTGTGTCCTGGTTATTTCATGTCTGCCTTAGGTACTGAGAAGGCTGGAAACCCATTTTTATGACAAATGAGCATGCTCACAGATAATGATGTGATTGACACATAGTTATCAGCTAAAGACTGAAGATATGAAAATCTCAATGTGGAAGAATATCTGGGAGGTTACTTTCAGGTGTTAGCAAATATGACCATTGATAAATAAACTTCCTTGGCATTGCTTGTCCTCATGCTCATTCAGGTGAGAGGATGGTGCTCTGTGACTTTTAAAAGTATAAAACAAAACCTCCCTCTAAGGGTAGAAGTATCCAAGTATGTGTTATTCCCAGCTGTTTAAAAACTAATCTGTAGGTGAGCTTGATAAGATCATTGACTTTTTATGCTTTTATTAGCACTCCTGAGTGGTTGCTTTGAATCGGGGTCATGTGAAGTTCTTCCATGATGAAGAAGATCCAGCAGCACATCTAATTTCTGAGGAGACTCTCTAACATTTTTTTTCTGCTTGTGTACATGGGTTTGTCATCTTGCTCAGCAGATGATAATAAAGGTGATAAGTGCCTATCCCCAAAACTGTGTGTTGTACTGACAGTACAGCTGTTGTTAATGACAGTGATTGCACAGATTCACAGACTGGTTTGGGTTGGAAGAGGCTTTAAAGATCATCTCATTCCACCCCTGCCAGGGGCAGGGACACCTTTCACTGTCCCAGGCTGCTCCAAACCCATCCAACCTGACCTTGGACACTTCAGGGATCCAGGGGCAGCCACAGCTTCTCTGGGCACCCTGTGCCAGGGCCTCACCCATTTTAGATATTATTTTCTAATCTCTAGTCTAAACCTGTTCTCTGTCAGTTTGAAGCCATTCCTGTAATTTCTGTGTTTCACAACAGGGGTTCTTGAAGTGTGTAAGGTGTGCTGATATTCCTCTTACCAACCCCCATCTATGGGATGTCCTCATTCAGAATAAACCAAACTGGGCCATACCTGCAGTGAGTGTTCCATGGCTGTAAGGGTGGGCTGGGCTTCTGTGTCCTCAGTGTCATCTTTTCTGTGTAGGACAACCAACTTGGATGGGGCCTGGAGTAACCCAGTCTAGAGAGTGGTGTCCCTGCCCTTGGCAGGGGTTGGAGCTACTTCAAGGTCCCTTCCCTCTCAAAACATCCTGTGGTTCTCTGTGCACCTCTAGAACACTTGGTAACTGCTTCTTGAGTCTCTGTTTGGGTGATGACATCATCAAATACATCAGAAGTATCATTCAGGGGTAGCTGAATTGGGTTTGGCTGGGGACAGCATCCCTCTC
Organism: Lanius collurio; assembly: GCA_020086605.1. NCBI lineage: Eukaryota > Metazoa > Chordata > Aves > Passeriformes > Laniidae > Lanius > Lanius collurio. The sequence continues at coordinate 1,861,334 of JACBWW010000032.1, read as the reverse complement.
GTGGTGTCTGTGGGTGCTTGTTTCCTATTTTGGTTCTGGGCAGTTATTTTGAATATCAGGTGGACATTAAATATCCTTTCATCATGGTGAGCCCTATTCCATATGTCCTGACCATGGAGTTCTTTAAAGTAGCCATTAACAGTCTCTGGAGTGAGACAGATTAGAAGACCTCTAAATATTTGTTTGACTACATGGTGTTTGTTGCTGCTGTATTGGGGGAGTGTCAGTTAGTTGTTAGTATCCTATATCACTTTCATTCTGTGATGATTAAAGGGAATAAAAAATGTTTCAAATCTTTCACATATAACTTATAAGTAATAGTTTCCTATCTAGGTATTAATCATGGTTTGTGGTACTTGAGATTTGCTATTAATTTTTGCAAAAAATAAAAAGTGGTACCAGTCAGATTTTGATCTATGGATGTTAATTGACTGTGGCCATACAAAAATGTTTTTATCATATTCATTGGTATGAACACTCAAGCTTAATGTTCACCAGGTTTGCCCAGTTTAACCAACATGTCCAGGTTGATTCAGCAGCTGTAGGTGAGATACAGTAGCAGAGATGGTCAATGTGCTGCTGTTTAAAAGGGAAGAAAATGCCAGCAGTGTCTTGGTTTTGTTCCCCAGGGTACCTCTGATCCAGTGTTTGGCTCTATTGTCATAACATACTGCCTTTATTTCCCACTCCTTAACAAATCTGATTTGTTTTACCTCTGCATCTTCCAGAATTGTTAACTTTTGGAACATGCCTTAGAAACCTGGCTGAGAAATCAATCTGGGATAGCTGCAGGATGTTCTTGTGGGTTTGATAAGGAATGGGTTCTGCTGCAAGGTGACAGGAACAGGCAGGTTCCTCATATTGAGCATATTTATCTTTCTGGAGCATTCTCAAACAGTGACTAAAACTCAAAACAAGGCACTATCAAATAATCATGATTATGGTAAAACAACAAACCTGCCCTGCTTCAGCAGGGTATCACTGCATATCTCTTTTTTCAAGCACTGTTTGACTTTTCCTTGCAACCATTAGAAAAATAAGAGGCAGAACAGGATGCTTGTGAGGATATCCTGGAAATTTCTAAGCCTACATTCGAGCTAAAATATATTTAAATGTCTTATTAATCACAGCTGTATTTTGAGGTGCTTAATAATTGGTATTGTTACAAGTAACTCCTACCTTGGGGGGGGGGGAATAAAAATGTGCACACATATCATACTTTGTTTCCTTTGGGTGTTTGCCAGGTTTGTGTATATCCTGGTTGGGTTTTTTCCTAGTTAAACTAGTCAGGTTCTCTTGCTTGTTTTTTTTATTTTTTTTTAAGGGGGGTGGGGTGAAGGAGAAGAAGGTGTGTAGTTTTTAGAAGCCAAAGAAAGAAATATGCTGGATCTCATTTAACTGAGATTTAGCATATGAGTAAAATGCCAAAATTGTATATTAAAAAGTAGTGACAGCTGGAATAAACTGCAAGTCCTCAAAAAAAAATTCACAAAACAACCAAATCAATCAAAAAAACACCATGTGAAAAAAAATCAGCTTACTGTATTTTGTAGTTTGTTGGAGTGGAGTTAATGTTTGGAGGGAGGATGTTTGTGTAGAGAATCAAATTTTTGTTGGCAGAAGTCAGATTTTGAACTCTCCAGTCAGTGTCTTACAGAGATTTCAGTTCTCTCCCCCTGTGCCTCAGCTTCATACCCTATTTTGCATAATTATCTCATGACTTTGATTCCCAAGGTGCTTCATGCTTTAGTGTTCCCTGTCCCAGGTATCTGTTGCAGTTACACAGTGGCAGCCTCATCTCAGACTGGTATTGGTTAACAATAGTTTCATCCCATGTTTATTTTCCTTTTGGAATGTCTTTCCTGGATTGTGTGTTTTTCTTTTCTTACAATTGATTTTTCTTGAAAATAGTTTGTTCTTGGAATGTTTTCTGGTGAGATCATTAACCACAGGAGCAGTTGGAGAGGACATTCATTTGGTTTCTGTCACATTTAGGTATTCTTTGAAGCAAAGAAAATGAACAAACAGGAATTTGCTGACAGTTGAAAGCAAGAAGCAGAATGTCTGTTCTCTGCATTGCAGCAGAGGTTGAGTTTACTGATGGAGAATCATTATAAGCATCATTTCTGTCCATCAGAATAAAACAAACTTGTCCCAAGGCTTCAGTCTCCAGGGTATTTGATGAGAGTGAAAGGATGAACTCCCCCTGAAATGAAGTGTGGCTGTGCTGCTGCTTCCCCTCCGAGGTTCCCTGCCCAGGGAAGTACAACCAAGGTCACAAACACAGAGTGTGAGGGAGGCAGAGCATCCCAGAGCCTTCCTCTGAAGGGCTTCTGCTGTGCCCCCCAGGGTGAGTTCAGAGACTGAAGTCCCCTCGTGCTGCTGTGTTTGTGGGGTCAGAACTGAGGTGTGTGTGGGAAGCAGTGCTGGTTTCTGCCTGTGCTCACTGTACAAGCTCTCCTGTCACCTGGCTGGAGCACAGTGTGCAGCAGGGCTTAAATCAGAGCCTTCTAGCTCTTCAAATTAAAGCCTCACAGTGGAGGAGAATCATTACCTCATTAGTTTTTTCCAGTTATTATTAACACATGCCTTATTTCTGTAGTCTAAATTTAGATGTGAACTGAGCTGTCTTTCCTTGTTATGTCTTTACTAGTTTGAAACTTCTTGTCTTCTAACTCATGCTATTCAGTTTGCCTTTTTTTTAACCTCTAACTGTGGGGTATGTTTTCTCATCCCAATATCCTCCAACTTCCTTTTCAGTATCCCTGAGACACCAGAACTCTTAATTGAGATAATGAGGTCACATCATGAACAGAGGTGTTGAGCTCCTGCTGAACAATAATTCCTATTTCCACTTCATTTCCTCTGGGCTGATTGAACTTCAAAGCAGGCTGGGCTTCCCCAGTTCCTGAGGAGACTCTCCCACGTGTGTGACTGTGGGGCTCAGACTTTGTGTCCCTTGTGCTGCACTGGCCCAGAGAGCAGAGCGAGGGGGAGTGTTTGGGGTGTGCAAGCACCTCTAGGAGAGGTCTCTGAAGTCAGGCCAGTTTAGTAACATTGGTTTCTTTCTTGGTTGTTTATTTGGTTGAGGTTTGTACAGATCAGCCTGGTAGCTGGCGTTGTGCGTTCCAAGGGGAGCCGAATTTTCCTGTTCTTTTTTATGCCTTAAACAATACCCAGTAAAAGCAGTGCTTGTCCAGAGGATTTGTAGATGATTTTGGAATTGATTTAAAAGCATGGAATGTACCTAAATTTCAAACTGTTTATTTTCTGTAATGAGTCATTTGTCAACAGATTGTTTCAGTGAACTGTTGACTCAGGAAAACTTTTTCCTTCCTTGCTGAGTGGGGAAGGAACGTGGTGGTTTCACCCCAACTTTTTTTCCCAAATACAGCTGGTTTTTAAGTGCACTGTCCTTCCCTCATCTGGCTTGATGCTCCATGTTACATTATTAGGCATTACAAAACATGCTGGGGAGCTTCTTGGATTTCCTCTGTAATTCTTACTGAAATATCCGTGTTTTTCAGTCCTCTTCCAAACTGGAGCAACAGGAGCATATTTTTCAAATTGCGTCTTCTTCGGTTCCTCTTTTAGAGGATCCTTGTACAGCTGGCTGGAATTAACCCCCATCTGCTTTGAAAAATTATTTTTAAAAATATTATGTTTAGAGAAATTTTAGTTGTTTTTTTTAAGCTTAATCTAGAACAGGAGCGAAAGACAGGAAGTTTAATAGAATTATAATATAATATTAAAGTTATGAGTTAATGTCATTAATATGTTTAATTTGGGACATCACAGTGTGCAGCTTTTATAGCACATCCACCTGGAGGTGTAGTTAAACATCCAGCCTTAGATCCTGAAGAAGGGTTGTGGTGAGTTCCTCACAGCTGTGCACAACAGCTGGATTGGGCCTGTGTGTGGTAATCCACCTGTATATTAAATTTATACCTGCCCTCAGTGCCAGAACTCGTGTCAGTGTGCTCTGATGGATTTGGGAGTCACCTTGCAGGTTTTGAGTCATTTTTTCTGTAGTTAAAGAAAAGTAAATCCCTGGTAGGTTCCCAATAGGTTAAGCTGGTGTCTAAAGGACATTTCTCTCTTCAGAACAGAAGAGTTCTTAAGAAGTCCAAAGCTCTGTGTTCTTGTCAGGGCATGTTTTTTTCAATCACTGTCTTGTTTTCATGTTATGTAGCAAGGCTGTGGTCAGGGATTGTCTCTCTGGAGCTTTGACAAAAGAATCATTTCTTCAGCTGCTTCTCAATGAGTGTTGCTGGATCTCCTGGAATTACTGCACGATTTGACGTATACTCACTATTTCCATGTCAAATTTAGTTTGAAAATATTGCTGTAACAGCCATAACAGTTCCAAGAGGCTTCCAGCTGAGTTAATTCCTCAAAATGTTTGCCAGTATGTTGAAGGAAGGGGTTATGGGGATAGTTAAAGTCCCAAAGATGTTGTATTTCAACTGTTAGAGCAGTGAAAAATTGCAGCTTGGACTTTGGGGCCCTAGCCAACCTTGATATGTGCCCAAAATTATTGATATTCTAAAACTGAGGGTCCTGTGGGAGCTTCCCCCTCCCTCCCACTCCACCAGGCCATTTACTCTTTGGTAGTTTCAGAATCTCATGGAAGAGGGATTCTCTCCTTACAAGATGTGTTTATGCAACCTCATAAATACATAAATTTTTAAAAGTCTTACTATGGTTAATATTTTATAAACCAGGAATCTCTGGGATTTTTGGCTAGCAGTGCAAGGTGATAGGAGGGAGTGATACTGTACTTGAGAATTGTGAAACGTGAGAGTAATTTTGGTTGCCTTAAATCCTGCTGCAGTAGCTTGGGGATGTGTCTAAGCTTCCTCCAGAAATGAGCTCACCAGTTCCTGAGGGGATGCCCACCTTCACTTTGGACATGGAATACCAGGCAATTTAAACAGCCTTTTTTTTTTTTTTTTTTCACTGCAGAAAATACATTTTAGGTTTTATAGAACATTTACTGTGAGACAGCTGTGCTGAAGAAATGAGAACATTTTACCATGACTGTAGCTTTTAAATACAGCAGACTGGCTCTTCCTTCAGTGCCAGAGAGAATCCAGCTCCAGCAGGAGCTCTGATCCCTTTGAAGTGCAGGGACACGCTGCTTTATCTGAGCAGTAACTTTGCATGCAAACTTGCTCTGCTTTTTGAAAGGGTTGCTCTGTTTTTTTAATGTTCCCCCAGCAAAAGAGATAACAAAAAGGAAAGCATTCATTTCTGGCAATTGACATTATTAGGTCAAAGTATTTTTGAAGTTTTTTTTGTAGGTTGTGTTGTTAAAATAACAGATTTTCTGTGCTCTAGAGCCAGTGTCATGTGCTTTTACAAGAAGAGTTGACTAAAACTAAATTTCAGGCTGGAGATGTTCTCATGTGCTGTGTTTGGAATTAATTCATCAGCTCCCAGTGTTTGTGAGAACAGGGTTTGAGAAAAAGGTGACCCAGGCACCAGATGCTTATCACTGGAAGCATTTTAAAGGATTATTAAAAGTGGGAAGAATATTAATGTTTTCATTTAAGTGCTAATGGTGCCCAGGGCAGGTGTGGAGTGGTGCTTCCTTTGGTGCTGTACCCTCCCGTGCTCATCTGTGGGTCAGGACCTTCAAGATAGTGGGAATTGATAGTTCACAGTGGATTTCTCTGACATTTATCTGCACAGTCCCTTTGTACCTGTGTAAATCCATAGCATTTATAGCCTGATGTGGCAGAGCTTGACCATGCTCTGCATGGACAATTGTCTGTGGTTTTTTATGAGTAACTCAGCTGATAAATTTGCTTATCTGCAGGCCCAAATCACTTTGGAAATAAAACAAGCCAGTGCTTTTAATAAATGCATGATCAGACTGCAGTTTTCCCATTTATTGATGGGGGAATTACCTGTGTAAGCTCAAGTGTAAATGCAGACAGGGCTTGTGCCTGTCTTTGTGCTGGGTATTGGTGAGTCACTCCTTGCAGAACTTGTGGGTTTGGGTTTGTTTGTATCTGATATATTTGCATTGCTCTGTCCTAGATTATGTGCCATTTAAACATGTTTTGAAAGTACTTGGTATCACAGCTGTGAATTATATTTTTTGCTGACTTCAGTTGTTTCTTGGTTTTGTCTCGGGTGTGTAGCTTACACGTGGCAGTGTTTTGGTGATGCAGGACACAAACACCTGGAAATGCATCTGTAGATTAAAAAAAACCCCTTGAAACCCTTATGGACCTCTCATAGCTCAGTTTTTGAACATTGAAATTGTACTCCTGTGGTGAAATCTTCTGATACTGGAACTTTTTAGCCTGCTCTATTTCAGTGCTTTAAAGTTTAGATATCATTGTAAGTTATCTTTGCTAGTAAGCTGAATTTCCCAGAAAAACTCCATCTTAAATTTTAAGATTAATTTACCTGTTTTCTTTCCAGCTTTACCAACAGGGCCGCTTGTGCCAGCTGGGTAGTGAATTTTGTGAACTAGAAGTTTTTGCAAAGGTGCTACGAGCTTTAGATAAAAGGTGAGTATCTTAATAGATCAATAATTCTTATTTCAGATCTTAATCTCTCCGTCTAGGAAGAGAGGTTAAAAAAAGGTGCAAACAAGAAAAACAAATGATGCAAACCGAGAAGTTGGTGCCCAGACAGTCTCTGAGCAGTGGCAGTCACAGCACCCATTTCCTGCTGATTTAGCAAATCCTGAGGGATCGCCCCAATTTGAAGAGTTTTCCTGTCACTGAATATTTCAATTTGTGGTGTTACGGAACTTGACTGTTTTAGAGCAGATCCTTTGTAACCAGGATGAGCTTTGAGTGTTCCGACCCCGGCTCCTCCCATAGTGTGTGTGATGTTAATGAGGCCATCACTGCTCATTTGTCTGCGAGTGCTGGGGAGGGGGGATTGGAGCCCTCCTCCCTGGGGAGTTTGAGCTGGAAACTGTTGTTTCCCAGTTTTAATCCTGTGTGGGCAGCTTGTGTTTGGCTCCCACCGGAGGGTGTCCTTGCAAAGAACTTGGTGTGCCCTCGCCTTGTGTTGGATCCCGCGGCACCTGGGATCCCTCAGCCGAGCCTCACAGGGCGGCCTGAGCTCATCTGCTTTGGGTTTGGGGGAGGCTTGGGCTTGGCTTCTGTCCTTTGAATTCATGAGAGCCAACGGACTGCTTTCAGACCTTCACTTGTAACCGAGTTGTGCTTCCTTTTGCTGCAGACATCTGCTCCATCACTGTTTCCAGGCTCTCATGGACCATGGAGTCAAGGTTGCTTCTGTCCTGGCCTATTCCTTCAGCAGAAGGTGCTCCTACATTGCAGAGTCAGATGCTGCTGTGAAAGAAAAAGCAATCCAGATTGGGTTTGTTTTAGGTAACTGCTGCTCATGCACTCTTTGCTTTCTCTCTTGCAAGCTTCAGTTAATCTAACTTTTTTTTTTCCTGTTAAAGATTTGCCTTTTAAAGAATGGGTATTTTGGAATGGAGTTTTTCAAAGCTACTTGATGTCTTAAAAGAAATATATTGGATTTTAATATCTAAGAATATATAGACTTCTTTAGTTCAAATAGTTTAGGTTTTAAATTAGTTTGCAGATGTGATGAGGAATTTGCATGATTTTAGTGTTGGTAAGTTTTTCTTGACAGAAGTCTGTAGGAAAACTCTGTAATGCCAAAAAGCCATCCTGAACCAAAGTATTATTTCCTTCAGCTGCAGGAGAATTCTCCTCTTATGTTTCATCCTTTACAGGTCAGAAGGATTTGACCTTGACAGGATTTTTGTCTGTAGAAGCTGATCTGTGAAAGAAGTGATTATTTTGCAAGACTTGAGCAAATCGTTTTTCTCTTGACAATGTGTATTGCTCTTCAAATTGCTGTTTGTTGCTGATTTTTTCCAGGGGGGTTCCTGTCAGATGCAGGCTGGTACAGTGATGCTGAGAAGGTGTTCCTGTCCTGCCTTCAGCTGTGCACCCTCCACGATGAAATCCTTCACTGGTTCCGTGCTGTGGAGTGTTGTGTGAGGTGAGATCACCTTGAATTCCCAGAAACCCTGGAGCCATCCAGCTCCCCATGCTCCTTTAGTGTTCTGCTGCACCAAAACACTTTCCTGGCTAGAGCTGAAGATCAGGAGGTGCTTGTTTTACACTAATCCCTGGATTTTCAGCTTCTAAGTTGGCAGCACAGTACAATGGATTAAAAAACCCAATGTTTTGCTGTCCTTTGTAATCTCTCATGGGTAATGCTGCTGGATAATGAGTGGTCCAGAGTCCTTGTTTTCTCAAGGATTTTTGAATGTGAAGGAATGTTCTGTGTTGGACTTTGCTGAAGTTCTATTTATGACAAGTAGAATTTGCCAAATCCAAATGCAAACAATAATAGATACAGTTGAGCAGAAATAAAATCAGAACTTACCTTTCCTGATTCCACATCCAGTGAGTTGTCTTGTTCCATGCTGAGTACTTAGCTCTGGGCCTGGGTAAAGATCTGGATGTCCAATTCTTGTGGGCACCTCCAGCCACAGCTGAAAACATTTGGAAAAGGGATTTTTTTTGCTGTTAGAGTTTTGAAGCTGCCTTGTTCCTCAGGGCCTGCAGAGGTTCCCATTCCCTTGACAGAGGCCTCTGTTGCTCTTCCCCCTGTGTGTTGAGGTGTGATGAACTGCAGGCAGGAGCTGGCTGGGTTTTCTTGCTCTCACCAAGACCAACCTGTTTTTGCACACTCCAGATGTGCCCACGGGCACATGGAGGCTGCTGGGCAGACTTAAATTAGGATTTTTTTTTTTTTAGCTGCTGTAACAAATAACAAAGCATGTGCTGTATTTATCTGAATATAGAGCAAAACTTATTTGGAAAGCTGCTCCAAAATAAGCCCTGCATCTTGTTTATGGTTGGGCAAACACGAAGAGTAAAGAGGCTTTGCCAAGAGCTGCTGATGTCCTGTGTCAGCCCCAGGGCCATGGCAATGCTGCTCTGCCTGGTTCTGCTGGCTGGCATTCCAGAAATGATGCCAGGAGCCTGGGCACACGTATCCAGCTTCCTAGAACTGGGGAGTGATGGATATAGAGACACAGTTAGTGCTTGGTCCATTGCCTTCTAATTAATCTAAAAAAAGTTTTCTAGTTGTATCAGGCTCTTTGGCAAGCTGGAGAACTTGCTTAAAAATAACTCTGTCACCTTCTCCAAATAGAAATGAAAAGAAGGGAAAGAAAGGCAGGGAAAAAAGGGAACTGTCTCTGCTGGACAATAGTTGTGGAAAGGAGATTTTCATTCTGTGCTAGAAGAAAGCATCCTGTGTTAGAATGAACCCTTCTGACCTGGAGGTGTTGGTGCTGTTTGGCAGAGATGTCCCTTGTTCTCTAGGGAACGCTGCTGGCCCGTGGGGGACATCACCCCTCTGGGCAGCAGGGGGAATGGGAAATGTTCTGGCATCTCCCAAGCACTCAGCGTCGTTGGTTTGGGGTTGTTCCAACCTGAAAGAATGTCCAACCCTCTGAGAAAGGCTAAATCTGTAAAATCTAAACACCTTTCTGTGGCAAGAGAGCAGTCATTATACTCAGCTTGAGAGTAAACTTTGAGTTGTCACCACCTGGTCCCCACTGCAGGATGTGGTGTTTGTACACTGGGCTTGTACTGGAGTTAGGGGGACTTTTAAGGAAACAAAATTCAAGTCCAGCTTTTGAAAGTATGACACTTTAAGAAAGTGGCAGCTCTTGCTCTAAAGCTAACAAGTCAAGTCTCTGGGAGTTGAATTAATACCTTGCATTATTAATGGAACACAGTTTAAAAATGTGTGAAGTTTTTTGTTGCTTAAGCATAACTTGGTGTTTCCTTGTCCTGGCAGCAGTAAATTCTGTGGAGAAGCTGGGAAGGTGTGAGGTTCCTCTGTGCTTGTACACTGCTTTCCTGCATGTGTGGTGCTCCTTTTGGTTTGCTTTCTCTCATTATTCTATGTTAACAATAAGGTACAAATGCATAACACAAATATGTGGTTCTCCCACTTCATTGTTGCACATTTGGCTGATTCTTAGGTTGTTTTCTTCTGGTGGTTTTAGACTTCCTAAGCTGCTGTGTTGGCTCTGAGAGGCTGAGTTTGTTGGGGGAGGTTAGTCCCCAAAAGCTGGTATTGCAGACATCAAAGGAGGTTCAGAGCTATTAGCATAAATGTCCTGAGGCCTTTTCTCTTCCTCTTGGCTTTATCTCCTAAGATTCCTTTGGATTAATAAAGGATTTTTTTGTTACTCTGAACTGGATCACATAAACTCTGCTTATCCTAGAGGATTGGCTTAGGTTTAGCTTGGGTTTTTTTGAGATTTCTTTGTTTCTGGACACTATCACTGAAGCATCCAGACATTGGATATGATCTTTCCCAGGAGCTTATCTAAATTGCAGTGCTATCCCCACTGGCTTATTCCATTACATGGGATTTGGGCTCCGTGGTTTTGATGCTGCAGAGCATCTCCCAACTGAATGGTGTTGGCAAAATGTTTTTTTCTCTCCAGGGAAAGTGTTTACTTAATTCTTCTCTTGTTTCTTTATAATTCCTGCTTCTTGTTGCTGGAATGTTCCTGTGACCAGGCACACAATGCACTTGTACATTGTGTTTGGTTCTGAGACTTTATTTGAGGGAATATGTGGGTGTTGCTTTTTGCTGTCTGTTCTCGAGCCGTGGTGCTGTTTCCCACTGGAGAGCTGGAGCTTGTGTAGCTTTTGCAGGGTTTTGAAGGGCTTTTCTTTTGATGTTCTCTTTGTGCAGTAAATACACATCTGTCATGTGCTTGCCTTCACGCCCTGCTTAGGAAAATGGGAACTCTATTTCCTTTCTTGTTACTGTTTGAGTTTGGTGATGCATTTGGGTGGGAAACAGAGGGACAGTGTTGGACAGGCTGAGTTTTTAGGGTGACCTGAGCTGTGTTACATGGCATGGCTGCAGTAACTTAAATTTCCCCTTGGAGCAAGTGGAAACGAGTTTAGAAAAGAAAAAAAAAATTAGCAAAAACTTCACTGTTCACTCCTCCTTTGACAATTGATTGGAAGTTTTATCCTAATGAATCATATCAGGACTAAAATGCTGTTGCTGTACATTAACCCACATGGTCAGAGGTTGAGCCTCTTTGCAATACAGGTTCACATTCTGCTTCCCTTCCCTCTGTGCAGGTCTGTGTTGTCCTGATTTCCCCAGCCTTGCCTGGTGTTTGCAGTCTCTGTTACTCACTGTCTAATGACACATTTCCAGCAGGGCCAGTGGAGGTTAATTCAGCAAAATTCCATGTCTGCTCACTGGCAGGTGTTCACCATGGAGCAGGAGCAGCTGCCCTGGCAGGGAATCCAGCTCTGCCCTTTGGGCTTGGAATATCCCAACACATCCCTTCCAAATGCACCTCATTAAAGCCAGTGAGCATCAGCCTACACTAATACACAAATTCTTTACTTTTATTTTAAATAAGTGCCAGCAGCTGGAACTGTTACTGCTCATGGGAAACAGGAATAGGTTTCAGCAGTGTGTGGTGCTATTGGCTGTATTTGGGTGTGGATTCTTGAGATGGGAAGGTAGCAGGGTAGGCAAGAGCAGGGGGTGTTTGAGTTGTTATGGACTTGGTCAATAAGACAGTGTCTCCTGGTGGTGCTGGAATGTGTGGAATAGAAGTGACTAAATCTTTTGTGAAGACCTCCCCCAAGCCCCAAAGCACAAAAATGCCCACTTGGAGCTACTCAAGGTTTGGGGGAAAAGCATAGGGATGCAGGAAAATGAGCTCTGTAGTACTTACTGGGGCTGTTTGAGGTTACCACCCTTTGGGAAGGAGGTGGGAGAGATTTCAGGCTGTAGGGCAGGGCTTTGGGAGAGGAATTGCACCAGTATTGAGAAGAATGGATTTTATGAAAACACACAAAGGCACCACACCAGAGTGTGCATTGGATATGCAAAACTGCATCAATAGGTAAAATCCTGTGACATCTCCAGCAGGAAAAATTCCTGCTGTAACTGCCCTGTGCCCTGTTGTGGTGTGTGACCGACCCCAGGCAGGGCAGTTTGGCTGTGCTGGCAGAGCTGCAGCCACGTGAGTGTCCCCCAGGAGGTCCCTGGTGCTGCTGCAGGCAGGGCTTTCTCCAGCCCCCCTCAGCAGCTCTCTCTTCATGCCCCAAGGTTGCTGCACGTCCGGAACGGGAACTGCAAATACCACCTGGGAGAGGAGACCTTCAAGCTGGCACAGTCCTACATGGACAAGCTGGCCAAGCACGGGCAGCAGGCCAACAAGGCGGCGCTCTACGGGGAGCTCTGCGCCCTGCTCTTCGCCAAGAGCCACTACGACGAGGTGAGGGGGCCTGGGGGGCTGCACTGGCACTGGGAGCTCCTCGTTAGTCCTGGTTCTGATCTCCTTGGCAGCTCTGTGGCACTGCCAGAGCAAGGGTTCATTTATCCTCTGCTGTTTCTGTGCATTGTTCTGTGTTAGCTCTTTACAGCACTTTGACCACCATGAAGATACATGTGTTGCCTTGCCCATACCTGTTGGTCATCTGCCAATAAAATATTATAAAAGCTTATTTTAATAGGTAAAAATTAATAGCAGAAGTCAGTCTTTGCACCTGTTTTGTAAAACTCTGTCTTAAGTGAAACTCTATGCATGGTTTTCCTTTAGCCCCTAAGTTTGCTGACAGGGTGTTGTCCTGCACACTGGCAATTGTGGGGATTGCTTAAAGATTATAAAATACCCTGTCTTGTCTGTAAATGTAATTGTAATAATATAAACCTTAGATTAATATAAAATACTTACATGTTCACTGTTAACCTTAAAAGTGGGTTTTAAGTCTGTCTTTTAAGACATAACTGGACAGTTCATTACACATAAGCAATCAAACAGCATATTTTAAATTTTGGAGTGTAAATGACCAGCTTTTCAGAGGCAGGTAATGTTTTTCTTAATGTTACAACACTGTGAAGGTCCAGCTTCATTGTGTTGGTGCCTTTCTGTCCCACAGGCTTATAAGTGGTGCATAGAAGCCATGAAGGAGATCACAGTTGGGCTGCCTGTAAAAGTAGTGGTGGATGTGCTACGACAAGCATCAAAGGTGAATCTAAAATCTCCCCTTTGCTTTGGGTGCTAAATTGCTGCCAAGAATGGCTGAGGAGAGGTTGGTATCTCCAGAATTCTCCTCAGGAGCCCTAAGGCTTATTTGTGTTTGTCTCAGAATGGATGGGGGGTTTTGTTTCTATTTCTTTCTCTCTGAGACTGAGTTAGAGCTGCCCAAGTGACCATTGTGACAATGTTCACTTGTAAACTTCCCTAAGAAGGGCTCTGTTCTCTCTTTGATCTGGACTACAGTCCCTTCAGTCAGGCAGGATAAAATCAGTTTATTAATGCTGTGCTCCTTTTCTTAAATAATTGGCAAGTCCTTTAATAACCACAATGATATTTTGAGATGAAAAACAACAGTAAGTGTGGCAGTGTCTGGGGGGCTGAGCTGAGAGTGCCCAGCTCCTCACATGCTTCTCTTCCCCTGGCCAGGCCTGTGTGGTGAAACGGGAGTTCAAGAAGGCTGAGCAGCTCATAAAGCACGCTGTGTACCTTGCCAGGTAAGGGGCATCCCAAAAAAAACCCCTTTCAAAGTTATATTCAATGTGCCTCAGTTTGTAATGGAAGTGTGTCTGTGCAGGGAGCATTTTGGAGCCAAGCACCCCAAATACTCTGACACTCTGCTAGACTACGGATTTTACTTGCTCAACGTAGACAATATCTGCCAATCTGTTGCCATCTATCAGGTAGGCAGCAGGACTTGTTTCTCTTGGTATTTTTAACCTCTCAGATGTTGTAGTTAATTCATGGAGGTAGAGAATAGTTGATTTAATGACTGCAATGATGATGTTTACAAAAACCCCCAACACTGCCAGCTATGGGGTTTTTGCTTTCTTTGTCTTCCTCTGACTCGTTTTATGTTTTTGGTGTCTCAAATATGTAGAGAATTTCCGAGCCAGTGGATTCATCATAGAGGTGAATTTGGAGGTTTTTTCTGTGTTAACTGATGAAATTGTATTTTTGGAACCCTTGCAGACAGCGCTCGATATCCGGCAGTCAGTGTTTGGAGGTAAAAACATCCACGTAGCTACAGCTCATGAGGACTTGGCTTATTCCTCATATGTTCACCAGTACAGCTCTGGGAAATTTGACAATGCACTGTGAGTACAACACACAGCAGCACAGTTAGTGCTGTACGTAGAGAAAAGTGTTCTGAAATGACAGACTTTGACTATAATTTAAATGCATGTTCATTGCATTAATATTTCTAATATTTTATCAGTCAGCTGCTGATGTACATAAATGTATCTTGAATTTTTCATTTCAACTCTCTCAGATTCCATGCTGAACGTGCTATTGGCATTATCACTCACATTCTCCCAGAAGACCATCTTCTCTTGGCCTCTTCAAAGAGAGTTAAAGGTAGTTCCCTTTGTTGTTTGAACCATTTGGATGTGTTCATCCTGGTCCCTACCAGGCAGTGTAGCTTGAGCTGCCTTTTTCAAGGGAGGTGTTTGTAGTCCTTGGTGTTTATAGCACACTTGTAAAATACAAAAAAAATCCCAACTTCAAGACTTAGCCAGAAGAGTTGGTGTGGGGCAATAAAATTAAAGAGTTTGTGTTGGGAGCTCGAGACAGCAGTGTGAAAGCAGTTTGTGACAGGCACAAAGCCTGAGGAGCTGTGTCCTGAGGTGTCTGGGGTCCGTGGCTTTGAGCTGTGTGTGGACACAGTAACAGCTCCTCTCTCCTGCCCCCAGCACTTATCCTGGAGGAGATTGCCATAGACTGTCACAACAAGGAGACAGAGCAGAGGCTGCTGCAGGAGGCTCACGACCTGCACCTCTCCTCACTCCAGTTGGCTAAAAAAGCCTTTGGGGAGTTCAACGTGCAAACAGCCAAACACTACGGCAACCTGGGCAGACTGTATCAGTCCATGAGGAAGTTTAAGGTAAGACTTTACTCCTGATCTAAAATCTGCAAGACAGCTGAAATCTGTCACTGCAAGGGATGGGTTTCAATGTCCACAGTTCCTAACTTCAGTTGGTAGTTCTGTGCTTGGAAAACGTGTGCTTTATCATTCGCCTCAAAAGCTTTGTGCAAAAATAATCCATGGAGATGGATGATGCCCTCAGAGGGTGACAGAGCTTTGTGCTACAATCTGCTGGTCCACTTAACTAAAGAATTTGGAGAACTTGGTTTATGTTTGGCTTTGTTCTTTTTTGCCTGTTACAAAATGCTACTGTTTAACCTGCTACATAGTTAAGTTTCTTTAAACTTCCTTTCCTCTCTTTTTCTGGGCTGGTGAGTGGTGTCTGACTGACCTGTGTGAATCTGGCCCTGACAGGAAGCAGAGGAAATGCACATCAAGGCCATCCAGATCAAGGAGCAGCTCCTAGGGCAGGAGGATTATGAAGTTGCCCTCTCTGTGGGCCATCTCGCCTCCCTCTACAACTATGACATGAACCAGTATGAAAATGCTGAAAAGCTTTATCTGAGATCCATAGCAATTGGTAAGTGACCACAGGGAACTTAAATGTGTTACAGTTTTTAGAAAATAACTTAGCTGTTAGTTTTTAGACAACCTTTCATGGCTAGAACATAAATGGAGAATGTAGGCAAATTTTGTTGGTAAAAATAACCTGAGAGCTCAGATGCAACACATGGATATTTTACCTCTCAATTTGGTTTTTCTCTTGGGTTTCTTTAGGAAAGAAGCTTTTTGGTGAAGGATACAGTGGACTTGAATACGATTACAGAGGTCTCATTAAACTGTACAATTCCATTGGAAATTATGAGAAGGTGTTTGAGTACCACAACATTTTGGCCAATTGGAACCGGTTGCGGGACCGGCAGTTCTCGGTCACGGATGCGCTGGAGGACGTCAGCACCAGCCCCCAGTCCACGGAAGAAGTGGTCCAGTCTTTTCTGATGTCTCAGAACCTCGATGGACAGAGCAGCTAAGAACTTGGTCAATTAACCAGTTAAGGTTTTTTCCCCCAGGTTACAGGGGGAAAAGTCATACTGTGAAATCTAAACCATGTAGTTCTCTGGGGGCTGGAATTTGCATTGAAACACTGGTCCAGTCTACTGAAGAGTGCCCATACGGATGAATGTGTGTTAAATTCCTCTCAGCATGTGTATGGCATGTTTAGTTCGGCTCACATTTTTAACTTGGTATTCCCAGAAAAAAAACCCTTCTTTCTCTCTTCTTTCAAAAGAAGCTACTTTGCAGAAAGTCTGCAAGAAAATATTAAATAAAACTGTTTGAGTTCAAAAGAGTTGCATTCTTATTACAGATGGAAGGTTTCATCGAGAGCTTTCTGCTGATTGACAGAGAGAACAAAAGCTGTACTCTGAGGAGCTGTAGGAGAAAGGTCTTTCTGCTGTATCACTGTAGCAAAGTTCATGGTAAATAGCCAGCAAAGGGAGGATGTGCTGGCCTTGGCTGCTCCCTTACCAAGAAAAGTGGCAAAGACCCACTTGGAGAGCACCATCCGCTCGCTGAGTGCCACCTGTGCTGTTGTGGATGCCCTGAACTGGACCAGTACAGATCCCACAGACCAGCAACCACAGTGTCCTCGGTGCCACCACCAGTGCTCACCTGAGTAGGACCAGGACACCACAGTGGACCAGCCTGCTAGAAACCGATTTTGGACCAGTGGCTTTAATTGAGTATTTCTGCCCCTGCATTCACTTTGACAGTAGAACTCTCTCATTTAGGTGTCTGATCAGTGCAAATGATATCCATGTAATAGATCCAGAGCTAGGAAGTGAAGTGATGGTTTGTCTGTACCCAGCAAGCTTCTGCAGAGATTCCTGGCAGTGCCACAACTCCACATGCTCCACTCTGCTGCAGCCATTCCTCCTTTCCTTTCCCACGGGCTCTTACTCTGCTAACGGAGGCCATATCTTGTTTATACCAGTGAAGAGTTTTGTATTCCAATCCAGTTCCATTTTCTGTTTCTGGAGAACACAACTTACTGTACAGATCACAGGGGTCAGTGGAAAATGCCAAAAAGCACAACAGGTCTTTTTTTTTTTTTGTGATGCTTCATTTCTACATTAAACAAGAGTACAACCAGAAACCGATTCCTTACGTTAATTTATGAAGCAGAGCTCAGCTGTACAGACCCTCTGAGAATGCCTCTCTCACTAGCTTGTCTTAATTCTTCTTCTGTTGGGGGCTGCTTGGTTGTGTGGGTTTGGATTTGGGTGTTGTTCTGGGGTTTTGTTTCCTAATGTTGGGTAATACTGAAAGTCTGTGTAACACAAACTGGAAGTGACTCGCTGCTGTTACCTCAGCTCTGCCAGTGGCCCCAGCAGTGCCCTGGCTCTGGGATTCTGTGGGTTCTGTCAGTCTGGGGGTTCTCTCCCCCTCTTTTCAGGGGTTTGTACCTTGGCCAGTCACAGCCGGGGCTCGGCTGGCTCTTCCAGCAGGATTGGGACTGGATGTTCTGTTTGGGGTCTGGTTTTTCATTGGTTTATGGGGTTTGGGGCAGGGAAAGGTGCTGGATGATCTTCAGGGAAGAAATAGAGGTTTTAGACATGATGTGGAGCTTAATGACTCTTCTAAGAAGTGACATTTTACAGGCCAATAGTTCCTATTTTGGTGCCTTTAAGTGTTTTTTGGGGGGAAAAGGCTGAGTAATATCAACTTTAAAATGCAATGACATAATTAGTGAATGCAGATTAATGATTGCATATTTAGAATATCTTCACTGATGTGAAAAGATGTATTTGCATAAAACCCTCTGTGGTATTAGGACTTAACTGCAGTGTGTCTGCAACAGCTGCTCAGTGAAAATCCAACTTACTTATGTGTGGATGTAAAATGTGATTTATTTATAGCAGTTTTTGTTTACAACTGTAGGGGCTACAGATAAACTCACCTATACAAGGCAAAACCTTCTTCTCCCTGAATGCCCATGGCACTGACGAGTTATAAATTTCTTAGGAGTTTTAAAGTCCTATTAAAAGTTATTTAAAGTTAAACAAAGTATGTAACAGTGGGGTCAGAATTTGGGCAGGGAAGTGGATTAAAGCTGTCCTAAAGATGATTCTGTACTGCAGAAGTGTTTAAAGCTCCCAGCTGGGTGCATAGATTTACCCTGACATTGTCTGGAGCTCATTTATCCGCTCTGTGTTCCCACTCTTGGGTCTCCAGCTTTTGACTAAGGAATCCCAAAGGCTCGAGGTTGTGTTTGGGATGAGGAGCATTATTTGGCTGACAGCAGTCAGTGGCCTGCATGAACCCACTGTGCTTGTTCCAGCCCTCCTGTGTTCCTGTTCATGGCTTGCCCTCAGGTCAGGGCAGCCTGGGGAGGAGCTGTGCTTCCAGAACCAAATGCATCCCTTCAGTTTGTTTGGTGGCTTCAGTCTCAGCTCTGGTGGCTGCTACTCTTTGTCCTTTCCTAAAGCTGCTTCAGCACGTTGCCTGCTCGGTGCATTGGCTTGGCTGGGAGGAAGGAAGGTCCTGAAGCTCCCTGGGAATTCCCTTTGGTAGGGGACTTGGCCAGGAGCCATTGTGGTGATCCTTGAGGGCTCTGGTGTGTTCCTCCTGTGCCTGCAGGGAATCCTGGCTGGGCTGAGCTGCTCCTGCAGCATCCCTGCAGCTCCATCCCTGCAGCCAGGTCCCTTCTGCATCAGGGTGGCTGTGGCTGAGCGCTGACACTGGTGGAGCACAGGGGGTTGGCAGGATGATGCTGCAGCTGCCTGGGACAGCTCTGCTGCCCCTGCTCGGGACCTGCACTTGTGGCTGGGACAGCACAGAACTGACCCCGTGGGGGTTTGGTTCCCTGGCTCCCAACGGGAGCTGTTGGCAGGTTCTGTGTTGGCCCCTGGAGCCTGGCTGGGATGCTGTGCTGCCGCTGTTCCTGTTGCTCTCTCTGCTGTTACAGTTTGTTTGATGCTTTTGAGGAGTGGGACCCCCCTGGGCTGGAGGTGAAGGACTCACTGGGGTGGATCTTGTAGCATGACCCCAGTCCTGCCTCGCTCTGCCCCGGGCAGAGCTGAAAGTGGGGGCTGCAGTCCCCTCTGTTCTCCTCCTGTGGGGCTTGCAGTGCCCCGTGGCTCCTCCCTCCCCTCCTGCCACAGCCCCGGGCAGGTTTTCCATGCCCAGCCAGGTCAGTGCTGGGGTAGGGGCCTAGCACGGTGGAACATCAACCCAGGAATGAATGAGTGGCATTTTTAGATGCACAACGTGCCCACGTGGGGGCTGTTTGGTGCTGGCAGTGGAAATCCTGTGGAATGCATCTTTTCCTTGAAGGTGAGTAAAGGAATCACCCCAGAGTCACTGGGTGCAAGTGGTGAGGATGGGTGTCACCTTAAGATAAATTATTTTCACTGTTGATTAAGTTAAACCCTCAATATTTTACTTTCAGTGGGAGGTTGTTTGGCTCAGTGAGGGGGGAGTTTGCTCAAGGTGCCATTGCTGCTTCTCATGGTACAAAATGCACATTGAAGTCGATTCCCTTTTTCAATCCTAAACGGGGGAGAGCACAAGAAGGAGAACTCCCCATGCCTCAGACAGGGGGGAAGCTGTTGGCAAAGCCTCCCTTGGGTGATGTGGCTGGGCTGTGACTCGAGCTGGCAGCAGGCAGTGCAGGGCAGCTGTTGCTGTTACCAACCTTTCAGCAGACCCTTCCTTCTGCTGCCTGTACAGAACCTGGTTTCATCTAGAAGTCCTTGTTCCCTTACAAGGAATCTCCTGGCCAGTTGCAAAACTGCCTCTGCATTGTGGGGTGTGTTTGGCACTCCTGGCCTGGGGCTCTGGTGACACCAGGCCCCAGGAGGGCTTTGAGGAGAAGTGGGGAAATTTCCTTTAACTAGATGTAAACTAAAATACCTACAAAGAATTGGCAGCACTGGGAATGCTTTTGTCCCTAAATCTCAGGAATGTTTTGGGCAGTGACACAGGTGATGTAAAGTGTGTGCTCTAGGGTCTCGTATTCCACTCCTCCTTGCAATCCTCGGTATCTATAGCATGAGTGGCCTTAGTGAGTTTGTTGAAGTGCACATTTTTTTTCTTTTCAAAAGTAAATTTTAAGATGAAAAAGATATATACTATATAAATATATAGAGATATTTAGAAACTTGGTTTGTGGTGCACAAGTTCAGTGTTGGATTGCTAAATACTCGTCGCAGGTACCATATGTGTAACTTTTCTTTTCTGTATATTCCTTTCTGGGAAGCAATGTTGCCATGGTAACCACAACTTTACAATTTCTTTACTACTTAATGATGTGAATGAATTCTACATTTTATTGAATATTACCAGGTTCAGTACTATTTTTATACTTTATTGAACTACAGGGGATTTTAATTTAATAGCATTAAAAAAAAAATGTTGCTTGAACTGTATAAATGGAACTACTTACACAAACCCACCTCTAAACCAGAATCTCCACCTGTAGTGCCACATTCATTTATATAAAAGTATCTTGATCATTACTAGACCTTGCAGCCCCCTCCCTGTCGTGTCACGTTTCGTACCCCACCTCTCCCCAGCTGCAGTGCCCAACACCCTCTGTACCCACGGAGCCATCCTCTGTTTGTAACCAGCATTGTGATATTCTGTAACTGTATTGCTAAAATGAAATATTGATCTAATAAATAGAGTGTTCCCGCAGCCTGGAGTATCTGCAGTGAATTGGTTACAACTTCCCCCAGTGCCTGGCCTTGCCAAGAGAAGATGCTCATCCCTGCCTTGGGGGGCAAATCCTGAGGAATGGGGCTTGTGTTGTGTGGAATGTGAACAGTATGAGGGGGGAGCCCATGGTAGCTGCAAGATGTGGGTCCATCCCCACTTCTTGGTCTTTTTTACCCCTAAAGTAGCCATGGGAACACGAAGTCTCTCCTGCAAGTGAACAGTGGCAGCAGAAAAGCCTCTCTCTCATGTGGCTGCCTGAGCACAAGAGTAGGTTAAAAATCAGCATTTCTAGGGTTTTATTTTTAAACCATCAGGCTTGTTTCATTTGAGTGACCTGCAGCCCCCCAGCTGTGTGTGGTGCTCGGGCAGAGGCCTCCCCTCATCTCACAGGGCTGAGATTTCCATTTTCAAAGGCAAAATGTCCTGGAACAGTCACCTGGCTCTGAGAGCCCAGGTTAGGCCTTAGCCAGGCTCACCTCCTTGGCCCAGGGTGACCCTGGAGTCCCTGGGGCTGTGGCAGTGCCAGCTCTGGTCCTGCAGCCTGAAATCCATGAATGGAGGTGGATCTCCCTGGGTGGCTGTGTGTGCTCCTGCAGCTTTCTCAGTTCTTGCCCTCTTCCTCAGGGAAATGACAACTGGGGAGTGCAGGAGCCAGACTGTCAAGAACCAGCCAACAACGGGAGACTCCAAAAAATTGTTTGCTGGTGTGAAGGAAGAATTAACAGCAGCAACCCTGAAACTTCTGCCCAGGTAAAGGGAAAACTGAGGTATGAATGAGGCTGTTCTGCTGATTTTTGGGGAGAGAAAGTCCAGTTGCCTCTGCCATCTAAAATCCAGCAGCACGAAGGGCAACCCTGTAACATTGCATCCTGTAGTTTATTCCAAAGATTTTCTGATCCTACTTGGAGCAGGAACCCTCGAAGGTGAAATCTTTCCTCTTTGCCCACGTCACCTGATCAGGAAACTGAGGTTATTTCTGGCAGAGCTCAGTTTTCCTTGAGAGCTTTCCTGTCACTTCTACGTCACCTCAAGTCCTACTGGAAAAAATGTGGGATAATCCAAGTCCTGAGCAGCCTTTAATCTTGCTCAATTCCCTCTTAAACCAGTGTGACACTTTGAGGGCAGACAGCGTTTGCTGCTGCAGCCACAGGCACTCCTACCCTGGGTTTTTACCTTTAGCTGGAGGAATTATTCTGTTATCCAAAGAAAATTTCTCATGATCCAGGTCTGTGCCACATCAGTGTCTGCTCTGCTGCCCTGGGAGGCTGAGACACAACATCCTTCTGCAGCCTCTCAAGGACAGGGCTGTGTCCAGGGCCAGCACAGGCAGGGATCCCAGGCCCCTGCCCCGGTCAGGGGATGGGATCCACATTTAAAAAGGAAATCTTTTGTCCTGGTTCCAAGAATGGTCTCTCAAAGGGATCTAGGAGGGGTTTTTCTTGCTTGGGTTCAGAGCTGAAGGCAGTAACTGAGCCCCCACCCAGCTGTCCCATTCCCAGCATGTGGGAGGGAAGGATCTTAGGGGTTTTTGGTGGTCAGACGGAGATTTATGTGCCAAATTATTTGTATTTCTGATGTTTCTCAAAATCTAGATTGAACCATAAATCAAATGTGGCCAACCCCAAAGCCCAGCCAGAGTCATTCAGAATCCCAGAACAAATCAGGTTAGAAAAGACCTTTGGGATCATCAAGCCCAATGGTGACCCAGCCCTGCCAACTCCTTGGAAGAGGAATTTCTGCCCTAGCAAGGAAAGGAGCAGCTGCTGCTTCCCCCAACTGCTGCTCTTCCGTGATTGAGGTTTATACAAGAGGAATGATGTATTGAAGGCAGGTCTGGTACTTCCAGAGCCTTAATCCAGTCTTGGTGTTGATGCACAACTCTTAGGGATCTCCAGGATCATCCTAAGTAAGATCCCATGGTTTAAAATAACAGAATTTTGGTTCAGCTGGGCTGGAGCTTGTTGCTATGATGCTGCAAGTATTGCAGGAGTTTGTGGTTTTGGGAAACCATGGAGACAGTCTGGATTCCCTGCTGTTTGCTCTGAGGATACCACACTGATCAACTTCCATTGACCTCTGATAGTGTCTGGGAACCTTAAAAGCCCCTCCAAGTAACTGGAAGGCAGAACTGATCCCGGTGAGCCCAGTCTGTCCTCTGGGGGGTTGTCTGGGTGGCTTCTGCATGTGGCTCCATCCCACAGATACCTTGACACGAGGAACCCCCGGGAGCAGCAGGAGCTGCGGGCTGCTCTGCTGGCCCATCCCCGGGCTCTGGGCAGTGAACAGTCCCAGCCCCTTGTGATGTCCCCTGCATGCCAATTGCGCTGATTTGGGGCGTTTCACACGTTTGGTGTCTCCGGTGCCTTTATCTCCGCAGGACTCGCCTGGCTGGTGTTTCCCCCGTCCCTGCGGGAAGCAGCCAGGCGGGGGAGGATCGCCTGGAGCCGCGCAGCCGGCAGGGCACTGTGGGACTCCTACTCAGCCTCCCGGATCACGTTGTCTGGCAGCTCTTGGGTTTTGACTTTTAGTTTACCAATTTAGATTTCGAGTGCTCCCTCCGAGGTGTTACAGACCGGATTGGACATTTCAGAGGGAAAGAGAGAGACTGGGGGAAAAGCCATGGGAAGTGAGCTAGTTGTGAGTGCATGAGAACTCCCACAGGACATGTGGCTGTGTTTTAGCAGCTTGAAAATAGGTTTATGTGGGACAAATCCTCCTTTTCGGGCCGCCTGTGGGGCCTGTTTGTGGCAGAGCCGGTGCTGTCAGCAGTTGCCTCTCCCATCCCTGTCTCATTCCACCTTTGGGGCGTGCAGGTGCAGCAGTAACCAGTGCAGGGCCTGTGAGGCACAAACACCCCTGCTACAGGTCGGGCTGCATTTTTGCTCGGGAAGACAAACGTGTGGCTGGGCTGGGGTGGGCCCAGAGCAAACCACAACTATGTTGGAGCATCCAGATTGCAAGGTAGGGACACCCTAATTACCAGCAGCTGACAACAAAGGGATGGCTCATTCCTCACTCCCTCCTGGGCTGCAGGAGCTTCTCCAGCTGCTCTTTTCCCTGCTCCCATGTCTGGGACAGCAGCTCAACCTGCCCAGCTCCTCCAGCACTGATCACATCGTCACCTGCTCATCCTTCTGCAAAAATTCCAGGTGTAAAGGCTCTGTGTGAGCAGGAAAAAGCTTGTCTTGCTTGGTGGCAATGTGTGAGTGCCTCACCTGTCACTGAGCAGGAAAATGTTCACCCTGCTCGGTGACAAAGTGACAGTGGCTGTGTGAGTGCCTCACCTGTCGCTGCTGGGTGGTGACCTTGCAGGTGCTGGAAGTGATGCTCTCTTTGATCTGCCTCTTCCTGAAGGTACCACCGGTTTAAAGCTGCTTCAGAGTCTTTCCTGAGAGTTCTGGAACTGACTTGGGGTTTTCTGAAGGACAGCAGAATTGCTTAAACGAGAAAAAAAGAACATAAAACCACTTTTAGAGGTATTTCTGGGAGCGAGCACCACAGGTTGACTCACGCTTGGGCAATAAGTCTTGCCGAGCCTCGGCCCTGGGGTGGCAGCAGCAATGAGCTGAGGGATGGCTGATCCCGCCCTCACCTCTGCTGTGTTTGTCCTGCAAAGGGGACCCGGGGCTCCATCCTGTGCCAGCAGTGCTGCTGCTTGTGCCAGCCGTGTGCCACCCAGCCCGCTCTGCCCAAGCACCTGCGCCCGTGGTTTAAATCCAGACCTCTCCCGGCCCAGGGAATTGGCATTTTCCGGGCTCTGCGGGAGCTGCTCGGTGCCTGCGCTTGAAGGGGGATGTGGATGGGGATGTGGATGGGTGTGCGCTGCCACTGGATGTCACTGTCGCCGTGTGGCGCTGGGAGGACGCGGGGGTGGCGCTGGGTCCCTGCGCTGAGCAGCCCAAGGGCGGTGGGACGGGGAGCAGCGCCCGCTGCGCATCCCTCGGGCAATCCCTCGGGAAAAGGAGCCTTCGTGTCGCCAGAGCTCACGCTGCTTGGATTTTTTATTTTTAAACCGAACGCTTTCAGAGTCTCAGAGAGCCCAGGAGCTTCGTTTCTTTCTCAGAGCAAGACGTGAGGCTGATTTCTGCAGCTTTCAGCCACGTACGGGAGCCAGGAGAGGGCAGAGGATTCTCTGTTCTAGCTCGAAGCTGAGAATTGGATCTGGGATTTTCACCGAGTCTAAAATCAGAGTTGGGGCCAGTGCTTAAATTCAAATGTGGGTGGCTTTTCGGTTTATTCGTTTTATTATTAAATTATATTAATACTAATTTAGATTTTTAATTTTAAAATTTCCTAGAACCCCAAATGCTGAGCAAAGGAGATTTAGATCCCTCATTTTAGATGACTGATGAGCAAGGCTAGTGGATGGCTGCCCACTAGCCTCTCTCCTCAACAAAACCCCCCAAATTATTAAATTACCGTGCTGACAACCTCAAACCCTTAAAATTAAATATTAATTCTGTATTTTTCTGTTGACTCATCCAAATCAGGCGTTTCCAAGGCATCTATTTCTGCTGCTCGGAGCGTGCCGCTGCCCCCCGGAGCCACAGCCTGTTTTTTGTGCTCGAGCAGGGAGTCGCAAAGATGCTGATTTTTCTCCCACTTGTCTCGCATAACAAAAGGTATTTGTCCCCCGTTACATAACGGCGGGATTTGTCACTTCTCCCGGCCTTTCCCATCCCCAGCACAGTCTCCTCGGTCCTGGCTCCTCAGCATCCCGGGGCAGCCCCACGGCACACTGTGACTGATCCCCACCCAGCACCTGGGCCCGGCCTTTTTCACCTCCCTGTACGGGAAGATGTGGAGTTGTGTGGTTTGGTGGTGGCTTTTCAGGGGACCAAAAGGATAGGAGGCTGTTTGAGCAGTTATTTGCTTTGTAATACTTGTTTGAGGGGCAGTGGGGTTTGTCCTTAGCTGAGGTCGTGTCCCAGGCCTCCGGGAAGGGCTGTGCTGGCAATGGAGCTGGAATCCGTGTGTGCAGCCCTCACAAGTTTCAGGGAGCAGGAACACCCGTCACCACCTGCCTCCCTGGGCTGCCAGCTGCTTTTTTAATGCCTCTCCGATAATCTCGGGCGTCTCGTGCTGCCAGCAGGAATTTGTGTCGGGGTTTTCTTGACAGTAGGTTTGATTCCCTCCTCAGTGGAATATCTTTTTGGAGCCGTAAAAAGAAATAAATGGTTTTGTTTCCCCATGAACTAAAAGCAAAAGCTGGCTGGCTTCCCCTTTCTCACTGGAGGAGAGAGCTGTTTACCTGTGGCCTCACACTTATTTGCGGCCTTATCACTGCCAGCTATCAAATGACCACAGCTCCCTTTTTAACCTGAAGCAGGCAAATGTCCCAGTAACCCAGCAAAGTTGTCTCTGTTTTCTAATTTTCTCAAAACAATTTCTTAGTTGACACTTTTTTCTTTTATTTTCTTTTCTTCTCTCTATTTTTTGGGGGTGGTGGTGGTGGATACGATCCTAATTATTTTTAAATAAACTCCCTAAAGTGCATGTTTCTTGTGGACCTTTGAACTTCCTGATGCACCCAGTCTTTGCTCAGGAGATATGGCTGGCTTGAGTGCTAACCCTTTGGAGTTTGTGCTCTCAGAGAACCTGATGCAGTTTCCTTCCTTTGTAGAGGTGCTGCTCAGGCACAGAGATCACTTCTGGCAAACCCAGGCTGTACCTGGACTTGTGGCCTGTTTCAAAGTTTAATTCCTATAGAATCAGATCAAGCTATGGATCAGATTGGAGCTGTTTGCTCATCCCATACTTCCAGTCAGGCTTTACAGATCCAAAGATTGTAAACAGCACTCAGCCACTCAGAGCACCGGGGAAAGTACTTCAGATAAGCAGATTTCTCAGTAACAGACTTCTCCTTTGACATGGATCCAGCCACAGATGCTGCAGGGTATGGCATCACCTAAAAGCCAGTACAACAGGAACTCCTTTTGGGGATTAACTTGCCTGTTTTCTCACCAGGCATTACCCATTTACTTGTTCTTGATGTGCTTACACAGATTGTGCAGTTGCTTTGTGTCCATCCTGAGAAGAGGGAGACAAACTTCCCCCAAAGAGCAGAAGGGAAGATGGGGATTGTGCATGTGAGTACAAACTTCATCCTCCTCCTCCTCATTCTTCTCCCCAGGTCTGGCTCGGGGGTGTAACCACTGAAGGCCCTTTGCACAGCTTTTTATCTTCTCCCCTCCACCCAGATTCCAGGGATTTATTTTTCTCCCCCCTCCCTCAGTTTTTCTGCTGCTAAATTCACAATTTTGAGGCGTCTGGATTGAGGGGGTCTGTGCAGATGATCAGGGTCCTGCAGTGGAGCTCTCATACAAGAGCTGCCTCCTCTGCTGTGCTGCCCAGATCCTTCAAATTGCCAGAGCCATGGCCTATTCTTCCAGTTCATGCAAATCTTTCATCCTCTCTTTAAAAACCTGCTTAGGACAAACCCTGTTCTAAGGCTGAAACATTTCTGTCCCTGCCAAGTCATCTCAGATTGGGTTTTCAGAGCTGTTTAATGAAGTAGGCATTCAATTATCATTAAAAGCTCATAAGAATTAGGTGCCTACTTTAGTTCCCTTTTGGAAATCCTGCCTCTAATAAATTACAAGGTAAACAATGGCCCCAGTTCCTAATGGCATCAATCACACACGGGCTGGCAGTCACTTGGGGAGTGGAAATGTGTGGTTAGGATGGGCTCATTGTAGTGCCACTCTGCTCTGTCCACAGCTTTAATTGAGGGCAAAGGGACTGTGGCTGAGCAAAGCCAAAACAACCCCAAATGCTCAGCCACTGGGCCTGCAACTCCCTGGGCTGGGGTGTGGGATGTTTTCTCTTGCAAAAGGCAGGGGCTGTTTTCCCTATGTCAAGGTTTGTGTAGGTAACTCCTTCACTCATCGTTTGGAAAGCATCACTTACATGACTGACTTCAACTTGAGTTGTGTTGCCTCTTAAAACATGCACAAGTGTGTAGGAAGAGAAGTCCTTCTCTCTGCCTTGCTTTGCTCCCTTGGACGATTGTTTCCCTGCAAATTTGATTTAAAGCATATTTCAGAGATGAAATTGTAGCTGGACTCTGCTTTGCTCTCACTTGTCCCAATCTCCCTGCCTGGCTGTGCCATCCCCACTGCTGTCCCTTGTCCTGGCTCCATCCACTCATCCCATTTCCTCCATGGGACACAGATCCTCTCTCCCATTCCAGGGGGTCTCACTTTCACTGGCAAGTCCAAGGTGGGCCTTTCTCCAGCCATGCTTAGCCATGCTGTGGGCAAGCACTGGCCCTGAGCCGGGGGTGATCTCCATGACAGTCCCATTTGGTGGGGAACAGGGACCTTGGGCTGCACCCTGGGTGTTCTGTGAGAGCTGACTGGAGTTGAGACCTCAATTCCCATCCCAGTGTAATGAGAATTCAGGGTTACCTCCTCCTCAGGTGATGGCAAAAGCCAACAGCAGTGAGGTCTCTCTCTCCTGCACGACATCTCTCAATAAACTGCCTTTGCCAGGGAGAAGTCTGGAAAGGCTTGGAGTCAAAGGGATTTTGTTTTGGAAATTTACTTCCAGGCGAAATACTTTCCCAAAGAGAACTGCACTGTGCTGCTGTCATGGCCTGACCAGTCAGACAAGTGCAATTGTTGTGTCCCTGGGACAATTGGTGCAATTGCTGCAGCTGTGACTCAGCTGTGCTCCTGTGCCAGGTTGCTTCTGGCACCCGCAGTCATCCCGAGGGCTGCACAAAGGCCCCTCTCTCTGAGGTCTCTCCGCTCCCGGCTGTGCTGAGGGCCCAGCACTGCTCTTGGCACAAGTTTGGATGATCTTGGTCAGGAATTCCTCGTGCAGCTGGCGGTGCTGAGCTCCCACTGAGCCAAATGCCCGGTGCAGGTATCACCTTGGGAAGGCACCAACAGATGGGTGTTGAAACAGAGACAGGTCCTTGTTTTCAGGCTGTCTTAGGGAAGTTTGGCTTTTACCCATGGCTGAATTCAATGACAAAAATCCATTAAGACAAGCCCTCCCCCTAAGAAGTCTCTGGTATTTTCCCTCCTGTGTCTGCTTTCTTCCTCCCCCATGTCTGAATTTTGCTGTCAGATCTGGATGCAGGAGCCTTTCACAGGCAGGTGCTGAGCAGAGGCAAAGGCAAATTATTTGCTAAATTTGAAGCTAAGTTTGCTTGGACCATCTGAGGTACATTACAATTGTTTAATCCACACTAGGATTTTACAGTGTTAGGTGTTACTTTACACAAGATAAGCTCTGCAGAGGGAAGCAGAGGTGATAGCTGTGAGTGTAGCTGTGCTGCCTCAGCCTGGTTGTTGTAAGGACTCTTAGAAGCAGTTTGGTTGAAGGGGATGAGGAAAATGCAGCTGGTTTCTCAATGCCTGCTCCCAACCACCCTCTCACTATGCCTGCTGCCTGCAGTGGTGACACCTGTCCCCACTGTGACAGGCAGCTCCTCTCCTCCTCACCTGCAAAGATTTAAACCAAGGAGGTGCCAGCTTATGTCCTCACCTCTCAAGTCAAGGTGCCAAAGGGTAGCATGTTCCTGTCTGATCAGAGCCAGGAGAAATGGAGCTTCCCCAGCACAAGCTTTCACCTGCATTAGCATATTAAAGCCATTTAGGAGCTCCAGAGGCATAAGCTGGTTGTTAGCACAGGCATAACCCATATTTGCATGGCCATATCTGTGTCCTTGTGAGATTAGAGCTTCCACGTGGCATGTGACTGCAGCATGGAATGGCTCTCCTGCCTTATCAGGCACACACTTTGCTTTGCAGAGGATTGAGAGAGCCTTGAATTCCCCTTGCAAATCCAAATCTTTGTTCTCCCTCTCAGTGTTTGCTGCACTCGGAGCTCAGCCAAAGCCAGGGATATGCAAGTGGGAGGCACAGATGGACTTCTCTGGCCAGCCTTCATCTGAGGATCTCGCTGTATTTAGAAGTTGTCCATCAACCTGGTTCACTCCTGCGAGATCAGGCATGAGAGAAGCCAGTGGCTGTGTCCTTCCCCCTCCTCTGGAACACGGCACTGCCTTCTCCTCAGGAGCCTCTGCTACTGGAAGATGGCATAATGCACACCACATCTCTGGAAATCTATCAGATTATCTTGCCTACCTCCAACAGGAATCCTTTGAAAGGGTGTTCTAATTGGATGGGGAAAAGTCAGAGTACAAACAGATTATGCCTATCCTATTTCTGCCTGCAAAGGAAAGGAGCCCAAGTGCCAGTCAAACACACTGTACTGAAACAGTGCACCTTGGGGAAAACTCTTCCTTTTCCCCTGACAGCTCTCCTGTGAATATTAATTTCTCTATTTGAGTGCCTTCATCTTCCAGGAGCTGTGCAAGTGCAAACATTAACCAACTCCTCTGGTGCAGCAGCTCTTGCAGTACAGAGTAGGCATGGAGCCAAAAAGGAAGCAGTTGTGGAGATGTTCTGTGTCTGCTGCTGGTTGTTATTTGCTGCTTTGGGCAGATTTAACATGATTACCACGTGTGATGTGATGAGTTTGGTGTGTATAATATATGCAGGCATCTGATATGGTATTTATGTGCTGATAGGTCACAGGAAGGAGAGCTGATAAACACAAATGTACAGGTATTCTGCATTGTACAGTACATGTGGTTTAGTTAAACATAAACCCCAAACACTGTTGCCAGATGTATGGCAGTAATGCCAGATAGGAATTGTAATGAGGAATGTTTTCCAGCAACCTGTTCTTACCAGGAGGGTGGTGAATGCTCCCTTTGGTGGAGTGATTAACGATACTCAGCAACTGCTCAGACTGGAGGGGTGGAGGCTTTGCTAATTCCGCCTGGAAATTCCTTTCCTGGTGCTTAAGGGTGATGAAGATGATTTTCTCCCTGCAGTAAAAAAATCTTGTGTCAGGGGAAGGGATCTGAAAGAGAATTTGGGCCAGTTATTGTTTCTGTGTGGCATCATTAGAGAGATCTGACCCGCCAGAGGAGTTCCTTTCTGGTACCTGTTGGGAGCTGCTCATTTAACCACTTGTTTGCAATTAATGTGGTATGAACACAAGTGTGATTGGTGACCAGTGGCATGGGGAAACCACAAACACATCTGCATCTCTTTTATCCACCTCTGGCAAAATCCAGGCAGGTGTGTTCTGAGTGTTGCCAGATTGGCAGACACAGGCAGCCAAACCTTCCAGAGTGCCCAAAAGTACCAGTGACTCGGTGCTGGTGCTCCTTCTCAGTAGATGTATCTTCAGGGGTTCCTGCATTATTTTATGCTTCAACAATTCTGTAGATGTTTGTCTTCAGCTTCTCAGCCAGCTGTTTGTGAGCTGATTGTTGGTGTTTGCTAATGTCCTGTAACTTTTACAGCTGCTCGAAGTCCTCAGGAACTGAAAGAGCATTATCAGCTTCCTCCACACTTCTTCAACTTGCAGCCTCTGAGAAACAGGATAGTTAAAGGCTTTTCTTTTTATTGTGCTTCATAAGTTTTTAGAGGTTCATGCAAATTAAAATAGGCATTATTAATAAGATGTTAATGAGCCCATCCCTTAGCTGCTGCTTATAAAATCAAATCTATAATGAGTTGGGTATCTCTTTGTATTGAAAATAAATTTGACATCTTTTGGATGATGAAATATGAACTCTCTGGGTGATACCAGCCTTGGTCACTTCCTCTCCCCAATGAATCAAAGAAGTCTGGAAAATTATGAGACTGATAACACATTTCCCAGTTGGTGCTGCCTGGGGAATGGGGCAGTGGATGGCATCTCCCCTCTCAGAGCCATGGCACCCCCAATTTCACAGCCTCCCTTGGTGGCAGAGGCTCTCAGTTCTGTATCTCCTTTCCCTGCTCCTTTAGAAGATTTTGGTATCTGTCCCCAGCGATGTTCTTTGCACAGGAGTGTCTGACTGGCTGCATTTCCCAGGGAGCACATGGTGGGATGAGGCTTTGGGCATGTGATATGTCCTGGGGTTCCACAGGGTAATGAAGCTCGGGCTCGTGGCAGCGTTCAGGTCCTGTCCCTCTGCTGTCACTGCTGCCCTTTGCGTGCACATTGTGCCTCTCTCCTGCCCATACCTGTGCCTCCCATCACACTGCCCCATGCCTGACCCTGGATGCACAAAGAGTGGCTGCTGCTTGGAGTGCTTCTAAATTCCCATTTAACACTGACTTCAGTTTGTGGGTTTTCTAGAGGAACTCAAGTTTTGGTTTTCGTTTTCTTTCTGTTTTAATTTGATTAAAGGGAAAAAGCAAGGAAATTCCTGTCCAGCCTGCAGAATGTAGCTGTCAAGAGAAGTGGCTTCATTTCTTTTTCTTAAAGGCTTGATTAGCCTGTTATATATAAGACCAAAAATGGGCAGTCTTCTTTACGTGATTCTCTGGGTCTCTTGTAGGGTGGTGCAGGGGAGTAGCTGAAGTGAAACCTAGGCTCTGTTGAGATTGGCAGGAGGAGAAAAAAAGCAGAGCATGCCATTTCATTTCTGTGATGCTCTGATTCCCTCCTACCAGCCTGGAAATGCTGAATGAGAGCCTTTGTCTGGCGTATGGGGATTTGGAGAACTGTTGCTAATTACAGCAGTTGTGCTATCTTGCTTAAATGGCTTAAATAATATATTAAGTTCCTTTATGATCTCCCACAACACACTGGAATGCCAAGAACTGCATTTTCTGCTGTTTATAGTTTATGGCAGGAGTAACTTAGAGAACACTAATCTGCACAAAAAATGGGGTTTGATGTTTTATTGTTTCTGTAACTCCCAGTGGGGTCTCTAGATGCTCAGGTCCCATTGTGCAGGCTGTTCTCAAGAGGCAGGGCATGAATTTCCATCTTGGCAGGTGAAGTTTAATCAAAGGGAAAGACATTGGAGGTGGTTGCAGGGATGACAGGGAAGGGTCGTGGGACACTGCTGGTCAAGCATTGTGGAGTTAATGTAAGTCTCATGGCAAAGGTAAAAAGGGTGGGACCTGGAGCACGATCACAGGAAGTCACATTCTAACTTATTTAAGGAGTGTTCCCATTGTTTTAATTAAAATTTAATTTGAAATTAGAAAGAGGTTACTAAGCACCATATCTAGAAGTGGGAGTATTCCAGGGTCCAGATTAGTGCTTATCCAGAAAAAGAAAGGTATTATGTCTGCTCAGGAATCTCTTTTTTTACCCCTTCTCACATTTTTATTTAGCAAAAATTCTGTTAGTCATCTGTTTCCACCCAGACTCCCGTGTCTCTTGCTTCTAGATCTCTAATTTCTATTTCTGCTATTGTACCTAATGTTTAGAGAAAATGTGAGAAGAGTGTGCTGTGAATATCTTGTTGCTGGATCTGGTGTGAGGAATAACTGTGGAGAAGCTGAGCAGTGCTAGCCAAAGGTTCCAAGAGCCTGGGAAGGCACATGTTGAGGGGGGGACATAAACCACAAAGTGACAACAATGAAAAGATTGGCACATTCTGACCCATAATTTGGTTTAGTTTGACATAGCTCTCTAAAATCACAAGTTCTGTTAGAATATGCTAGTAATTAGCAATATTTCATGTATTTGAAATTACCAGGCACTGCAGCGTAGAGAAAAAAAAAAAAAAGAACTGCTTTTGTCTGGTTTTGCTTGCTAGTAGCTTGAAAACAGGGAGGTGAGAAACTTGTGTCAAATCTTGAAGTATAATTTTGCAATTAAAAGAGTGAGGAGAAAGTGTGATCTGAAGACCTTCAGTTTCCTCACCATGACATAAAATTAACAGCTCTCTTCATTCTCATTCTGATTTAATATTCCTGCAGAGAAGGAAGCAGAAAGAACTCCCTAGGCTGGCTTCAGAGGAATAGAGGAGCTGTTACTTAGGCAATAACAGGGTACAGGCTGGGAGGGGTTTGGGTTGGCATTAGCTGGCTAATGTCTGCACAATGCTCTAGATGTTATAATGTGATATATATCTAAAGCTAAAAACAGAGAGATGCTCTCTGGGCGATAGGAAAGTGTTTAAAAGCATCTCCTGATTGGTTTCCCAGAAAATTTCAAGGTCGTACATGCACCAGCTTGCAGGGATGCACAGCTGGCACCTCATCACTAAAGCCAGCAGAATCTCAACTTGAAGGCTGTTAGTGAACTGTGTGGGTAAAAATAGAAGGATAAATTGCAACTACCTGAAAGTGGAAGAAACAGCTGGGAAGTGATAAGAGAAAGCGAAATGAGTGAAGAAACTCTTGCCCATCATTGTGGTGTCCAAGTGCTTTAAAAGAACTTCAAATTGCTCCTTCCTTGAATGTACCAATTTCCTTTTTCAAACTGTGACAATTTGGCAACCTCCATCTACCCTGAACTTGTCTTCTATTGCTAAGAATCTGCTCAAGAGTCTACTCCATACTCTAGGCCTAAATTGTATTACAATGGCTGGGTCAAAAGCTTTTCTAGGAGTAGCTGGACTTTTACCCAGAGACTGAGTGAGTGCCAAAGACTTTTATGGATCAATTAACCATATGTTTTATAAAATAAATATACATGCAAATACTTAATATAGTAGGCAAAATTCTGGTTAACCCCTGATGCTTTACCTTGCTACACAGGCACAGTCGATCCACAAAAGTGGCAAGGCAAAACGTTGTTGGACCTATGCATCCAGCAGTGATCTGCCATGTTTGGGAGTCCTCTGGAGCACATCAACAGGCACTGAGTGTTCAGCTGAAACGACAGCAAAACAACCTGGTTATCGGTGTCCTGCAGTGGCTTGCTGCTGTATTTGGGGGGTGAGGTGGCTGGAGCAGATGGCAACCCATCAGACTCTTTCAGTTGCCTTCTTGGCTTGATCAGGCAGTTTTTCACTGACTCTGATTACAGGCATGATGCTATCTTAGATAATGCTTCTTGATAAAGGACTTTAAGAGCCTTAATTACTATTATTAGCCATTTGACACCATAAAATAGAGGTCTGCTGTTTTAATGCCTGTTTCACCCCTGTCTGGAGGGTCCCTAACAAAAACAGGGAGGTGGAACTTTTGGAACCCGATCAGAGGTAATGTGTGCTTGCCAGAATAAAAATATGTGTGTGTGCACACATTTGGATATGCCATTGTCCAGAGCTCTTTTACTCCATGTTGGGAGAACACTGAACTGAGACATCAGCCTGTTGGCAGGGGCATGAAGGATGGCAGGTTCCTCTGTTTGGGGATGTCCTTTGTTCAATGTTTGAATTGGGAGAAACCTTAATTAGCAAATAAGAAGCTTTGGCCTTCCCTTCCAAGTTCTGAAGCAGAATTAAGGGAAGTGCCAGGATGTGTCAAATGACACAACAGTCCTGGCTCCGTGGCTTTTGTTTTACTCTGCTGCCCCGCTGTTCTGAGATGCGCTTCCCGCTGTATCAGCTGCTGGCAGAATGTTCCCCAAGTTGGTCTGTGTTTGATGCTTTGGTGTTGCTTTCTCTGTACACAACAATTAAACTGCCGTGGTGCTGGGGACTCTGTGAGGAGCAGCCTTTGAGCTGAGAAGAAAGCAGCCCTTTCTTTGCAGGGGAGAGGTGCCCCGTGGTGCCACTGTGGCGGGTCCCTGCCTGCTGTGCCCCATGCTCGGGGGGCCACGCAAGCTCCTCTTTTCATAATGCAATCTGGACCTTCCTGGAGCAGAGTCAACATTAGTCACTTCTTGCAAAGCCACTCCTTTCATTTGATCTTCTGGTATTAATTATTTGCACTTCCTCTTGTCACAATTTTTTTTTACAGCCCTGGATGGAACTGCAGAGACATCCTTTACCTCCATTCCAATGCCGCAGTGGTTTCTGTCTACAAGAGAGCACAGAATTGCTTTTATCAAACACATTTCTTTTCCCATTGTTTCCTGATGACAGATACTACTCTTAATCTACACAGAGACAACACTTTGAAATGGGAGATCTCTGTTCCCATCAATTGTTGGTACGCTGGTAAATCATAGCATGTCTCGCTTTCTGAATGACACGCGTCTGGATTACAATCTGCCTCTTTTTTGTCACAGTTTTTCAGTGCTAACAACAGCCTTGCCAAAGCTCATCTGTTCTCTTAGTGTGCATTCCAGCAGGCTGATTAATTCTGTCACACTTTCCCTGTATAAGGCATAATCAAACAGGTTGATAGAAAATCATGAAGGATGTGATATTTTCATAAATATCCAATGCATTCCCCTTACCTCGTGACTGCCATTAGCTGCGGCACCTTGTTACTCCTGGGTTGGAGGAGCATCAGCAAAGTCTGTCAGGAAATAAAGTTTGTGGGCCTCAAGTGTGATTGTGCCACCCTTCCACACACAGGGAAGCCTTACTTAGGAGAATAGCAAGAGTGGAGAGTGCCTTATGGTGTTTTCTTCTCTTTTAAAGGCAACTGCAGGAAAAGTGGGGGATCACTTACCCACAAACCTTAAAATAGCTGTGAACGCGTGTGACGTGCCTCACTTTCCTGGGTTGTGTCTCTCCCACTATTAATAACAGGAGCTGGAATTATGGATTGAGCAGTAATGTGAGCAGCACTTCTGAGTGCTTTAAACCTGTCACGGGCTCCCTGAACAAAAACATCCAGGGTAAGTGGCTCAGCAGAAACATTCATTAATTCCCTCATAAAGGGGTGGCAGAATTAAACAGAGGTAGCCCACAGCTCAAATGAGGTCTGAGGGATGCTTCCACTTCCCTTGCTTCCTTTTCCAGAGCCTGGGCAGTGCTGCCCAAACCCCGTTCCCGTATCTGCCACAACCTGATATACAGGTCCGGCGTTCGGCACGCGTGGGTGTGCGGAGCAGGGCTGTCACTCCTGCCTGCGCAGCCGTGGCTGTCACCCCCACGCTGTTCTGTCACCAGAGCTCAGCCCTCTGGGACAGAGGGACGTGCTGTTCTCTCCCGTGTCCCCTCCCCGCTTGGAACTCAGCAGGAAAAAGGAGGGGATGAGGTGTTCGCTACTGCCAGGAAGCAGCAGAGGATGATGCCAGGGCAAGGGTTTGGCTGTTCGGGCAGGGGCAGCGGTGTTGGGGGCGGAGATGGGCAGCTGCTCCAACAAGTCATGAGAGTGCTGGGAAGAGGGGATGTCTAGGGCAGGTGTGAAAAGAGAAGTGCCCTCAAACGGGAAATGAGGGGAACAATCCCAGTCATCCCACTCCGAGGGTCCCGTGCCTACACCACACTGCAGCCCTGGTGAGCACGGCCTTCATTAACATGTCCCTTCAACGAGGGGGATGGTTTTAATTTCATTTAATTTTTTTTAAATTAAATTTTTCATTTCCCCCTGCAGTATTCCACTACAAAGTTCATGCTGGCAATAGCGTGGGAGTACGGCTTATTTGATAACAATAGGAGGGACCTGGTAAGAATCTGTTCCTTTTATTTCCCCCCTAGTTCATATAAATCTGTAGCAAATGTCACCCTCTGCTACCACTCTAAACCACTTGTTTCCTAGAAAATGTGGGATGTGATAGAAGTTTCAATTTGCATATGTAGTTCTGCTGTTCTTTGAGGAAGTCTTTAGTATTTCCCCTCTCCCTCCGATAACATCAGAATCAGACTGGCAGATAATGATTCGGGGTATTTTTCTCATTCACCAGTTCACTGTAATTCGATATGAAACCATTTAGCTCTGACCACTGCAGACCTGCAGTTAACTGACTGCTTTTGTTCCACCTTGATCTCTCTCCCACTTTCTGCTCTTCTTAGAGTGTGCTCTACTGCACTCCTGTCAGGGTTGTCTGAAGCAGGAAGGGGTAAAAGTTGTCCTGTTTGTCCCGTGCCAAGAACAGTCATTACAAAATTAACAAAACCCCAGGGTGGGGAGACAGGTATTGGGGAAAGAGGCACAGATTTAGAAGCCAACAACAGAGCAGGGCCTCAAAGTTGGCTTCTGTTTTCGAGAATGTGAATCAGGAAATCCTAAGGCCTTACACTGCTCTTCTCAGAACTGTTTCTGAGTCGCTGCAGCAGTTCCACTGTTGTTTGGCTCATCCCTTTTGAGCTCAGGCCTTTCCCCTGTGACTCCAAACCCCTTCTCCTTGCAGATGCCCGTGCAGGCTGAGCTGGAGTGTGTGGCTTTTCCCCTGTTCCTGCAGCCTTGTGCTGCAGCAGCCCTCCCTGGGCCCAAGAGCTCCCGTGGCTCCTGTGCAGCAGCAAATGCCTGCTTTGCCTCAGATCCCAGACAGCGATGCAGAGACACTTAAAGATACTCGCTAAGTGCTTGTGAATTAGTTTTTGATTAGCGAATAATTAAATAAATTCCAGCAATCCAAAGGCCACGTGCCCAGTTTGATTTGCATACGTAAGCACTTCTCTGTGACAAGAGAGGAGCTCAATTCATCTAATGCAAGTCTAAATTTGCTGTATCTTAATTTGATTTACCTTTGACAGAGCATTTAAATAGCAGCAACATCTATAATCTTGTACTCCCCAAAAAGGCTTCACTAAAAACTTACTGCCAGATCTAATCCACGGGTAGCACACACAGCCTTATCTCTGGGTTCCTGCTTCAGTGCCTCTGAGAACATGCTTAATTTAATCTGAACAAAGACACTGCCATCGGGAGCCTCCAGCCTGGCTTCCCAATCCAGAGTATCTTTGTGATTAAATTTGGTGCAGGCCATGGTGTGTACAATGGATCCAGTAAATGATTTTGAAGCGCTCTTCAAACAAAATTCTGCTGGTTCTTGGACACCATCTGTGCCTCTGGGACATGAAGGATGCCACTTTAGTTGGGTTTTTTTTGAAGTGTCATACATTTGCCTTGGAAAGAGGTCTGGGTTTTTTGGTTAATATGAAATGTTAACCATTATCATGAACCATCACTCCAATCCCTTTTCCTTCCCACAGTGGAAGTAATTCCTCACTAGAAGGTTCTGCTTCCTAATTTGCACCAAATACCCAGTCAGCTGTTTGTGACTTTAAGCTGGTGGCAGGATCTGATTTGTAATTATAATTTCAGACACTTTTTTTTTCATGATTTAGCTGTCATTAAACACCCTATACTGTCTGATAAGCTCTGCTGCCTGAGAGCAGGGTTTGTGTGAACTCCAAGTAGATGTTCTGTCATGACATAACACATAAAAATGGAATAATTTTGCAAACTGTGGTGGCTGCAGGGGCATCAGGTCAGAGTTATCCTGGCAGGGCCCCTTGCAGGGTGCAGATGAGCCAGGCCTGGCACTGTTGTGTCAGGTCTCTGGTGAGCCTTGGTATTCTGGGGTTTGTTGTTGCTCTCTAGTAAGAGCCTTAGGACAAATAGTCATGGAGAAACTGGCCTGAAAACCAGAAGGAATTGGTGTGGAGCTGTCTTACCCCACTGCTGTAGCTGCTTCCTGCTCTAATTGCTTTCTCTAACTGCTCTGCCAGTTTGGGGCTGGCTGTGTCCCAGTGCTGCTTGTTCCAGGCAAAATGGGACTCTATCATTATCTTTGTAATTCAGAGGAGAAACCAAAACATTAAAATATTATTACTGGATGTGAGGTCACAGAGGAACACCACAGTGAAGTCAGGAATTATAGCCCATCTCCTCTGCTGAGAGTTAATACTTTAAGAATGGGATCCATCACAAACAGAGCATGACTCTTGGAATGCCATGGAATATTTCACTTAATCACAAGATAAAACAGATTTCTCCAGCTGTTTCTGGTATTGCCAACTTGGGCTTTTGATTGACACGTTGTCATGTTTGTTGAATTCATTCTCAAATGTTTTAGAGAGTTTATTTTGTATCTAAATTGAAAGCTGTGTGGTGAGGGACAATGTTGAGAAGATACATATAAAGGTAGGGTAGGAATGGGAGGATATGTATCAAAGGACCTTATATCCTCTTATTCCTCTGCTACCTTTACATTTACCTTTACTCTTTAAATGATAAAAACATAACAAGTGGCTGATGGGGGGAAGCATATTTCCATCAATTTCAGTTACATTTTTAAAAATCACTTAAGTTGTCCCTATCATCCTTATAGTCTATATTCCAGAGAGGCAAGAATAGCTGATTTTTATGCTTGAAAATTACATAATTACATGTTTTTTTGATATGCCACAAATCTAAGATAAAACCATTTCAGAAAAGATATAAGGAAGCTTTATGAAGCTTATTTCATTTGTAGTGTGTTTGCACTTGGGTTACAGGAGGAGAAATTTGGCCTTCAAGCCCGTGTCTCTGTAAGCAGCATTCCTGGCTTTGCATATCAGATATGAAATTTGTTTGGAATGTTTGCTATAAAAATACCTACGCATGAACTTACATCAGCGAGAAAGCAACTTCGGCTTGACCTTTCTGCAGCTCTGATGTGGCAAGATCATTCCGTGCGGAAACAGTAACTTAGGGAACGACTCGCAACTGGTGTTTTCACAGGCTTTGTTTCAGTGCAGGAACAATCCTTGGAACAAGCTGCCCTTAGAAATCAGTGTTTTCTTTCAAACTCCTTATTTTCTGCTCGGGAGTGACCCAGGGTAGGTTACCAGGCTTAATGTTGTAACAAAGCCATTTGGGAAATCCTCCCATTCTGTGTCAGTCCTGGGCTGAATACTAAAAGCAAACATGCTGGAGAACAGCAAAGGGCAGGGGTGGTTTTGATCCTTTTACAATTCAGCCCGTGTTTCTGTTTCAGACAGTGAAAAGACATTTTAATGGAACAGGAACCTCCTACTGTCACCCCATGCCTGCAGCCCTGCGACTTAGAGGACTTTCTGAGGAGAACCACCGTGCCCTGAGAGGTTTGAGGGGGCTAAGGGGCTGTTCCCCCTGAGAGGTTTGAGGGGCTGATCCTGTAGGGTTTGAAACGCTGATCCCTTACGAGTTTTTTGGGGGTTGAGGAGCTGATTCCCTGTGCGGTTTGAGGGCACTGAGGGGACGATCCCTGTGAGGTTTGGGGGGCTGAGGGGCTGTTCCCTGTGAGGCTCGAGGGGATTGACGGGCGACTCTCACCCTCCCACAGGAGACTGAGGCTGTTCCGCCGGGGGCCCCATCGCACCACAGCCTTCCTCCTCTCCCCGGTGCACGCTACGGGAAGCGCTGACAGCTTTCACCAGCGACACATCCTGAAGAGCCTGTGCCGGGACAGAGCCTTCTCCTTCCTCCTCACACCTCCTTCTTCTGCGGCCGATGGGCGAACCCGGAGGCACCGGCGCGGCGGCAGCGCTGCAGAAGAGCCCCGGCCGCTGCCGCGCTTCCCCCTCAGCCGCCCCTGAGGGGACGCGCGCCGGCGCCTCCGGGAGGGG
>JACBWW010000032.1:1727580-1820193 GCA_020086605.1 Lanius collurio | reverse complement strand
TATTAGCTCCAGCACAGCAGCTCCTGTACCATGTAGGCACTGGTGTATATGGAATATTTTAATAAGAATTCTCCAGGAAAGAGATGGTATTGGTGGCCAGTTTATTTCAGATCCCTAAGGCCTGTATTTTCCAGTGCCTGTTAATGTGTTCTGCTTCAGTAACTTTCAGAGGATAATCGTAGACTGAGCATAAATTTATGGATGCACTTGTGAATTATGAAACCATAGAATCTGTAGTCTAAGTTTCTGTGAATGCTACTTAGAGCAGGTGTAATTCAGGCCATTTCCAGCTAAATTATCTATGCTAAATATTGAGTCAGGGAACCACTTAAAAGAAATGTCAGTTAACAGTCATAGTTCTGTCAAATTTGCACCAGAGAGGAAGGAAGGGTTTTCCTTCTTTGTTTCATATGTGCAGGGTGGAAGAAGGGGAACTGCCACAGCATCACTATGGTCAGTGAGTGTGGAATTTGGAGAAATGAGTGTCTGCTGATAAATCCATTTCATTGTGTTTGGTCTTGTGCACAGTGATCTCTGAGAAAAAGAGCAAAATGAAAGCACAGAAATAATGCTGTTGTTGGAAAATGTTCATGCAGTTAAAATGCCAGCTCACAGAGAGGTGCATCAACACTTTCAGATGTATCAATGGCACAGGTTTTGCCTCTGGAGAGCTCATGGAATAGTGGTTTCTGAAGGCAGTTTACTCCCCTGGTTCTGTCTCTGAGATGGTACCAACTGGAGAACACCAAGCTCATCACAGTAACAAAACCCTGCTCTAATCCACAGTAAGGTTGGTTAGCTTGTGCCAGTAATGACTAATGTTGTGTGATGGGCAGAGGATAAATCTTGCTAATGACCTTTTGTGTCTTGATTGAATTTGAAAAATAGCTACATTTGTTTTATTTAAATCAAACCAAATATATCTGGTGTCTGATCATTAACATCCTCAAGCGTACAGATGTCATAAATCTGACAAAAGGATGATGGAAAACTTGTGCAAATATATAATCATCTATTTGAGGCTGTCGATCTCAGCCTGGTGACAAATCCATGGACTCAGCCTTTGAGCCCATGGAAAACTGCTTTTTATTACTCCAGATTATGAAATTAACTTTTTAAATCCCAGACATCTTTTTAGGAAAAATGATCAGGAAACCATTT
This sequence comes from Lanius collurio, assembly GCA_020086605.1. Lineage (NCBI taxonomy): Eukaryota > Metazoa > Chordata > Aves > Passeriformes > Laniidae > Lanius > Lanius collurio. The sequence goes on along the minus strand of JACBWW010000032.1, from coordinate 1,819,032 downwards.
TAGTGGTTTATTCTCTTCTTTCTATCTTCCACAAAGATGATTGTTCTACTTTATTTTCTCTCATATCTGAAAGCCAGACCTTGACCATGATAGGGGGGTGAAGGTTCTTCAGGAAATGTTGTTTTCTAAGGGTATAAACCTGTGCCTTTCTGAGCCTTGAGTTTCAGAGGCATGTGGTAAAAATGCCTAGAAGTCTCTTAGCCTTTTTTTTAGCTACCAGAATGAATAAAATCCACTGTGGAGACAGTCTAGATTCTACAGCGAGGCTTGTTATGTCAGCCAGTATTTGATGGCTTCAGGGCTCTGTCATATGATGAAAGCAGGTATGAATGCAGAGCTTCACACTTCCTGTTTATAAAGCTGCAGAGCTGCAATGGCCGCTCAAATTCACAGAGCAGTAATTATTTCACAACTCTGGCATTCAGTTGTGGTGCTTGTTTTGGGAGAGCACCTCAGTAGGCTCTGCTGAGCATGTAGTACAAGGCAGGAGTGACTTGGGGAATTCCACTGAAACTTCCATGAACTGAGGAGAAGATGCTTCTTAGAATCACAGAGTGGTTTGGGTTGGAAGGGGCCTCAAAGATCATCTTGTTCCACCCTCCTGCCATGGGTACCCTCCATGAGACCAGTTTGCTCCAACCTGGCCTTGGACACTTCCAGGGATATGGGACAGCCACAGCTTCTCTGGGCAGCCTGTGCCAGGGCTGCCCCACTCTCACAGGGAGGAATTTCTTCCTCATATTCAATATAAGCCCCCTCTCTGGCAGTGTGAAGCCATTCCTCCTTGTCCTGACACTCCAGACTCTTGTAAAAAGTCTCTCTCCATGTTTCTTCTCAGCTCCTTCAGGTACTGGAGGGCTGCAGTTAGGTCCCTCCAAAGCTTCTCTAGGCTGAACAATCCCAATTCCCTCAACTTTTCCTCCCAGCAGAGCTGCTCCATCCCTCTGACCATCCCATGGCATCCTCTGGACTCCAGCAGCTCCCACTGGAGTTGCACCTCAGGGTGGAGGCAGCTCTGCAGGTGGGGTCTCACCTGAGAAGGCAGAGGGGCACAGTCCCCCCTTTCCTGCTGCCCACACTGTGGGGTCAGCCCAGCACACAGGACATGTCCAGCCCCTCACACACCAGCACCCCCAAATCTCTCTCCCTCCAGCTGCACTTGATCTGTTGGAAGAGAGTTGGTTTTTAATCTGTAATTCTTCAGCTGCTAAATTGCAGCCACCACTTTCTCCTTTACCTCAGGTTCCAAGTTTAGAGAAGTGAACTCAGGGGGTTTCAGCCTCTTGCTTACAACTACCCAAGTTATTTCCTTTTGGAAATGAGGAACAGGGTGTAGTAAACTCAGCCAACAGTAAATTTCCTTTCCTGAGATACCTTTTGTAGTCTTTAAAGGCTCTTTACAAAATGCAGGTTGAAAACTTACAAATTAGGGGTAAGTACTGCCTCCTGCTTAGGCTTCTGGGAGTGCTGTGGTTCTGTGGGACATGACTGCATCCTTTTAGTAGGTTTTTAGTAATCCTTAGATGGTTCCCAAGCACAGCAGAAAAAACTTGGTGATTGCTCAAATGCTGGATGTGCAGAGAGTGATGCAAGTCTGAGAAAAGAGGATTTAAGAATGTAGGTGTTCTATAAATAAGAAAAAGTTGATCATCTTTAAGGAAAAAAACCCTCAAAAAGTTGAATTATGATTCAGTAAATATTGGGAATCCTCTGGTATCTCTCTTCTCAGGTGAATCATGTCTCTAAATATGAGCAGGCTCACAGTATTAGCTGCAGTTTTGTCCTGTCAGCGTGTTACTGGAGATTCCAATCAAAGCAGCCAGAAAAGCTGCCAGGGGAATTTAAATAGATATCATTCCAGCCATGGGGCTGGAGGTCACAGGATAAGCTGAACAAATCCTCGTTTTGAGTGTTAAATATCTTGATATAAGTGAAAAGACCACTATCAGGCTATTCTATGTGTAATACATTTTCTTACCTTGATGTAGACTGAGTCCTCAAAACATTTATTTGGATTATAGATTATATGCCTATATATCTCATGGGTCATAAAACTGAGCTTTATTTCTTTTATTTTAGCCAATGACATCAGTTATTTTCATGGTTTCTAACCAGTTTTCTAGTTTTTACTCCTGTAACACCAGGCCTTTTTTTTTTTTTTTTTTTTCTTTTAATATACATGCCTGGAGAAAGTTGTTGAACTTTCATCCTTAGAGGTTTCCAAGCTCTGCCTGGAAGAAACCCTTTGGAAGCTGCTTTAAGTTCAGCCTTGACCCAGTTTCAAGCACAAGGGTGAACCAAGGGACCTCCTGAGATACTTTCCAACCTGATAGATTCTATAAAATATTTCTGTTCATCTTGAATTTTGGAAAGCCTTGTTTTGATAAAGTCTTAAGTCTACCTGACAGTGTCTTACAGAGGAGAAAAAAAAAAAAGACAAAAATAAAAACGAGGAAGTTGTTGAGAGTGAGATGAAGCATCTCTAATGAAATGTGAAAGAAAAAAAATAAGAGGGGGCTACTTTGAATCCTGTTTATTTGACTTGTAACAGGCTCAGGCTTTCTGGCTGCTGGCACTATGGCAGCAATGAGTGAAACAACCCTCACTCCTTTCCTCTGCTCAAGGGAACTCGGCCCACTGTCTCCTTTCATAAAATAAGGAAGGCATTCAGTGCTTTAGTACTCAAGAAAATGAAATCAGATTCAAAAAATGGGCCTCTGAAGGGATGACAAGCCTTGTGAGAATGAAAAAGAGCAGAGCATTAACAAGTAGTGTGATGAGGTGAGGCATGAAGTGTCTGCTGAATTCTGTAAATTAAGGTTGTTGTACGACCCCTGCTTTGAGGTGGGACTGGTTAGGATTTTTCTGTATTTAAAAACCCACATGTTACTAATATCTGTCATTCAAAAAGTGTCACTATCTCCTGAAAATTGAGTGTATCTTTGGTTAGGTTGTGAATTCATACATTGATATAAATAATTTGGTATATGGGGAGGTCTAATGAGTCTTGAGCTCTTAGGACATCTATATAACTTTGTTATTAACTGTTTCTAAAATAATCCTGCTCTGTTTTGGTCCAAGAAGAAGTTTCAAATTCTGTGAGCTTACAGAAGACTGATGGAGGAGGGGTAGGACAAGTGTTGCATTTTCAAATAGCAGAATTGTTTCTGTCCACTGACTTCAGTTATTTCCAAGCCTGATGTAAACCAGAATTGCCCAGTTGGGGATTTTAGGGCCTCCTACAGGCCGCCTTTAGGGCTCTTCTTTGCCTGATGCTTTCCTAGTTTGAGTTTCTGTATAGAAAAGAAAGTTCTGTGGGTTAATTCTAATTAAGACTTTCAATTTTTAGTCATTTAAAAACAAGTTATTTCTTAATTTGTTCCATTTCTTGAAGCAGGTGCTTTTTCTATAAGTTATACTTAGTCTGAATTATTGTGAATGTCCATGTGATATTTGCAGTATTGAAGAACTACAAAAAGCATCTTTAACATTTAATTTTCATATGAAAAGGTCATTTACATAATGAGACAATGAAGCCTTTGGGCAAAGATGAATGTAGAAGAAAAATCCATTAAGGTAGATTCTGCCTAAGAGTTTGAAAGGACCTAATTCACCAAACTTTGAATGCTGGATTATTGCTAGCATTTACTGGAATAAAATTCCCTGCTTGCCTAAAAAGAGTGGCAAAATCCTAATGCACATTTTCTTTTGTGATTTCTTCAGGGACACCTTACCTTTTGTTAGTGATGACTCCATATCTTCTAGGCTGTGTAGCTTTAGTGTTTTCAGCTGGGCTGTGTAATAGTAGTTGGCATTTCTTTTTTACATAATGAATTTTAACACCTCTGAGAAGAGGAGTTTTTATGAGGTTGTGTTTACAGTTGAGCAGGGCTGACGTGGTCCCTACAGGTGAGGCATGTTTGGAAAGTGCATCTCTTTGAAATGCTGCTTTATTAAACTGGTGTAAAAGCTTTTCTGTATTTCTGGTTTTTAATGGCTATAAACAGAGTTCAGGTCTTGGTTTGGCACAAAATTTGTCTGCATATGGATTTTGTACTAGTTCACCACATCTGCTTAAAAACTGATGCAAGTTATCAATCAGAATTTTTCTGTGTAGCCCATTAATTCATTCATTAGAATGTCAATTAAAGAAAATTGCTGAATTATTTTAGTGTTTTTCTGTGCCTAAGTTCTAGAAATGTGAGATTCTTGCTTAAATACTCTTACAGTTTAACAAAACCATTGTTCTTATAGAAACAGGGTGTCCTTTGCTACAAGGCCCTTATTTGGTGGTGTAGAAGAGGCTGTGGCTGAGAAAGGTTTGGGCAAGGGATGATCCAGCAGTTTGTAATGACCAGGGTTTAGTTCCCTCTCTGTAAATGTTCCTTAATGCAGGACTGGTGCAAGCCCTGAGATAGTTCCTGACTGAATCATTGCCTCCCCTGGAGGGATCAGCTGGCACAGGTAGGGTGGCTTGGCACAGTGACGTGCCCTGATCTCCAGGGTGCTCAAATCCTCCTTTTCCTTCTCCTTTCAACCTGTCACAACCCAGGACAAGCCTCTCCCATCCCATGGAAATGTGATTTGGAGGCGACCTGTGCTTTCCATGGTGTGTATTTGGGGCAAAACAAGGTACTAATGGTGGTGTTGATGAAGTGCCCAGGTTCACGTGCCCACCAAGGAGGAGTTCTCTGCAAATCAGAGTTCCTGGGCCAGGGATGCTCTTGGAACCAGCAGGGCCACCCCCTGCCTCGTGATGGGAACACTGGACAAACTGAGATGGGCAGAAAGAACGTCTGGCTGTGTCAGACACTGCAGTTGTGACTTTTAGAGTGGTTTTAAATAGTCACTGAGACAGTCTGTACTGTAAAAGGAGATCTGACTTCCTTCTGGTCAGGCTCTGCAGCCACAGGGCCAGGCAGTGGGAGCTGCTCTGAGCCAGGCACTGCTTCCAGCCAGCAGCTACAAAGGCAAAAGGAATCTCTGACACTTATTTTGATCATTTTTTTTTTAATGTCCAAATCCTTTGAAGCTGTTTCACTTAGTTTAGGTTCTGAATTGGGCCCACAAGCTATGAGAGGCAATGTCACCGGGCCAAAATAAGAGATAATTGCATTTTGTGTAAAAATGTAGGATTCATCCTTTCAAAATAAAATCTACTACGAGCTTTTTGGAATTCTTCCTCAAAACCAGTGATTTTATTCACATTGTATCTATCTGTGAGCTGGTCTTTCAGTTGTCATCCACTCACAGTTTAATTTCATGTTAAGTATTTAATATAGAATGGATGCTGATGTTTCTTTTATGTTTTGAATGGATGTTCCTTATCTCAAATATGATGACAATGGCAGTGCTCAGGGTTTGTGACACTCTTCTGAGCTGAAATATTTTAACAGGAATTTCTATCTGATCCAAGCTTGCCTTCTTCCAGTGTGAACCCATTGCTACCACTGTGGTTCCTGATAAGGGATCCTTCTCCAGCTTCCTTGTAAGCTCCCTTCAGATGCTGGAATTGTTTCAAATGATTAATTTTACTCCATTAGTTTGCAAAATTTGTTCTTTTAAAATTCTGAGACTTTGAATGAAATAAAAAAGTGGAAGAAACACAGAGCCCTAAACAGAACAGGAAGTACCAGATTGAATAAGTCTGTGGATGTGGGGAAAAAGAACTGAAAGTATTGGGATAGTAATTATGAGAACTTGAGTTTTGCAGATTGAATTTGTTCTAAAAATGAACTTGAATGTGGCATCATGAATGTATTTTGGGCTGAAGAAGCAGTTCTTTTCAATCCCCATTTCTAGCTGTTAGGTGTTATCCCAAAAAAAAAAAAAATCTTACTCTGGAAATTTCCTAGTCTTGTCAAGATTTCTAGCACGTTCTCCCTCGTGATGTGATACAGTTAAATCCTAGATTTTAGTTTAAAAATTGAAAAAGTGAATTTGCACTTTGTCCAGCTGAAGCAGCAGTGCTTTAGGACAAATGAGCAGTTGGTGCAGTCAGGGCAGCCTGGTCTGTGTTGTGCCAGGATCTCAGGGAAGGTTCTTATCAGTGGAAGAGTAATGTGAGAACGTTTTGGTCCCTGTTTTCCAATCCTGCAGCTAACAACATAATTTGACTTTGCCTAAAGAATTATAATTGATCTTTGTGCCATTAATAAATTGCCCACTTTTTTTTGTTGCCTGCAATTTAGCATTGTCTTCTGATCCCCTTGGATAAAGAATTGTGGTGTGTGTTGTGAGAACTAATGTTATTCTTTAAATAATGAGGAAATTGTAATGTTGATAGGGCAGAGGAGGAAGGAACCACAACATGCACTAATTCCAGTGCAGAACACGGGATAAATATCTGCAGAGGCCAGAGTGTTACAGGGATAGAGGTTAAAAAGCAGAATAGAAAATATTTGATAAATATAGACTCGTCTAATGTTCATAATTTATTATGTAAATGTACTGCTGCTAATAGAGACTGTGATGTCCTTGAGGATATCTTGTGAGTCTCTTCAGGGATTCAGGGAGAGATTCCAGCTGCTGCCTCCGCTCAGGGCACTGGGGCTCTCTGGTGTAAAGTCGTTCTGGTACCTTTTCTGTTTCTGTGGAACAATGGGCAGTGTGTTCATGGGAATCTCTGGAATTGGAGTCATCCCATCCCTCCGAGCTGCTCAGTGGCACTGGAATGACTGGGAGCTGCTTTCCCATGCAGCTGTTCCAGGGTGGATCTAAATATGCTGTTTCATCCTTCCCAATGGAGGGCCTTAGGAATAATGTACATCTAATGCTGAATATCCTCAGTGAGAAATTCTATAATGTAAAACTAGTATGGCATCTTGCAGGATAATCCTAAATATGAATCCTGGGATGTTAATTGAGGATTCTCTTAACAGGAGATGCAGCAGTGGAAATGGAGTTTGGAAATAATAATAATGCCAATTGTTTTCTATTGTCTGTTAGAAAATAAAGCTCTGATTCAGTTCTTGATGTTCTACCAAACATGTAATGGGGTCTCAGAACTAAGCACATGGTGGTTTTTATTTTGTTGCTTCCCTCCCTAGTCCAGTGTCTGTATTTGTGATTCTGCTGGTATTTTTCAGCCATTGGCAGGTAGTGTAGCAAACCTGTCATTGTGTGTTTGTGACAGTGTGACAGGAGAGAGAAATTTCAGACCTGACACTAAAATATTCCCTTTACATCTGAGTTTGAGATTATATTTTAGACAGATGTGTCCCCAAGAGTTGGGAATAGGAAGGCTGGAAGCAGAGAGCCTGTTGTGGGCCTTATGAATACACACACGTGGAGTGTTTGTGCCAGAACACTTGACTTGCAAGTGAGTCATATTTTTCCTCTGACTTTAGAAATTAAGATGTAGCAATGTATAAATATTATCTGAATATTTTATTATTCGTGTCATAGTATGTAAGTACTGTGCTTCACTAGAGTTGCCTCTTCTGGCTGCCAGAGGCCAGCACTGGAGTGAATATTTGATCAAAATATACCAGCAATCCCAAATTAGAACTTCTTCCTTGCCTCTTATCCTCACTGAAGGTGATAGGAGACTCTGCCTTCCTATGCAGAAGTTGTAGCTTGAGTTTAACTTTCAGGCTTAGACTCAATTTTTTATTTAAAGAACAATTCATATTACAGCTGCATTTAGTATCTTTGGCACTCTTGGGAGACAGAATATGAAATATTTGTTATATTGCAATTTATTTTGTAGCACAGTCCTTATGTGGTGTTTGCATTTACATAGTTGGCACTTGCCTTTCATTTTAACAGGGTGTTTATTTCTTGGAAATGAGTTATATATTGTAATTTTGTGAATCTTAACAAGCATAAATGTCTAGATGATTTTCATGGTGGTAATAAAGCAGAAGCAGCTTTTTTGAATTGTGACAGAAGCTGCTCTGCTCACCTATAACAATACAAACTTTCAGTCTATTTGCCAGGAAAATTAAGGAAAGGACAGCTCAGGAAAACAGAGTTTAGTTTCTAATCTAAACAGGACTAAATATTAATTCTAAATGCTGAGAAGATTAAGGGCTGAAACATTCACCTGGGAAATCATGGACAAGCCACAACTATGAAGGTGCATCAGAAGGAAATAGCAGTGGAAAGGGAAAGCAAGCCAAGGAAGGAAGAGATGAGGAACTCAGGTGAAGATGGGCATCCCAGAATCCTGGTTATTTTTTAGTCCATTTTGTCTTTTGGAGGGGAGTTCAGGGTTCTCAGTGCTGCTGCTCAGGATGGTTTGTGCTCTGTTTAAAACCATTTAAAACTCGTCCCCCTTTTCCCAGCCAGCAGAGGACAGGGGCCATGGGGGGGGAAGGTGACATCTTGGCATGAACCATGGCTGGGAACTGCTCCTGGAGAAGGAGTTTGCCAGTTCTTTACTTGATAACAGGAATCACCTTTGTCCCTAATATTGCAGTTTGTTCTGCTTAAATTTGCAGTTGTAAAAATGGTAAATTTGATCTGCAAAGTTTTGTGACTTTTCAGGTTCTTTCAGGTTCTTCCTGTGGCTCACAGGTCGGACCAGGGAGCTCCTTTACTTCCTGAGGATCTCAAATACAGCCAATAAGATTTCCATGCTCAGATGGTGGGAGGATTATTTCACTGTTATTATTATTATTATTTCACTGGCTGTTATGTACCAGTTCCTCTCCACACTGGGCTTACTGGGAGAGTTAATGCAAACAGCAACGTGCCCTGATGGAGATAGAGAGGGATAAAACAGGCTGGGAATGCTGGCATTCTTTTGGGAATGGGGACTGTCAGGAGTAAGCTCTTTGAAGATTAAAAGCATCACATAAATGCTAAGTATTCATGTTACAGAAAATTGGCAAATCCTATTGTAATGAGTAAATCTCCTTCCACTCCCTGCACAGAGATGTGAAACCTTTGATATGAGTTAGGGGAAGGTCTGATAGAACCAGGGAAAGCTTTATCCACAGGATGAGCCACTGCTACCAAAAGCAAAGAATAGGTGGGAGGAAAAAATACAGCTGGATTTAATAATTCCATTTTTTAAAAAATACCCAAACCGTGGTGTTGTTATCCTTTAATTCTTGTTATTGGTAAATATGTTAAAGACTGTGAAGCCTTTATGGAGGTGCCCTGTGTAAATTGAATTTCTGATATTCCAGTTATGAAAGATTCCTTAAGAGTGGATTATTTTTTTCATTAGGGAAGGCAGGAATTTTTTGTCTGCGTTTTCTCCCAAAATATTCCCAAGGGGATTCTTTTTTATCACGTGTGTGGGTGTAGAGGTTGACTTTTTAGTCATAGCTGGTTCATTTATCTCAATTGTATTTTGCAGTGGGTTCCTCCAATTTGGGGTTGTTCCCAAACACACTTTACTTGCACATTTTACCTCTTTGAAGATTTTTAGTAATTGCTTTGGTTCTTGACAACTTCATAACCACAGCCATTAAGTCACAATAAAGACTAATGAAAAAAGTAATAAAATTTCCATGTATAACTAGGATGAAGATTCCTAAGGGAAATATTGAGCAAGTGATTACAGGGAAGATAATTGTCTGGTTAGAGAATTATATGCCCTGCGAGTTTGATATCGAACCTCTAAAATTGTCACTTAAAAATCAAAATATTAGAATTATGAAAACCTGAGCTGGAAGTGAGGAAGAACTGGAGACAGGTGATTTTTTTTCTTGCTTTCTGAAGGATGAGCAAGTTGTTAGTTTTATTAGAATTCAGATTTGGTTATTTTTAGTAAAGAATAAATGCAATATTATGCTGATGGTTGCAAATTACTGCTTGCTTTGTGTACTTGTGATGTGCAGGGCTGGTGGGATTTTGTTGTTTAAGGCACTGACTTAGCAAGCTGCTTTTCATCCAGCAGAGACATTGGAAATTCACATTTTGATGGTGTGTTTGGAGAGTATTGGGGGCATTTTGATGCTTCCATTTCTGGGGGAAAGTACCAGTACTTCAGCCAGATGAGATGAAAGGTTCTTGACCCTTCACCTGGACTGACCTTTTCAGGCTGTGTTTTCTCTTCCTGCTTAGGCAATGCTTTGTTTCCTGTTTTGACTTTCAGTGCTGTCCATACATCGTGGGTTTCTGCCTTGCTTGGGCTGGTTTGAGTTTTGTGCTGGGAACCTGTGAACAGAATAAATCTTTTCATGCAGTCAAATGATGTATTTCAGGCTTTTGAGAGAGAAATGAGCTTTTTGGTTGTGGTTACTGCTACTCCTCCTAACAGCAGTGATGATTTGCGTGGAGCTTTTTTGATTCTGGAGGTGTTTCCGTGTCCAATTAGTTCTACCTGATATTAATTGGTCAGTTTATAGTAGCCAGGATAGATTAATTCCACCTTCCTTCAGTTAAATGCTTGGAATTCTGCCCTTTTCACTGATTAAATCAGCTTTTCAGTAGTAGCTTGTAGTGGTTTTACACAATATCTTAGCTCATTTATCACACATCTGTCTGATGCAGGTTGGAATTTATATCCATTTTAGTGCTGAGAGAAGACATGGAGAGGTTAAGTGTCTCTTGCCTGGATATCTCAGGCAGTGTTAAGAGTTCAAGCACTTTTATTCTTCACCTTTGCTCCATCAGACAAGTGGCTGCTTTGGAAAGCTGTGCTTTGGGTCTCATCCTGTATTTCTCAGCATTTGACATCAGTGTGCTTCAATTTTGAAAGATGGGGGAAAAGCATTGTAAGGGAAGGTGTTTTTATGGCTGGTCTGACTTTGCAGATAAATATTAAATAGGAATTTAAAATAGATTTATTGTGTTTGCTTTTGATGCATATATCACAGGTAAAGTGTATAGTAATTTTTATTTAAATTGTAACAACTGTACTAGGCCTTACCAACTACTTCTTTTAACCTTTATGCAGAGACTGTAGTGTGTGGCAGTTCTTATATTCTTTATATTCAATAGTTACATCATCAAGTATATATATAATTAAGGAAGATTTTATGTTCCTTCTTACAGTATTTAAATAAAACACTTCATTGAGGTAATTTTTTCAAACCTTAGCTCAGATTCAGCAGCCTCTAAGGAAGTATCACAGAATGTGCAGTGTAGGTACTTTGATTAGTGAGGAATTGGCTTGGATGTAACAATTTTCTTCTTCCCTCTTTTTCCAAAACAGGACATGAACAAGCGAAAATATCAATATTATGTGTTTTTAGTCATGAAGTTATATTTTTATGATGACTCTTAATAATTTTCACTAGCAGCCTGGTGACAGCAGAGCAGCTTTTGCTGAGGCAGGTATTTGCTGCCCAGTTTTTGTCTAAAATTGTCCTTTCAGTGTGATCTTTGGAGGAGACAGAGGTGGTGCCATACCCCAAACCATGCACTGCCCACAGGGTATTTTAGAACCTTCCCAGATAAAAGTCAAGAGGGTGGGGTTGGGATTAGAGCTACAGGATGTGGAAAGAAAGAAGTGTCTCAGGTGAATAGAGGTTCTAAAATAAATGGAGAATGTGGCTGCAAAACCTGCAAAGCTCCCCTGGAAGGGTTCATTTCCTCCAGCTTGGTTTGAACAGTTTTATTGGGGTGGCAAAAGAAGGTGTAAGTCTAGAGGGGGACTTGCATGGTCTGAGCTTCAGTTTTAGTCCAAAAGGGAGACTCCAGGGTGATCAATACATGGAGTAAAGCAGAGCAGAACCAGGTGGTTTCCAGCATGGGCCAGTTTTGGGAGGCACTGTGCATTTCATTATCTGGATAGATGGGAATTAAAACAAAAATGTGGAGTAGTACATCCATATAAACAGCCTGAAGTTTAAGTAACACTGGGAAACTAAAAATACCCTCGGCAGTTGGTGAGTTGAAGGTTTGTTACAATTACTTTAAGCTGGGTGACATTTTTAGCTGAGGTTGCGTGGTTTCATTTAAACTTTATTAAACAAACTGGAGCTGGAATATTCCCTGGAGAGTTGGATGCAGCACTAATCTCCTGTTAAACTGTCTGCAGCTTTACTGGAAACCCTCCAGCTGAGGTGGCACAGGAGGTTTGTGTTAGCAAAGTTAACATACACACAGTGACAGTCTGGGGCTTTGCTTCATTGGTGGGTTTTGGAAGTGGGCAGGGAGTTTGGTTTTGGGTTTTTTTAAAGGATTATCACACAATATCTAATTAGTGAAACTTGGTTTTGGTACCTTGAATCAACCTTACAGTCAAAAGGTCGTTTGTGTGGTCTCGAGGTGTAAAGAATTAAATGTGCAGTTCCAATTGAGTCACTTTCCCTGCAGCAATATTGAGGTTGTGCCACCTGTTATTGGCAGGTGGGATGTAAAGATGGTTTTTTGCTGTGTTTGCTACCATGAACTTATTCTGGGAAGTTGTCAGTGTCAGTTTTTCCCTGTCAGGCTGTGAATACAACAAGGGTGCACCCCATAGTGTAGTGTCTGTCTCGTGTGTCTAATGACAGCAGCTTGTGAATGCTCTTCTCAGAGGTGTTTGTAGACAACTGGCTCCTGCAAGTGTTTGGGGAGTCTGTGCCTTTGGAAAAAGTGAATATTCCTAATGAAAGAACTTCAGTCAGTGTAGGAAACAGGTTTGTCAACTACACTGGTGTCTAAAGGCAGGATGAAAAACCTCTCTGTGCTCTGTGATGCTTCCTGTGTTGGGCTTGTGGAATTGAGAGAAAAAAAGCAGCTTCTGGGGATGTGAGTGCTCTAATTTCTAATATTATTATAGTAATAGATGTATTGCTTCTAGAAATGTTCCTTTAATAATTGAAGACTTAGTTTTATTTCCTCTCAACACGCCATCGTGTTCTATCTCAGTTGAATAATTGGTGCTTTGGTGTTGGGATTTTGTATTCAAATATTTTGCCTTCCAGACTCGTAGTAAACATTGATAATATCTTTGATTTATGCTCTGCTCATTTCAGTTGTACTTTCATGTGCATGGATCTAAATGTATAATGAACTTATCTTTACAAAGCTTTGTAGATGATTTTAAATGGCCAGTATCAGTCATTTTAATGACTCCTGGGGAAGGAATGGAAGTAATTACCTTTCCTGTTATTCCATGACCTTTTTTGTAGTTTCTGCCTGCAAACAATAATACTGAGTGGGCTCTGGCAATAATAACTTGCTTTTGAAATGTAACATGGATTGGCAGTATCCACTTATCATGCCTATTAAATATACTGATAGTGTGGTTCCTTTTGAAGGTCTTGGGAGTATTGCTTGACAAGTCTTGTGCCCAGTCTTCTCCTCACCTTGACTGGCACTCCAGTCACTCCCATGGATTATGGGAGATACATTTATATGGCATTTTCCTACTCCTGAGCACTGCCTGGAGTGCACACTGGGCAGTCATGGCTGCTGTAAGCATCAGCTTAGCAAATGCTTTGTTTGTAGAGAAACTCTTGCCAAATAACCCCAAACCAGATTGGATTAAACGATGAGGAGATCAAAAAATTACCAGAGGGGGAGAAAAACCCAGAACACAGTGTCTATTTTTGTTAAAAATGTGTGTCTGTGTGTGTAGGCATTTAAAAACTGCAATAAATGAGAATATTTTCTTCCAAGAACTGTTGCTGGATTTAGTCTAGGATCCAGGTTGTTGGCTTTGCTTTGCCAAAATGACAAAGCCAGTAGCTTTCCCTATGCATGTTCCCTGAGCAATCCCAGCACTCATTAAGTGTGGGGAGTTGTCCCTGCTGGCTGAAGAGTTGCTGTAGTGACGTTGTGCTTCGAGGTGAGCCGAGGTGAAGAAGCACTTCTCTTCATTTACTCCTGTTAGAGTGTTCATTAAAGCATCACCTGCAAAGGCACACAGTGGCTCTGGGTAGATGTTAATATGAAATAATGGAATTTAAAAACCTTGTAAGCCAGGTAACAGTATGAGACCAACATTCTTGTGCCATGTAATTAAAGCAGGCTCGTTTTAGGGAAACAAGATATGTGATAATGATAATCACCACTGTGCTAATTGATAGCTCTGGTGCTGTGTGGGTCACACTTGAGGTTTATCTCTTAGATACTTTGATTTTTTTTTTCTTTATGGCCAGAAGTACCCAGAATCTGTACTAAAATTTGAGAGGAAACATAACCCAATTTCTGTTTTTACACACAATTGCTAAGTGGAGCCAAGATCTGTTTCGGTGTTGACTTGGATTAAAATTAGGGAGAAATGTTTTAATGTGATTTACTTTTAAGGATTGATTTTTGCTTTTGATGAATGAATTAATTGAAAAGTAGAAGTTTTACAGAGTGCTGGATTAAGCCCTCAAGTGCTCTAGTTTATTTTGGCTGACAAAAAGCTTGACAAGCCTTTGGCCATGGCAGTGTTGTTTCTGTCTGGCTTATGATAGCAGGGTAAGGAAAATGCCTTGCTATAAATACAGTGACACAGCTCCCATGTGCAGCATCATTTCTCTGGGCTTCTGCATGGTGAATACTCCTTCTGCACCACACAGGAACTTCCAGGGGATCCTGCATTCCCTGCAGCTTGGCTTTGGACAGAGGGCTTGTTTTGTTCCACGAGATCCTTCCTTTCTTAAGCACTTTCTTAGAAAGTTGCTTTGTGCTTGTAAAATCTGAAGGCAGCACTGCTTTCCAGGGAGCTCCCAGACCAGGATGAGCAGGATGTCATCACATTTTCCACCTTTACAGTTGTGAGCAAGCTTGAACAGGTGTAGCTGGCAAGCAGATTTTGGATGTGCAAGGGGATCTTGGGTGAAGAATTACAGGTAGTCCAACATTTTATTCCTATTAAATCACACCTCACTGCACTGTCTCATGAACTGGTAGTGGTGGTGAAGTACTCTCTTTGTTTTAATACAGAAAAGCAGGCTGATTAATATATGAAACTGCCTGAAAGATGCTGTTGGAGCTGCTCTTAATAATCCTCACCACTGTTGGTTGCAGATAATTTCTCTGGCTTACATGCAATACAAAATTGATCATAAAGCTGCCTCATTTTCCTTTGTGTGACAAGAATGGTGCTGAATTTAGAACAAATTACAATCCACTATTGTAGTCAGAAAACTTAGGCAGTGAGCTGTTGTTCCCACTGATGGTAACTGTAGGTCTGCTTCCCTTCTCTCTTTTCAAGCAAGATTCATTTATTAGATCTCATTTTCTCCAGTCACATTTTCCCACTCTTTAGGGGAAATCATGTGTTTAATTTCATGTCTTTTTATGGTAAAGGTAAATGTAAGGAGGGGAGGATTTTGAGATTTCTTAAGCTATTACCTTTCTGTAACATCTTTATTGACCAAATGTTTTTTTCTTTGTTCTCAGTTACAGACATAGAACTGAAGCGGCTCAAAGATGCTTTCAAGAGAACTTGTGGCCTCTCCTATTATATGACCCAGCAGTGCTTTATCAGGGAAGTTCTTGGGGATGGGGTCCCTCCCAAAGTGGCTGAGGTGAGCTGCCAACTTGCTGTGTTCCTGGGAAGCCCAAGGCAGTGGATAATGGGCAGCTGGATGGTGCACACACAAATGGTTATGGAGTTCATTGAAGTGCCTCCCATTCTTTATGCAACATCACAATGCACCTTCTCTGCCTGAAAATTATATTCCAGACTTGGATCATGGAATCAGCATGTGCTGAGCTGAGCTACTGCTCCCAACCCTGTTAATACCTGGTGGATGACTTTGAAGTAAACCTGAATATCCAGATGGAAATTTGGGTGAATAAAAGATTGGGAATTTGTAACAAGACCATTACAACAGATTTTATTTACTCCAGAGATTCACTTGCTGTTGGTTTCTCTGAGATTCCATTAACTGTTACTTTGTTTTCTAAAGATGAATCTTTACAAACTCTTAAAAATAAATTTGTTTATAATAAATGTATAAATGAATTGACAATAACCAGAATCAAAATTTACTACGTGGATATAAACATATATCCATGTGTATATGTCCAAAAAACAATAGTAGTACCAGCCTGCACACCTGCATGTTTACAAAGTTACTGTCTTTTATAAAGTTACCCCTTTCTTAAGAGAGGTATGAAAATATTATTGGTAGGGAGACAAAGATTAGGCAGACCTTTCAAATGATCTCTGCTTCATGTCATTTCTAGTCACAGGTTCTATTTTTGACATGCTCAGAGCTGTTGACCTCAGAGGCAGGGTGCAAGTCTCCCAGTTTTATTTAGATGTGAGTGCTGAAGTGGGCATTGCTGGAGGTTTTACACTCTGTCAGAGTTCCTTTTCCTAAGCTTAATCTTTTCTCCATTCTTTCCCCCCCCTTTTTTCCCTAAGTATTGGTAAAGATGATATTACTTCTGTAAACAGTTTGCTTTTTATGTGGGTGTTTAAGGCTTAGCAGGAAAATTTGCAGTGGAAAAGGAGGGATCTGATTTGCCCAGAGCTTAAAGCCTGTCTTCAGTGCAAATTTTTGAGTGTTTTCTGGATGCTTTGAGAATTTATAACCCCTAAGATGAAACAAAAAAATGTATCTTTCACAATATATGGTTGGCTTGAAATAGCATAAAATCTTGAGAATTTTATGGTATGAGTTAACTTGTACTTTTATATCCCTTTTATGTCAGTATTAAGGATTAAATTACTGATTTGGTCACAAATAGAGATTCTGAGGCTTCAAATGTCTGCTGGCTAGTTTCTGTTTTATTTTTTAAAAAATCTGTCCTTAAAGACACAGTTTTGGTGATGATTGTCTCTTTCAACACTCATTATGGTTATAGAGCAGTTCTTGGTTTCCAGGTGGTGAAATAAAATTAATGGAAGACTCATAATTGGGTTTTGATGGCTTCTCATCAGAACTCATCTCAAAATTTGAGTACAAATTATGATGTACTTGTAGCATTCATACTCAGGCAGTGGAGTATCAAATCTGTGAGCTTGAAAACTGTAAATTGGGCCAAAATTGGGATTTGAGTCAAGGGATGCTTTGTGATTCCTGGGTTCAGGATTGGGAGAGGCAGGCAAAGTCATTAGGCAGCTGAAAACCCTGAGTTTTCAGCCTTTCACTCATTAAAACAGATCATTTGGAGCCTCAGGTTGCTGGGCTGTGTGCTCTGCATGTTGTGAAAATGGTTTTTATGTCTGAGGAGTGAGAGGCCTTCAGGAATTTATTAAATTAAAAACACAGGAGTTTTAAATGGGACGTAAAACAGAACTGAAACCAGTGAACTTGGGTAAAAAATATGTGTGATTGTCCTGCACACAAAGTGTTTTTTAAATGTTCAGGACAATAATGTTCTGGGAGGATCTCTTGGGAAAATGGAGTTGAAGATGTTAATAAAAGGAAATTTAGAGATGTGTCTGTGTTGTTAAACTGCAGGAAAAGCTGGTCAGATGGTGGGAAGCATGAGCACAGCTTTTGTTATTAAATCTTGTTATACTCTTCAGTTGCCCATGAAACACATCAGGCTTAAATTTTATTTACAAAATTACTGTGTGCCATATACTTATTGTAAATTTTGTATCCTGAAGTGTAAATTGTTGTGATTCTCTCTGGGTGTGGCTGTTTTAAGTAAAGCTGCAACAGCCTTAAGTAATTTTGGAAAATCCAGAATTGCATCACATTTTGATGGTGCGTGTTAGAAGTTTTCCAAGTGCCACACCAACGTGAAAAATGTGGAGTTCCTTCCTTAGGAATGCAAACTGATGTGTTATGTGACTACTCAGTATTTATAAACTCTTCCCTAGGAATAATTAAGCAGCTAAACTCCAAGCAATGCCAGCTGCCCATGGTTGTTATTACATATATTAAATACTGATACCTTGGCCATTATCCATAGCATTCCTTTTCTCTGTTTATCTCATGAGCAATCCTTGTGTTGAAATAATGGATAAATGTAACACTTGGAGCTCATCTGATATCACAGCTGAGATGTACAATGTTCAGCAGAAGTGAGTGGATATTTTAGCTGCATATTTAAAATAATTAATTATTCCAGTGTAATATGAAGGTAAATTGCCCACATGGGCTGTGTAGCCTTGAAGGCTTCTGGTGAAGACAGAAGGATTAGATATAAAAAGTGTGGAATTCAAATCTCTGCCTTGAAGCCTGTGCAATTGTTGTGTCCAAATAAAGCCCAAATTCAGCTTTAATAATTAAGCCCTTCAAGCATTTGTAACTGGATTCAGGTTGAGTTACAGAGGAGGCTGCTCTGAGCCCCCTGTGGGAGTTAAATTTGGGTAACGCTCTGGGATGGAAGTGAGGTTCTGCAGGGTGTTTTCTGGAGAATTAGATGCTCTGTACACTGATTTACATGCCCTGCCTGCAGACAGATGTTAATGGTCTGAAGTGATGGATGGACAGGGGGACAGGGAGAGGATTTGGGCAGCTCTGGCCCATGGCACTGCAGAGGTGTCTCCAGCCAGGCTGCAGGAGCAGCAGCAGGTCTGGTGCAGCCACTCTGGGTTAGATGTTCCCTTAGCACCTTCTTGCCACCACAGCACCGTGTGGCTTGGCCAGGTCTAACCTTGCCAGGCCAAGGACTGGTTTTGTTTGGGCACTCCCAGTCCTGGCTTAATTTTGACCTGTGGTGGAAACCACCCCTGTGATGGTGCAGTGACTCACAGGGCTCTGGAGTTTCCCTCTCTGCTGCCAGCCTGGGCTTGGGGCTTCCTGCTGCATCTCCTGATGCCTTTGAGATTATCAGAGCCCAGCCTGGAGGAGATTTCAGCCCTGATAAAGAAGTGTGGGGAAACAAGGCCAGGAGCAAGTTAGAAGTGTCCCCACTGGAGGGTTCTAACATGGGGTTTTATATTGCTCTTGTGACTGGTCCCTGTGTTTCACTAAGTAAAGGCTGTTTATAGGTACCAGAAGAGCTACAAAAGTGTAACAGAATTAATAATGAAGTGTGTTTAGCTGAATGTGAGGTGATGAGCCTAAAAACCACATAAGATGGAGCCTCAGTACAAGCTGCTGTTTTTACTTCTGACATGTCTGTTTGCCTTGGTTCTGGTTAACTTCTCTATTTTTGGTTAACTTCTCTAATTTATTTTTCTAGGTTATCTACTGTTCATTTGGAGGAATATCCAAAGGGCTGCACTTCAATAACTTGATAGTTGGATTAGTTCTACTTACAAGAGGCAGAGAGGAGGAGAAAACAAAATGTAAGTGATGTAACTTAAAACAGTAACAGCAAGACTGTGAGTGTAAAATGTGACCAGAGCACACATTTTACAACAAAAGGCAGGATTTTTTGAAACATTTTTATTTATTTTTTTTTAAATAAGTGCATTTTTGTTTTTTATAGTCATCAAAATGAAATATTTGCTAAGTCACCATGAATGTCAGTGTTGGGATCTTGCAGAAAGCCTGATGCTCTCTGTATGTGGGCAGAGGAAGGAGGATGGCATTGGTGTTTTTCAAAACAAATGAAAGCATCTGCCTACTGACTTCTGTTGTTTTGTCTTCTCTGTTATTCTGACTTGATAACACTCATTTTCCTTTTGATTACAATGGTAAAAGAAAAGGGAGATCTTGACCTAAACCTTGTGGACCTATATTGAAACTGCAGCAACCTAAGTTTTTTTTAGTCCTTTAGTTGTTGCACAGCCTTTGACATTCTCAGCCAGTTGTAAACTTTAAATTTGAAAAATGTCACTTCCATGGATGTTTACACAAATCTCTATTTCCTCAGATATTTTCAGCCTCTTTTCTAATGAATCTGGGAGTTATGTTGTCCGTGAAGAGATGGAGAAGATGCTGCATGTGGTTGATGGGAAAGTCCCAGAGTCACTCAAGAAATGCTTCTCTGAGGTATTTCCTGCAGCTTTTCTCCCTTTGCATTTACAAAAAAAGTCAAGATTACATTAAGTAGCTTCTTTCTCATTCTCATGCACATATGGGAACAAATTGACCTTGTTTAAATTGGGTAAAAGCTCATGTTTTTTTGTGTTGTGGTATTACATGTAATTTGTATTGATGTGAACAGCATTTGGTGTATAAATGCAGGCATTCTCTGGGCTCCTGTACTTACTGTGCTGCTTGGAAAGATATCATTTCCCAAGGGTAATCATGTCATCAGGTAAATTTAAATACTAATATTGCTGGTGGGAACTTAGTCATTAGTGTGAACATTTTTTTTGCAATCAGGGAAGAAATCTAGAATACAGAGCTGAGAAGAAAGAAAATCTGCACCCTGGATTTAAAAATGCCTGACAGCAGTGGTTGCTTAAAAATAATAGTTTTATATTATTGCTTTTGTATCACTGTTCCTGCCAGGAGCTACAACATTTAATTAAGCTTTAGGTTGTTTGAGAAATGTAATCTTTATGGAGCTTGCTGAAGTCCTCCTCTAAACCAGGGAATTAGTACTTCCTTATATTCATAGGTAATTCTTGGGCTCCAGGAATCCTGATGAATTTTCAGTGTTTTTTGCTTGGCTTTTTATCAGAGGAGTAAGATCAGCAAAATGGAGACATCATTGAATGTTCCTCTGGCAAAAGCATCGAGCAGATTGACTGGAAGCTTTATTTGTGGCCATCAGGGTACTTGGTTACTTCAGATTTTATTGTGCTGTGCTGGAGGTAACTCTGGTTGTGGGCATTGCCTGAGCCAGTCCCTGGTGTGGCCCTGGTGTCCTGCTGGCTTTGGAGGCAGTGATTGCATTCCTCAGTCCTGGCTGGAATCATAAATCCTGTGTCCACTGCAGTCCAGCTTCTGGACCTGACCCATGGTGCCATTTCCTATTTATAATTTCCCATCCATGTGGTGTGATGAATTGCACCCTACAAGTTAATTGCACACTGTCCAAGAAATCCAGAAATACTTTATGAAGACTTGCAGGAAGATGAGTATCAATCTGGGCTTCAGAGCATTTTCCTGTTCAAGAAAATGCTGCATATTGATTTTTCTTTTAAAATGAAAATAGTGTAATAACCCACTCAGCAGGATTTACTGGGCTCTTAATCATCCATGGTCATTGCTGCAGAGTGAGAAAGTTTAATGTTCCTGCTGGGGGCCTTCCTGCCTGCCTTCTGGAGAGAGGATGGCTTTGATTTCAAGGGTGGTGTTTATAGGTACTTCTTGTTCCTCAGAATCATTGCGTGTACTCAGCTGGAAATAGAAGCTCTGGAATGTACCTGAGTATTCCTTTTGTTTCTCAAGTTCCATCCTAGTTCAGCTGTTATCTTTGCTTGCTTCAAATTCTTTCTTCCTCCTATCCAAAGTTTTTCTGTCCCTCTTCATTGTCCTTCCAGAGAAAATTGGAGTTTTAATGACACAGCTCTTGCTGCCTTTACAAAGAGCAGTGCAAAAGGTAGAAGGAAAGGGTGGAACAGGGAGTGGGGAAATGTTCTTGTCTCTTGATCCATGCTGTTGGAGAAATGAAAGAATAAGAAATAAAAGTGAGGGTGGGCAGGCCCTGGCACAGGGTGCCCAGAGCAGCTGTGGCTGCCCCTGGATCCCTGGCAGTGCCCAAGGCCAGGCTGGACAGGGCTTGGAGCAGCCTGGGACAGTGGGAGGTGTCCCTGCCCATGGCAGGGGGTGGCACTGGATGGGCTTTAATGTCTCTTCCTACCCAAACCATTCTGTGATTTGTTGGATGAAAGTATAAAACTCTTTAGTCTAGAAAAAGAGGCATAAAAAGAATGAGTATCTGGAACTGAAACAATCCCCTGCAATGGGAATAGGAAGCAAATGTTTTAGCAGTGCTGGTGATGAACCATTGGAGCAGCCTGGCAAAGGGAATATAGTGAATTTTCAATTTTCTGCATTTGGCAGTTGCAGATAGTCCGTGGCCAAATGCAAATTGTTGGATTCTGTAGAGATGTAATTCAGTGAAGTTTAATGGTCTGTGATATGAGGGGAGTTTAAATAATCAATGACTTGAAACCTCTTCCACTTTGCAGACCCCTGTTTATTTCCCCTGGAGATGAGAGTCTCCATATAATGAGTTTGTCTACTGATAATGGGTTTGCTTTTATTTGAGGTAGTTTTGTAGGTCCTGTAAAAATTAGTCTGCTGATCCCAATGGTTTCATGGCCAAAGCTTGGCAAGGATTCAAATAAATGGTTTAAACAGCACTGAAATTCTGTGAATGTGTAGGTTTTATGTATTCCTGAACAGGGAGCTCCAAGAGACACAGAGTGAAGAGATGCTGGGAACTTCATGTCAAAAAAAATCCACACGTTCCTGCAGTGATTAATTACAGCATTAGTTCTTCCCCAGTCTGATTTTTCTGTGTTGTTTGTATACCTGCACAGATAGAACAGAATGTTTGTGATTTTCTAACTCCTGTTTTTTGGTACAGCAGAGCTGGTATCTATAATAATACATTTAAATTCATCACAATAACCTCTGCTATTTTGAATTGCAAGTAACCATTTTTCTTTTCATCCCTTTCACCTGAGGTTCAGGGTAAATGAGTTTCCAAAGGCCACATTGAGTAGGTGGCTGAAATGCAGAGAGAACTGAAAGTTAATTTCCCTCCCATTGCCGTTTCAAAAGGAAAGGGAAAAACAGGCATGGCTCCAAGCAGAAAAATTACATTAGCACTTATTTTTCTAGGAGATTGTCCCAATTTTTGTTCATACAGCTGGATGGTTCCTGTTTACTGGCAGTGAGAAAAACAGCTCCCATTTTCTGGTTTTTCTTGCAGGGTGAGAAGGTGAACTATGAGAAGTTCAGGGTTTGGCTGCTGCACAACAAAGACGCTTTCACCTTCTCGCGGTGGCTGCTCTCGGGAGGGGTCTACGTGACCCTCACTGATGACAGTGACACCCCAACCTTCTACCAGACCCTGGCTGGGGTCACACACTGTGAGTAAAGGTGCACATCTTAAAAAAACCTGCCAGAGTTCACAGGCACAATTGTTGTTTGTTCAATCTCCCTGCTCCGCTGCGTTCAGCGAGAGAAATTCCTTCTGTGAGCTCATTTGTTCTCTGCTTTCTGTGCTGGGGTGTAAAATGTTGTGTACAAGGACACTGGGTTGTTATTTTTAAGAGATAATAATGTTGAGGCTACAACACTTCTATAGATGTTTGCTACCAAGCAAGCTAAAAAAAAAAATGTGTCTTCTGAAGTGGCTGACTGGTAATACTGGGTTTAACTTTGGTCTTTATAGTAGGTTGTAAAACTACTGAGAGAGTTGAGAAAATAATATTTGTCTCAAAAATAAGTGTTACCTCTTAATTTGCTTCTCCAGTAAAGTAAATAATATCCCTGGCATGTGGTAGAGGCAGGGAACAGAATTAACTAAAGAGAGGCATCCTCTGGAATTGTCTGCAGAGAAGAAGCTTCCTTATGTCTATGTTAATGTAAAAGAAGGAACAGCTGGTTTTTAAATTGAATCTAAAAACAAAAGGCTGGTAAATGACACTTCATGCATTACCAGTGTGATGCAAGCATCCCTTCCATCCCTGGGAGAGGGAGTTGGTTGTGGAGATGTCAGGGATTTGAGCAGTCTGGTTGTGTTTTATGTCCTCTCACGGATTTTTCTCCTTGATGTCAGTGTGGCATTTAATCCTCTAATGAGTGGTTACTTGAATAAAGCAATGTGCCCTTTTTTATCCTCTTGGCTTTAAATATGGGCATTCAAACCATTTTCTGACCATCTGAAATGAAAATGCATAATTAAATCGGGAGTTTATGAACAGGTAATTTATTTACATTACATGAGAGGCTGCAGAAGACATTGAGGCTACAGAAAACCACGAATATTCTGAGGTCTTGTAGACAAGGTAGAGAAAGAGGTATGGGAAAAAAACCCCAACCCTCTGAGTGTTCTGGGAAAGATCTTGACCTGTATCAAACTGAGATCTGCTCTTTTGTATGCTTTGAAATTGAAACTTTCAGAACAGTTTTTACTGGGCTTTTCACAGAAAGTTTATTTTTACTGAAACTGAGGTTTGGAATGAAAAAAAATAATTAAATTTAACAGCTACTGTTTTAATAGATTTTATTTTGTGTTTAATGTTGGCCTCACTTCTGCTTTTCATATCCCTGCCACTGTTACCCTCGTGTCAGAGCTGGGGTTGAGCTTTTTAGTGAATTCCAGAAATCCCTGTAGGTGATGTGGTTATTGTCCACACATTTGGAAAGCTCATGTGACAGTTATGTTTGGACTTCTAGATAAAATTAAATTCTACTAAATTTCCATGTGATTTACAACAGTGTAGGAATTTCATCCAACAGATGCAAAACTAAGGAAAATATAAGTGCTTGAGCATTTGGAAGTAATTTCAGCCTAATCAGGTCACTCTAAAGAGTAAGAAATTCAGTACAGAACTATTTTTAACACAGCTGAATGTGTAAAACACTGAGAGCTGTTGTGACAGTTCCTTTGCTCTAAATGAAGGCTTGTTCTTAATATTTTTTCCTGGGAGAATGGTTCCCTTTGGAAGGACCAGGAAGTGAGATAATGTTTGGTAAACTGAGGCAAACACCATAATTCAGAGAGAGAGGGAAAGGTTTTCATTTTCTTCTGTAAAATGCAAAGTAATTTGTGACACTCCCTGGTGCAGTCAGGAACTTCTCATTCCTGCTGGATCTCCTGGCACAAGGCTCAGACCCCCCTCCCCAGCCTTACCTCACCCTGTGCTTCCCATCCAACTCCTTGAACAATGTCAGAGCCATGAGAAATGGCAGTGATAAAAATAGGGAAAGTTATTCCCATTGATTTTGAAACAGCCACCATTTCACTGCAAAGCATCAGTGACTCCATTTAAATTTGCTTAATGAGCCAGGCTATCAGGGAAACAAAGGAATACTAATTTTTCATTTGTAAGTAACATTTATTTTGGTGTGCAGATGACTAATTACATTTCTCAACACATAATTAGAAATGAAATTTTAAAGTTACAGGAAGTTGCACACACTTGCTGCTTTTAATCAAATTTTGTTCCGTTTCACTTAAATCAGAAATATGAATAATTTTATTTGAAAGCTGCCAAAATAACTGGCCTTTGTTCCTACAAAAGCTGTTTCAGGGGTATGAGTTTGTCTTACACCTGAGGATGACCAAGTAGCAGTAGTTTGGATTTTCTCAGTTTTGTAGTACAATCATATGCATTTAAATTAATTTTTTAATATATATTTTTTAAGGTATCACATTGAACAGCCATCACTGTGGTGGAGCCTGTAAATCTCACATTTCTGTCACACTGACTCAGGGGACACCTCATTGATTTCCTTCATTTAGCTGGAAATATTTTTTCTGCTGCAACATAGGTGCTGGTTGCCTTTTTTATGTGTCATTTTGGTGTGACTCAGTGTCATGTAATGGGTTTAGATACTCAGGTTTTCAGCCCTTTTCCATGGGGAAAATAATGCCACTCATCAGAGGGGTTGCTGGTTTTGAACTGACAGAATGTTTAATCTGTACTTCTTTGTCACACAGTTCTTGTGTGACTGAATTCTGATTAAATAACATCCAAATTCCCCTTTGAATGGAAGAGACTCCTCTGTTGTCAGAAAAATTCATCCTGTTCTGACAGCTCTCACCTGCTGAGGTGCAGTTCTGACTGCAATCAGTATAAATAATTATATTTTAGAATATACATTTATCATTAATTTAGTACAATAAACGAGAGAGGCCCTCTCATTTACCAGGCAGGGTGGTTAAAATGGAAGAGGCAGTTTTTGAAACAGTACAAAATTGAAGCTGAATGTTGTGGAAGGAACAACTTCTGTCAGAGCTGGGTTTGTCAACTTTGTGGGAGGATGGAGATGGGAGGCTGAAAGGGAAGTGCAGTGAGGGGATCCCGTCACTCTGCTGACATTAAAAGGCTGGCTGGGTGTTAAATCCACGTTCTGGAGCTGGGGCACCCACTCTGGGTGGGAACAGGGATGTGTGGAAGCCACTAGAACACAATTGTGAAGATTTTGGTTTTATTAAAGCTGCTTTTAAGGGCACATTTCATTCTGTGCTGCTTTTGCCAAGTGTGAACACTTGTGCTGTGCTGTTTACACCTCCCTGTTCCCATCTTAAGGCACTGATAATCCATGTTCTGCTGCATGAACACCTGGAGAGGCATGTCTGACACACATGAGGATCTCTCTTGGTCGAGGTTATAACACCCCCTTTGCTGTGTGTTTGTTTTTAATTAGGAAAAGCAGAACGATGAAAGTCTGACAACAGCCCAGGCCAATAAGTAAAAGCCTTGGTGTCACTTAATCTGTATTTTGCCACTTGTTATCCTCTTAGTTCCCAGGCTATTTTATGTCTTGCAAAGCAGCTCTCAGTCCCAGAGTCTTCTGGGGGTTAATTTGAAAGCCACAAACAGGAGTTTTTAGTCAGAACCAGTGTTTGGTGTCAGTTGTTTGGGCTCCTGCCTTGCCATGAAGAGCCCTCCCTGCCAGCAGGGCCTGGGGGCTGCCTGGAGCACGTCATGGTGAGCAGGGGAACAATCCCAGGCTTGGGAAAATGTTGGGAATATGGTATGTTTCTGCTGCTGTGAACCAGAGAGGATTGTACCTATAGGTGGGTAAATATTGACGTTTCATCATATATTGGAATACTTGGGGAGTTCTGGTCATATAAAGAGTTGTAATAAGCAGTGGCTGAAATGAAAACATGCTTTTAAATTTGCTTTCTAAGGCAGAAGATTATTCATGGCTTGCTGTCCATGGAATATTTTAGAAGGATGTTTTGTGGGAATGGCATTAAGATGGAGCATGGGGGTTTAGTGTTTATGACTGTCATGCACATGCCTGTTGGTCAGTGTTCTAAATTAACTAATTTCTAGGAGTTCTGCAATTTTAGATGATATTTTGACTGAAAATGTTTATTTGTTCTTCCTTTACAAGGAGACTATGCTTCAGTTGTACTTATTATCATCCCTGTGATTGTATAATCTAATTCTTAGAGAATTGAACAAAAAATAGTATTCATAATTTTACAGATCTGAAAGCTTTTCATATTTCTAATGGGAAAATGATGAGGGAGACATAAATCAGCAAGTGGTAGTAAACTGGTTAAATTTCTCAGGTGTGTCATGTCCATGTGACCTCAAATAATCATATAACGTATTTAATTACCAAAATGACTAATTACTTGGCCTAGAAAACCTCTCTGTTCTGAGATTTTGGCCTATATTGTGTATATAAGATACATCTTTTTGAGTAACCTGAATGAAAGCCTAGTTTATATTTTGATGTGATTTGAACTTTGATGTGATTAAGGAAAAAAGTTTATATTTTGAAAATATCCTTTCTCTCTGCAAAACCTCTGTGGAATATGGTGTTTTGTCATGCACATTGATATGGCTGGGCATTAAGTGTAGTGTGCCTTTCCCATGCTTCATTTAACTTCAGTAACAAATATGATTATGTGTATAATCATAAATTGCCAGAGATTTCTTTTAGTTTGTGCTCATGGAGGAATAGATGGTGCCCTGCATATCCTGAGACTGATTTACAAGATTATGTGCAAAAAACCACTCTGGAGAAATCAAATTACGCAACAGCTGCTGCTCAGCTGCAGTTCAGCTTCCTGTGTGCTGCAATCCAATAAATCTGCTCCCTTTTAGCCACTGCAACTGTTGCACTGGACTGCACTTGGTTATAACTGTGAAGGAGAAATATTTTGTCACGTTTTTACTTGTGGTTGACCTGATCTGTGTGAGCCTCATCAGTGCTAAGAATGTTATTTACTATTTAGTTTTACTTTCTAAAGTGCTTGGCTCTTGTGCAGGAAGTCAGTGCACTGAGGCTCAGGTAAGTGTTAGCATCAGCTGTTCTTTTAAAGGTGATTATTTGAAAAGTTTGTATCTTTTAAATGATCATGTCAGCTCAACCACTTTGAACAGAAATACAGACAAGTTGCTTTCTGATAGCCTTTCTTTTCTGAGATGGAATAATGAAATGATGGAGTTACCACTGTACAAACATCTGTGAAGTACAATCAAATCAGAATACAACTAACTTCTACTATAGGTATTTGAGAGAGGTTCTTTGGCAAAATAAAACATTCTTTCAGTTCTTAATTACTAAAGATAAATATTGCACCTGCCAGGGAGAGGTTTCTGCAGATTTACTCTTCAGTGAGGACAATTTGAGCTTCCTGCTGCCTTTTGAATATTCTCAGTGTTGCATCACTTGAAGAATGAAGTGCAACTTGCACATTTGTTATTCTTCCTACTTGCAGAGGTGGATTAAAAGGAAGCAAAGTGATTTACATGGTCATGCACAAGAGAACATAAATAATGCTTTTGTGTTTGCTAATGAGAGCAGTAATGTGGAAGTGCAGTTCCTGTAAATGGCAGCACAACCTCCCCTCTCCCATTGTTTGGGAAGGGGAAGAGCCTTAGGATTCTCCTCACTCCTTGTGGGCTCTCACATCTGTGGTATTTCCATGTGCTGATCTTCAAAGGAATAACTCCTCTATTCCTCTTTCTTGATTTCCAGTAGAATAATATTCCTTTATAAATTTGGATTGCTGCTTCCTCATGTATGGGGGACAGACTTTTAGTAGGGCCTGTGGTGATAGGATATGGGGTGTAATGGGTTAAACTCAGAGTAGATGTGAGGGAGAAAGTTTTTGTGATGATCTGGGGGATTGCCCATCCCTGGAAACATTCCAGGCCAGGTTGGATGGAGCATCCTGATCCAGTGGGAGGTGTCCATGGAGGAGGTTGGGGTCACCTTTAAAGCCCCTTCCAACCCAAATAACTTTGTGATTGCAACCCAGCTGAGAGCCAGGGGGTGGTAAAACAGAGCAGGGGGTTGATCTGTCCATGAAGGAGGGGGAGAGCAGAAAGGAAATGAGTTTTTCTTCTGGATCAGCTCTTCTCTCACTGTGTGGATGCACAAGAGCTGGAAATGATGCCCTGAGGAGCTGGGGCTGGAGTTGTCACCTCTGTGACTGCACTGAAGGCACACAGGAAAGGGACATTTGTCACTGATGTCACTTCTCCAGCTGGACTGTCTGAAAGCACCTTACAGGAAAATGCAACCCCCTTCCACTCCTCCAACTCCTGATATTTGATTCAGATTTTTCCACTCTTTCCACTGCTGAGGGTAAGGAGTTGTGTAAGTTTTGGTGCATCATGTGATGTTCCTGCTGGGTAGTTACAACTACTTCATACTCACTGCAGGTTACCTAAGTTACTATTTAAAGTAAATTACTGCCACTAATGACAGAAGCGGGGAAAGAAATCAATAAAATTTCAATTTGAGACACAACTTTTTAGGTGGAGCCCTTCTGTTCTTAAGACTTACAGGATTATTATTGTTTCTGTGCACTAAACCAGGCCAAATAGCTCAAGTTAAACCTATTAGAAAACTGGCGTGGATTTAAAGGCTCAGAACCAGCTGGGAATGAGATCACACATAGTGGTTCTTAATATAGACAGCTTTGTCATTACAGATCTATTTGAGAACCAATTAATTGGCACTGACCTAAAGCACTGTTGTGACACACTTGCATATGTAAAAAGGTTAAAAATATTGTTGGGCAGAAACCTAATCTTGTTATGTATATGTATATTTAATTTCAAGGATAAAGCATAAAGAGACCAGTGTTTGTATAGAATTTTTTGAGGGAAAACACAAGTTCTTCCTCTGGCTATTTTTATCCATCCTTGCTTAGCACCTCGTTTTATTTCTTGGATTTGGGGTTTTTTCCCCCCATTTTAAATTACCTTTTAAGTTCCTCTGCATAAAGTGTCTTGTAGGTTTGTGTAACCACACCCCAGTGTTTACAGGGATTGTAAATAATTCTAGAATATAAATAATAACATGAAACAAACTGGTTTATATTTGGAAAAAAAAGAAATGCTGACATACAATGTTTAAATGCCACATTAAAATTTAGCCTTATTAATTTAGCTGTATTACTGTATAAAAAAGCTAAAAATTTCAAAGAGGAGTTTTTCAAGGGCAGCCAAGTACTACATAATTTTTTCCATAAAAGACCTCGGATTTTTTTTTAATGCTACTTCACATCTTTTTGGAGGATTTAAATACTGAATACCCTGGGAGAATAAGACACTGCACATCTAATCTGCCTGTTCAAATCACCAAAAAGAAACAGATGAAAAGTGAAGCTGTTCTAACAGTGGGAGAAATTAATGTCTGTGTTTCACACACTTGTGATGATGTTCTTGATGGTGAACTCCTCGATGGTGAACAGGTCAGAAGATTCTGTGGACAAAGAGGGTAACTTTGTTGTATTTTCCTTGGTTATGCAGTGGAAGAGTCGGACATCATCGACCTGGAGAAGCGCTACTGGCTGCTCAAAGCTCAGTCAAGGACGGGCCGCTTCGATTTGGAAACGTTTGCCCCCTTGGTGTCCCCTCCAATCCATCCATCTCTGAGTGAAGGTATGGGATGGGGGCCAGCTGTGTGACACTTCTGCTGCTCTGGGGACTTACAGCTCTTACAGCTCTCAGAGTGTCTGTTCTGAAGTGTCCTGTAAGCTTGAATGGCAGAATAACTTCACTGAGTTCTGAAAAATGGGAAAAGAGGCCTGAGAAATCTCTGGTTGTTGGGAAGTCTGGCATGCTGAAGGAGGTGCTGCATTCTTATCAGTTGGCAGGAAATAGGTCAGATTTTATGTAGAAGTTGCCCCATAGTTGGTGAAATATTTTTCTTAAGATTCTATAAAGACGAAATAAACTGCTGGCCCTGAGTGAGAGCAAATTGGCCATTTTTAAACTGGAAAATGTGACTTTCATCTATTAAATGGCAACTTAGTGTGCAAGTCAGCTGTTGTATCATGCAGCCAATGAAGCCCTCCTCCCTAATAATGTAGATTAAGAAAGATTTTATTCAAGAGACTCAGTCAGGAGATTTGTAGGTTGTTATTTTTACTGACAGCCAAACTGGTCTGTCCAGCTGAGGCCACTCTGGTAATAACTGGAGGTTGCAGTTGTCTAATTGCCATTTGCTGCATGACATCAGGACATTCAGGGACATTCCACTTGCACACCAGTTCTGGTCTGCAGTCCTGGAGTTACAATTTTTTTATTACTAAAAGGTTGTCTTTAGTGACAAGTGGCAGCAGTAAGTGACAAAAGGGAAATTCATCTGTAATGGTAAAAAGTCAGACTTTATGTCCAGACCTGGAGGGGTGTATCCCTACATCCTTTTGTTCCTGTGTTTTATCTGCTCAGTGGTTTAAACTTACAGAGCTGCTGTGGTGCAACTTGAATGGTCTCTGGTCATTCTTTGCCTTCTGTGGAGTCATTGTTGCTAAAAAAAAAAAAAATAAAATAATTATGGGATAAATAATGCTGAATGATTGGAACTCTTAAATGCTTTGAAGGCTGGTGACTACAGCTCTTAACTCAGGGCCAAATTTGCAGTGAAATTCAGGGATTTCCATAGGAATTTCTGTCAGGCACGTTGGGAATTCTGGCCATACTGGTTCAGCTCCACTGTAAATCAGTCATGACAAGAAGGGTGTGAGGATCAGGCAGCTGTTCAGAATTCTTGATTCCCTCCCCACCCCTGGCTGGATCAGCCATCCCTGAGAGCTCTAATTCACCTTTAAATTGACTTAGTAGCCTTAATTACCTTTATTACACTTAATAAGAATAAATGACAAGTGTTTGTACTTCTCCTTGCCCGTGTTCCCCACTTACCCCTCGTGGAGGTGCTGGGTGGGTCTCTCAGGTGCTGTAACAGGAGATGCTTTTGTGGTTTGCAGGTTTGTTTAATGCTTTTGATGAAAACCGAGACAATCACATAGATTTTAAAGAAATTTCCTGTGGGCTCTCAGCATGTTGCAGGGGACCCTTGGCAGAGAGACAGAAGTGTAAGTATGCAAAATTCAACTGTTAATTTGGGAGGAGTTTTTCAGTTTGAACAATGAGGTTTAGTTGCTTTTACCTTTTGAAATTCTTTTCCCACTGAACAAGTACATGTCTGTGAAAGGTGACTTTGGAAGTGGAAAAAAATAGAGGAATTTTAAATATCAAGGTTTCCTTTTATGAAGGATGATTAAACCTAATTTATGTATTTTACAGCTTATCAGTAGTTTCATATAAATTTTCTAACTAGGAAAAATTACATCTCAGAAGTTATTTTTGCAGTGTTCTGCATTTTGATGCAGAAGTGTGTATCTCAATATAGAAAGTGCAAACACTTAGCTACTCATTATCTATAATAGAAAACAAATGTCCTATTTGATTGTCTTGTGGTAAATAGCATGTTGTGGCTTTTCACTGCCCAGTTCCTAGCTGGCTCCCTGCAAGGTTCCTGTGTTTTGAAACACTTTTTGTTCCCTACTTCTCCAAAGCCATATTGTTGCTACTTCCAAACTGCAATTCCCTGGGAATTTCTGGATGCCCTTATGTTCCCTGCAATGTCCCATCAGCAGACACAGCAGAGGATTGCAGGAATCTGGATTTGAGTTTATCAAACACAGCTGCTCCATTTCCTCACCTCCACACGTGCATCCCCCTGTCAGAACTGTCAGCACTAAATCAGCTGCTGGGGACTCTGCAGGCTTAGGGGGCTGCAAGGGATGAAGGAAAAAGTGATTCCCTTTTCCCTCAGTTTGCTTCAAGGTGTTTGACGTGGACCGGGATGGGGTCTTGTCTCGCACCGAGCTCAAGGACATGGTGGTGGCACTCTTAGAGGTCTGGAAAGACAACAGGACGGACAAAATACCTGTGAGTGGTGCCTGGGGTTCATTTCCTTCTGTTCCCTTAAGCCACCCTTCCAGAGGAGGGATGTGCATGATGTTTGGGTGGGGGTCAGTGAGGTACAGGCTTCCCAGAGCCCCCCAGCTGGGGATGGGGACAAGGAATGTCCCCTGCCTTGCAGAGCTGTGACCTGCCCAAAGCACAAGGTTTGATTATAATGTGTGTCCCTGAGCTGCCCAAAGCTCCAGGGTTTGTCTAGAATGTGTGTTCTTTCATATAGAGAAAGGTACAAAAGCACAGCCTTTTTGTCTGGGAACCCTTGGTTTGAATTACTGAGAGTTTCCAGCATCTCTTACAGTTTTATTTTTATTCTGAACACATTCTTCTGGGAGACTGTAACTCTGTTTTCTAATCCTTTTGTTGAAGGAGTTGGACATGAGTTTGTCTGAAATTGTAGAAGATATTTTGCATATGCACGATAACACAAAGGTAAGAATTTGCTGTTCTTTCCTTGTCATTTTTATACCCCACTATCTTCAGTTGATTTATAAGGAAGTACAGCCTTGTGTTTTCTTCAGAGCAGAGATGTGTCAGCAAAAGAATTTTTTTCAAGAAATGTCAGTTTTCCATTAAAATTTACCACGTTGTTCTGTGAAAGAAAGAACATGTTTGAATGTTATAAGCCATTTTAATACGTGAAGCTAAACCCAAAATGCATAATCAGATGAAATTAATTGAAAGCCTACACTGTTTGCAAGGCTCTGCTGTGCATAACTAACACCAGTTTTAAATCTGATGCTTGACTTCTGTTTTGGAGAAACTGTTCTTTGTTTCCTGTTAAAACTGATCTTAAGAGAGAGTGCATAAGTTTGTCTTATATTTTATGCTGTCTGAAGACATTATCCTCTCATGGAGGCATCTGTCATGACACAACAAAAAGTCTTGGTAGTTTATATTGTGCTTTAAATTTAGCTGGGTGTAAATCTGTAGTTATCTGTAATTCTGCTCTTTGGAGATATCCACAAACAATATTGTGGAAGTTGCTTCCATTATTCCATCCTTTACTTCACTAATTGGGAAGAGTGTCTGGAAATGATAAATAATTTATGAAAAGCCATAAAGAATGTCTAGAAATGCTTAATTACTTGTGTGAATAGTTGTCTTGCCTGCTTGTGCTCCAGCAAAGTGGTGGGCAAATATTTTATTGTAATTCTTTAATTGTCAAAGCAGTGGAAATTGTGGCTTTTCTGTTTCATCCTTTGAGGTTTTTATTGTTTGGCTTCCTGAAAAAAGGGTAGTTTATAAGCAAGTGTACAGCAGTCTTGATTCCACAAAGAGTTAAAAAAGAAGACTTCAATCTTCAGAATGTTTTTGTAGTTGCATCATCAGTGTAGTGCTGGAAAGAGCTGATGGTGCAGTAATTACATAAATTATTTAACCTCTTTTCGTGTGTTAGCTTTGACCTGGGTGAACTCTGCAGAAAATGGTCTGTAAGGAGAGGCAGAGTAACTGCCAGTGCTATAAAATTGGCTCTGAATTATATTGCCAGATAAAAAAATCAGCTTGATCCCTTCACTGAATGGAAGATCCCTCTGCCATGGTCGGTGTTACACCACTGTGACCTGGCAGGTGATTAAGAATTAATGGGATTTGTGTTGTTAGGTGAGATCACAAGGGCTGGCTGATCCAAACTGGTTTTTCCCAACTCTCAGAGGAGAGTGATGGGTGTGTGAGTGGGTGCAGGTGGTGGACACTGGGTGGGAGTGATGGAGAGCAGGAGCAGAGGTTCCACACTCTGCAATGGCTCACCCTCTGCACTCTCAGAGCTGTTTAATTCTCTAGGTTGCCCATGTTATGTTAAAACTGGATTTTGTTTCTTTTCATTGGATCAAATTTTATTTTAAAAGTGGTAGATGCCAATTTTTATCAAATCCCTGGTTTTGTCATGCCTTGTATGAAACATGTCATGAGCATTTTACCAGAACCAGGTTCATGTTTTGATGGTTTTTCCTTCCCCTTTCCTTCTCTTCCCTTCCAGCTCGGACACCTCACTCTGGAGGACTACCAGATATGGAGTGTGAAGAGTGCTCTTGCCAATGAATTTTTAAATCTGCTTTTTCAGGTATGTTTAGGGGAAATCTCAGGTTGTAATTTACAGCAATTAACTGCTGAGCTTTCTGCATGGCCACGAAGTGCAGCATCAGCATCTGTGTGCACACACTCCAGCTCAGGCTGTGCAGGAGGGGATGTGGCTTTGCAGCTCTGGGCTGCCTTGGCACAATGATTCTCTCTTAGATTATTGGTCCTTGCAGTGCATGGAGGTGCCTGAAGCCTCATCTGTTCAAGAGAACCTGGTGCACTGTTCAGAAAATGAACAGAAATGTCGAGTGTATCAGCAGTTATATTTTCCATTAGACAAAGGCTGTGTTTTAAATGGGTTTTGTGGCAAATCTTTGCCAAGAAAGTAACACAGGGAATGAGAAAAAAATCTCTAATTCTTTATTGTTACATTTTACAACCAGTTTCCTTTTACATTTTCTGTTAAGGCCCTCCAAGGTACCTCTCATTGCTTCCTTAATGAAGCAGTCCTTGAAAGCTGGGATATCCTCTCACTGTTCACTTGCAGAAGCTGAGGATTAAGTATGTGCTGAATTGGGTTTTAATTGAGCTTGAATTGGATTTTTCTAAATCCTTGAAAGCCATATTTTAGCTCTGGCTCACTTTGTGCAGAAAATAACCCTCAAAGAGTATTTTCATCCACTGCAGTTTGTTCCTTACCTGTTTTCTGTTGAGGCAGATACTTGGAGTTTAAATAATAATAATAATAATCCTAATTGGCCTGTGACTCCTTTATAAATTGCATTTTGAATGGTATTTCCCCAAGAGCTTCAGGGTGACTGAGAGTATCCCGAGGCCACCAGCTACACCACAGCTGGGAAGAATAGCATCAGAAAGTTCTTCAAATTCATTTTATCTCTAATTACATCAGGTTTGCTGAAACTGCAGCCTTCTCAAGAAGGGCTGTATTTATTTTTGGCCTGTCTAGCATCAAATATCCCCTCATAACTAAATATTGATGAACTAACAAATATCTCTGCAATCTTGACAAAGAATGAATGAATATGTAATAAATCTGTCTTAATACTGATTGCACATCACCAGTGTTGCACATTGCTCATTGGAAGTCTCATTTACAATATTTTTTTTCCTCCTGGCATAGCTGCTGTATTTTCATTTTAGATTTTAATTTTTTCTTTTTTTGATAACTTTATCACGTAAAGCACAGGGCAGAGTGTGCCATTGATTTATCTGGGCATTTATTTGAGGTGTCATGTGCCTCATCTGCAGACAGAAAAGCCAAATATTTTAAGTGGAAAGCTTGTCAACAAATGGGTTTGTTTGCAGAGGGGTTAGTTTATCTGAAGAATCTCATTTGAGCTCAATGCTACCAAAATTTAAAAAGAAACACCAGACCCAGCTGTGTTGTGTGTGCTGGAAAATCTGTTGCTTCCCCCTGGCTAATGGCCTTTGTTTCATTCAGAATGTGAAATGGTCTCTCTCACAGTAATATAAATTTAAATAAGATATCTTAGCAGTGATTAGAAATCTCCAGCTGAGATACAAATTGATGGCCTCAAAAGAGACATAAGGAGAGGACTGTAAATCATGGTGTGAGCAGCAAAACCATCTGGGGGAGTCAAGAGCTGCCCCTGCTCCCTGGAAGGTTCATGTGGAGTCTCCTCACTGCCTGTCCAGCTTTACTGGGAAAGGAGGAAAATAGGAGCCCTCTGACACTGGCTTGTACTGGGAATAGAACCCCACCCAGGCTGGGCAGCTGTCCAGGAGATGGGGCCTCTTCCTTCTGGGTTCAGTTCAAAACTAAATCAAAAGAGAAAGAAAACCAGCCCCAGGCATTCAGAGAATGCTCTGCACTTTGCAGAGTGGTTTTGGCTGGGGTTGGGGTTGGTTGCTCTGCTCTGAACTTCTCCCTCAGCCTCTCCAGGGCTTGGTTCCCTTTCAATCCCATCTAGAACTGCTCCTCCCCAGTTTTTTCCCTTTCAATTCTTTTGAACTTTTAGCTCATCCTCTTCCAGCCACTTACACTTTCCCAGTTCCTCATTCCCTCTCTCCAGCACACCCAGACTTGGGTATCTGATCCATGTCAGTCCTGTGATGTCACAGCCTGAAGATAATGAAAACTGCTTTTCTCTTCACCTTCACGTTTGTCTTGGGGCATTTGAGATTCTTGGTGCTTTTATCTCAACAGTAGGAACAGGTTGTGAATCTCATAGCTCAAAAAACCTTTTTATTAGTGATTTATTCACATTTGAGTAATCTTGCTCCATTGTTAAATGATGAAAAGTCTCATTTGAGTTGTTTTTTTGCTTTTATTTGCCTGTTAATAAGAATTGCTTTCTTTCCCCAGGTGTGTCACATAGTTTTGGGACTGCGACCTGCCACCCCAGAGGAGGAAGGACAGATTATTAGGTGTGTGCTTTGCTCAGAAGCTTAAATGGCTTTCAGATCCACCTTTTAGTATTTCCACAAGGACTGGAAATTCCCTGTTTGAGCTAAAGATTCATATTCTCTCTGTGCAGAGGCTGGTTGGAAAGAGAGAGCAGGTATGGCCTCCAGCCAGGGCACAACTGGTTTCTCATTGCTATGCCCTGGTGGCACCAGTGGAAAGAATATGTCAAATATGTAAGTAGCATAATAATAATAATCTCTGCTGAATAAGTGATTTCTTGTATTTCTGAATGTGTTGATGGAAAAAAACTGTGGAGGAAATGATTGCTGAACCAATAATGCTCAGAATTGAGCAGCTCCTGTCTCTTGGTGCAAGATAATTGTTCTGCTGAATCATTGTTATGTGGGGAGCTTTTCACTGTAATTTCATTAAACTCCCATCTCTTTCATCATTCCTGCAGCTCAAAATATTTTTTGAATAAAAACCTGCTCCCAGGAGCATTTCTTTCAAGTCTTCTGAGCCATTTGATAACAGAGCTGCCCTCTTTGGGTTTGACTTGGCTTGGGCCACAAATACCCTCTGAATTTTCTGGACAAAGGAGGAATTGGTATAACTTACTTTAGAGGAAATGACACAAAGTAGTCTGATACCCAACCAAAGGAGTCCTGCTAAAACTTTATAGATACAGGGTGCTCTTAAACACCCCTTAACTAAAATATTTAAGCTAAAACACCACTGAATTGTACAAAATACAGAATGCCTAATAAATTTAATAAAATTTATTTGGAAATAAATATTAGTTGCAGGCTAAACAAGTGAAATAAACCTCTCAAAAGAGGTTTTATATCCTCATAAATAATCATATAAGTATTTGATTTGTTTTATAAAAACAAATAGCTGGAAGTACTCAGAAAACTGCAGTGTGTGCATTAACTAACCATGTAATGACCATTACTCTTTGTGCACAGTGAATTGGACAAATAAGGGTTGAAATGCCAGAAATGCCAGGTAATTTGATCCTTACCCTGCTGTAAGTGCTCAGATATGCACAGGATTTCATCCCTAATCCTTTGCATAATGGCACAAGGCCATTACTCACTGCACCTCTCAAGCTAAGAAAAAAATAAACAACTCAGAATTTCTGTAAAAATGCTGCAGGTTTGAGGAAAAAATGTGATTTTTGTTGTTGTGCTTGCTGTTCTCAGTTAACCATATGAAATTCAACAGGGACAAATCTTCAAATATTTATAGTCTGTAATTATAGCTGTTCAAAACAAGGAATATTTTTATGTATCTAGATAGGGAAAATAAGTGTGGAATTCTGATCCTGTGCAGAATGGTTTATGTGATTATTTTAACAATTTTGGGTGTTTATTTCTGCTGACATTTCATTGGTACATGTAGAAAGTGTTTTTTCTTCAGCAAATCTTATGATGTGCAAAAGTAGTCACAGAATTGAATTTTTGGTGGCTGGTTTGACTGACATATCTTTGATCTTGGCTCATAATTAACTTCTCTATTTATTACCTGCTCTAGGATGCAAACCCTGTTGTGATAGAACCTTCATCTGTCTTGAGTGGAGGTAAGAATTCCCTCGTAGCTGCTGCAGCCAATACCCCAGAACAGGGAGAAGACAAAATGGGAGGTCTTAATGACTTCAGTGCACCAGAAGAAAAGTTTTCAGATAATATTTCCACTGCCTCAGAAGCCTCAGAGTCCACCAGCAGCAGTAAGCATCTTATTTCCTTGGAGGTTTAATGTAGAACAGCTTTTGGGAAAACTGCACACTGCATGGACCCCTCCAGCCAGAGAGATAACACAGTTTGGATTGCAGGATTTTTAGGATTGCCAGGATTTTTTTTTAGGATTTTTTAGTGTGTGGTGGCTAAACAAAAGTCTTGTTTAACAGCAGTTTATCTGTTATGCTGGGATTAGTTTCCAGAATTATTTTTGTCCTATCATTTATTTTTCTGAGTGGATTTTCCCCCCCACTTTCACATTAAGTTGTTTTAAGCTCATATCTGGTTGATCCTATACTCTGCCAGGCAATAGAGGAGGGAAGAAACAGCCAAAATCCACGAGGAAAAGCAGAGTTGCAGTTTTACAGGGCATGTGATTTAAATTTGAATGAGTCTGTGCAGATCCTAAGAGCCATCTTGGTGAACGAAGAGATTTTAGTCCTGATTTTCAATGAGTTCTTGTGAGAATTGGAGATTTGTTTTCTTGTAAGGCAGCTGAAGGTTGCATCTGATATTTTAAAATCATAACTTCAGTTGAAATTAGAAAAATTACTGTGATAATGTTGGGTATAGGGGTTGGGGGAAACAAAGGACAGAAAGAGAGACAAGTTTTAGCTTAAAGGTTCTTTCTTTTTATTTTAATTGATATTTCTGTTTAGTTCTGCATGACCAAAGCAGCTTCTATGAGAATAAAAACATTGCCTTTTCAAGGAAAAATAAAATAATGCATTATTGGATATATCTTCAGTTCTGCATATGAGTTTTTCAGC
The DNA here is from genome assembly GCA_020086605.1 of Lanius collurio. Classification (NCBI taxonomy): domain Eukaryota; kingdom Metazoa; phylum Chordata; class Aves; order Passeriformes; family Laniidae; genus Lanius; species Lanius collurio. The sequence goes on along the minus strand of JACBWW010000032.1, from coordinate 1,779,609 downwards.
AGTTTGATGTTCAAACATCCAGACAACAACTGTCTGCTCCCCACATTTGCTCATGCAAAGCTGGTTAGGCTGTTTCAGAGCTGTGTTTGTATAATCATGATATAAAATACAGAAAATATAATATAAAATCAGCAATCCCTTTCTGAGAGATAATGTATTTATCCCTGGGGAAGAGTTGCATGTTTCACTGCAGGATGAAGGACAGCAAACTTAACCTTTTTTAAAGCAAGGATACAAGTTTGTAACTCATTCCTTTCTGGTTTATGGGATCAGGAACTGAATTATTTCTGGTTTTTTCTCTTGCTTTGTGCTCAGACACTCTGTACCTTGGCACCCCAGGCTCTGAGGTGTGCTTTGCAAGGCAGCACAACACCTCAGACAATAACAACCAGTGTTTGCTTGGATCCAATGGGAATGCTCTGCTCCAGCTGAATCCCCAGAAACCAGGAGCTATTGATAACCAGCCCTTGGTGACCCAGGAGCCAGTGAAGGTAAAGGCACCCAAGGCATGGGAATAGAGGAAAAGGATATTTTAGCTCTCTCTTATCACACCTTTTTTATGTTGGTCTTTTTCAGTTTAATTCTGAATTAATACTGCTCTGTCAAAGAGCAACATTTAGGTTTCTTACTCTTATTTTAAGAGGGAAAAATTGTGTTCTGCTTCTAAGGCTACTCTTGTGTTTTGTGAGAAAAGAAACATTTGAAATGTTCTTACACAGAATTTACCAAAGGGAAAGGTATTTATGAAAAGACAGCTTGCAGCATTAAATGTAAAATGCTTTTTTAATCAAGCACTTTGGTATTTCCATCTAAATAGGAATTTACTGCTGTTGTATAACAATATATTGAAAAAAACCCCAACCTGACAGGTTTTGCAGTATGAATGCAAATAAAACATGGAACACAGACCAGCAGCATCAATGCTGAGCAGAGATGGGATTTTTCCATCCAAAGTTGTTGGAGTTGGTGACACAAGAGCAAAACCCATGAATTTTATACTGCACAAGCTTTTAGAGAAATAGTAAATAATGAAACTGGAACGTTAATTACTGTTACATTTAACTACCATCTCTCAGTGTGAAAAGCAGCTGCTAATTGTTACTTAGAAGTCTTTTAATAATTAAAGAGTGTTCTGTGACCGTGTACTAATTTTTCCACTTGAGATGTGACAAAACCCCTTTCTTTTAAAGGCTGCATCATTAACAATGGAGGGTGGAAGGTTAAAGAGATCTCCACAGCTGGTGGAAGGGAAGGACTATGTCATGGTGCCAGAACCAGTTTGGAGAGCACTTTACCACTGGTATGGAGCAAACCTGTCCTTGCCCAGGCCGGTAAGTTGTGATTTTTAGGCACTTTTTAACAACCAGATTTGTCCAGTGGCACAAGGATGGCTCTTAGAGCCATCTCCCACTTCATCCTGTGACTTGAAGAGCAAACTGGGAAAAAGCAGCCTCCAGACTGGTGCTGGAGGGAAAGCTGTGGCTGTTTAGCAGGAGGTTTGCAGCACAATCCCAGGGGATCTTGCAGCAGGGCAGAAGTGCTGCTCAGCTGCTTGTGTTTGTAAAGCACACAAAAGTAAACCTGAAGTCACTTTAAAAGGCCTAGCATCAAAACACTCATCTTTAAAAACTGAGAGAAAGTTAAAAAGCTATAAAATGAAAAGTGGGACACTTGCAGCTCTGAAAACCTCTTCCTTCTCTCTGACAATTCCATGATGTGGGGGGAAGGCAACAATTGCTGCTTCAGATTCAGCATCACAGGAGCACAATGTGCAAAACTGGGGGGAGAGCTCCAAAGCAGATGGCAATAGGTGAGTCCAGGGAGGAGAACAGGCTAAGGCTGTTCTCTGTCAGGAGCTCTTGGGAGCTGCAGGAATCTGCTCACTTGGAAACACTGGGAACTTTTTCTTCAGTTTCTCTTGAGTGTATTTATTTATTCCACAGAGTGGTTGGTTTGTTCTGTGTCAGTCTCTTGTAGGAGATGCACTTACAAAAAACGGATACGAGGGGATTTTTGTGATGGTAGCAATACCAGTGGTGGGTGGTGTCACAAACATTCCTGTCACAGATGGGAGAGGATCTCTATGATTTTTAACAATTTGGTCTGTTGGCTCTGGTGCAGACAATTATTTTAATGGGAAAAATCACTGGCTTCTTACCTCCTCCCACACATTCTCCATGGAAACAAACACCTTTCATGATCCAGAAAAGGCCACATCACTTTATACACAAAGAAATGTGCTTTTTTTTCCTCAGAAAATGTCATCACCAATATTTTTGTTGTAGCTGCAGTTTAATACTGTGGCACTTCAGTGTGGTACATTCCTTCCCACAGCTTGAGCTGTTTTCTTCTGCTTCACATGGTCACAAAAAGAGTGCACATTCCTTCCATTTCTGTTTGCATATTTGGACAGATCTAGGTGGCAAAATCTTTGTTGAAATGGTGGCTGAAAAGCTACAAAACATGTTTTGGGGTAATTTCAGCCCTTTCTGTCAATGCAGCAATATGCAACAAAAGTAGGTTGCAGCCTGTTTGTACAGTATGAAGGTTTTAAGTCAATCCTGTGGTTCACAAAGTTCAAACCAAATGTCTTATCCTGTGTTTGTCAGGTTTTTCAACAGCTGTGAAACTTTTATGTGGAAATATATAGTGAGTGGAATTAATGAGGTTCATTGTGGATTCACATATATTCCAGGAATTGTAAATATGTTCTTTCTGTGGTGTGGTGCAGAGGATGATGCTGTACTAAATAAGGTGCTTGCTTTTGACAACCTGCAGTTAATAAGCTTTGAAAAGTGCTTAGGAATCAGGAAATTGTCATTCCTAGGGATGTTAGCCTAAAACCCCATGAGAAGTTTGGATTTTTTTTTGTCTCCTCATAAAAGAGTTTGGATTTTTAATAATTTACTAATTTTTTAATGCTTTAATCACTCCTGTTTCTATTGGGATTCCCTCCACACTTGCCAGGTGGGTCTCTAGGATGTTCCAACCGTGTTTTGCAGGTGATCAAGAACAGCAAGACGAACGTGCCGGAGCTGGAGCTGTTCCCTCGGTACCTGCTGTTCCTGCGGCAGCAGCCGGCCACGCGCACCCAGCAGTCCAACGTCTGGGTCAATATGGGTATGATGAGCCTCAGAATGTTCCCTCAGCATTTGCCCAGAGGTAACTTAAGAATGCAGCAAGAACCACCCCCCCTGTGCAGTTTCTAGGCCAGCCCAGGCTGGGGGAGCTTCCAGCGCTGCGCTTGTGCCCCAGCTCAGCCCCGCGGCACGGTCGGTGCTGGGGGCAGCCAGGGGCTGTCCCTGCCCTCTCCTCGAGGGAAGAGGCAGCAGGGAGCACTTGCAGGGAAATCAGTTCATTCCCATGGGTATGAGTGAGTTGGGAGTGAGAAATGAGCACTGCAGAAGCTGAACTGATCAGAAGAGCCAGAGCTGGGCATTCCCATTGGGAGTGATTCCTGTGGCCCTGGAATAGGTGCCTCTGTGCCTCTGCAATAGTGCAGTGGCACCATAAATTCAATTAATGCTCAGCCAACTTCTGAGTTACTTGGGCAGCTGGGCTTTGATGCCCAAAATTATTTAATGCTCTTTAGAGAGTGATTAAATGAATGGACTATGAAGACTATTATTTGACATAGTTCAAAAAGACAATTAAATACAAAGTATAAACACCCAGCTAAAGTCTCTTTGTCATAACTGTGGTGGTAATGCTCACCAAAAGATTATACAAGAGTAATCTTTAGGTTGTGGCTTCACATTTCAGCTGGGAAGTGTTGCAGGATTTGCCTCCAGTTCCCAGTTTGCCTTGCACAGGAGGCTGGAAGGAATCCCTGCTGTTCACACACAGATGCACATTTGCATCCACAGTAACATGTCTGGAAATGGGCTCACCTGACTGCTGAAAATTCAATCCTTCAGCCTTGCTAGTGTCAGAATGTAGTTAAAACCCTCATGCAGATGCTCAATTTTTCACTGCTTTGGTAGGATCTAAACCCTCTGTGTAGTCAGCAGCTGCCTGTGCCTTCGAGTTCTGCTGCACAAAATGCTTCTGCCCAAATTCAGCTTTCCTGCCTGACCTAATCAAATGGAAACTGCTTTGTTTGGACATCCTAAAATGCCCAAATTCTAATGAAGAGAATCTTCTCATGTGCCAAATTTGATCTTGATTTGGAATTACTTTGCACTGCACTAATTTGATTGTCCAATCAGTTATTAATCCTGTGGAATTCTCAGATGTGCTTTCTTGCTGTAATCTTACCACTAATCCTCTGATCCCTAATCACAGAAAATGTTGGTTTGTTTTCTTTTTAAAAAACTGAGTACTTTGCTTGGTACACTGAAGCCAGACTGATGCTTTGCTGATTTATAAGGTATCATTTACTCTCTTGTCAAATTGCATGTGATGATATAACACTGCACCTTTCAAGTTGTACTGTTTATTTTATTGTAATCTTTTAACAGTGAAAATAGAATTGTGCCACTTCTCAGGCTACTTAAGTTTTACAGTTGCCCAGTTTGGGTTTGGCTGGATAATAAAAGCTTTTCGTGTCTCTGTAAGGAGTGGGGGGAACTTCTGAAGCTTAAACTAAAAAAGCTGAAAAAAAACCCAAACCTTCTTTAAAGCTGGTCTCATCTCTCACCTGTAGTCCAAATGTTTTATTTAAAGATGAGCTCACATTATGAAGAGCAACAGTCTTGACCAATGGGTTAATTTGTGTGGCAAATGTGGGGTTGTTGAGAATTTTGGTGGAAATCCCAGGTGTCTCCACAGAATGTTTTGAGGAATTTAGTTATTAAGAGTACTTTTACTGTGAGCTACCAGGCTGATTTCATGTTCACAGATCAGCATTCATCCTCACAGAAGAGCTGAAGCAAAGTCATGCTACTTCCAAAAATAGTCAAACTGATTTTTTTACCTTATTTTTTACTTACAATGTTCTCTCAAAAAGGAAACCTGTATGAAATCTTGAAGTCCTTTAATTTGAAAATCCCCTTTGCCTCTCATACTGTGTCTTTAAGAGACAAAAAGAATTGTTAAAACTTGTAAAACTTCATTGAATTTTTTTGTATTTCCTATGAGAATCTCAAGGGAGCAATTTTCTAATAGGTTTTGCTAAGAAGGGACTTATTTTATTTGCTTTATGATAGCAAATTTGCTGTCCCAAAGGGTCAATAACAGCTGGATTTCCACCTAACCCATAAACACCAGCACTCCAAGTGTCTACTCCCTCTTGCAGCGAGTGTATTTAGTGTGTAAGTTGCTATTGATGTGATCTCTGGGTGAATCCATTCTCTTCTCCCCTCTCTCACTGTGCATGCAGGGAATGTCCCCTCCCCAAATGCCCCTTTAAAAAGGGTCTTGGCTTACACTGGCTGCTTCAGTCGGATGCAAACCATCAAAGAGATCCACGAGTACCTGTCCCAGAGGTTACGGATAAAGGAGGAGGACATGCGCCTCTGGCTCTACAACAGTGAGGTAATCCTGCTCCTTTGCCTTTTTTATTGGCCATTCTGGGTTTTATTCCTTTCCAGACACTATTAAATACACATGCACAGAAAAATTAGAGTGGCCATAAATATCCTTTACAGTTAAAGACTCTTGCTATTTATTTTTCAGAGTTTTCTGTGCTTTAATTTCCCTGCTTTGAGGTGAAAGGATCCTCAGTGTGTTGTACACGTAGAACTCTAATCTATGAGGTAATTTTTTTCCTGCAGAACTATCTCACTTTGCTGGATGATGAAGATCACAGACTGGAATATCTTAAAATCCAAGATGAGCAGCATTTAGTAATAGAAGGTATAAAAAGGGGCTGTAATTGCTTTATGCACTAAAAATAGAAGTTTACAGAGGGAACCTATGGGGAGGTGGTGGCAAAGCTAATTTAGGAAAGTCTGCATGTATTTTGTCCCTATTTTGAAATACTTTTGCATCTTTCGTTGGTTTGCAGCAACAAAAAATTATAGTGAGGGCTCATGAACTGATTTATTCAGACCTGGTGGATCCATATTGAGAATTAGAATAAGCACTGAAAAATTTGCTATTCAACAGGAAAAGCAGTCCCAAGGCTGCTCTCTAAAGATGTTGCTGGTGTGCTTGGAGGGATGCCAGTGGTAGAATGAGTTCCAATAACGATTAGAAACATTGAAATGAAAACTAGCAAAAAGAATAGCTAAAAGTAAGCAAATTTCTAATCCCAAATATTAGAAAATTTTAATTAAAGCTCTTCAGCTGTGTAAGCTCTCTGGAGTAAGTAACAATTTTTAAAAACCCCTTTTCATGTCCCTTTCTAGTTCGAAACAAAGACATGAGCTGGCCAGAAGAGATGTCTTTTATAGCAAACAGCAGTAAAATAGACAGACACAAAGGTGAGTCTTTCAAAAAGTTGCTGGATTATGATGAGAAGAAAAATCCAAGAAAACAATTGAGATGTTAAAACCATTCTTTTTAACACAAGTCCTTTTAACACTGGGTAAGGTCTTTTATGGTTCTCTGCTGGATCTTTACATCCCACATTCCTAGCATTTAATTTAATATAAAGGTAAATCTGTAGATATTCAGACACAGCTTTAGTAAATGGTACACAGCAGATTTTGAACTTTATGTTTATTACCTTGGGTTTTGTTAAGGCAAGGAATATTTAAGATTTTAACGAATGAATCCAGAATTTTCAGCACCATAATGACCTGAAAGTATTCTGTATGGATTTTACTGCTGTCTGTGGTGGATCAGATCAACAAAATGCCTCAATTTCTGTGAAGCAGAGTTGAGAGAGCAGATATTTTCAACATCTGCTGCATCTGTGTAGCATCTCAGTTGGGAGCAGGTTAAATTAAACTGGTTACTGTGAGAAGACACTGCTACAACATTCTGAATTTTCTCATCTGCACAACTGCTCTAATGATGGTTTTTCACTCAGTTCCTACTGAGAAGGGTGCTACAGGCCTGAGCAATCTGGGGAACACGTGCTTCATGAACTCCAGCATCCAGTGTGTCAGCAACACCCAGCCCCTGACACGCTACTTCATCTCAGGAAGGCATCTCTACGAGCTGAACAGGTAATTCCTGTGTGAGAACAGTGGCATTTTGGGTGCTGGAACATTTATTCTGGCTGGCTGCTTCTGAAAGCTGAAATTCAGTGTAAAGGAATCATTTAAATTCAGTGTTACCAGCTCTGCAGCAGATACTACGTTAGAGGCATGGAAATGCAACCTCTTGTTTCTGAGAGCAGGAAGCTTTTCTGATCCTTCATCTCCAGGCTTTTGAGCTGTGTTTAAATTTTAATGTGGTATCAATTGCTTTGTAATTTCTAGGACAAATCCCATAGGAATGAAAGGACACATGGCCAAGTGCTATGGGGATTTGGTTCAGGAGCTGTGGAGTGGCACCCAGAAGAACATAGCCCCCTTAAAGCTGCGGGTGAGTTATTCCTGGGTGGAAAACAAGGATTCCTTGGAAAGGCAGGAATTCAGTGCACTCCTTCCTGATGTTACCTCTATTGCAGCAGTTTGGAGGCTCAGAGGCTTCCCTAGAAGGGGCCAGTGTTCATCAGGCCTGGTGGAGTTAGTGGTTGTCAGGCTGAAGGAGTTACTGATGTGACTCAGGTCATGCTGTAAGAAGTGGCTTTTTAGGGACAAAAGATGATGCATTTATCTGTAAATGAGCTTTTGTTCTGAAAGCAGAGGGGTTCCCTTCAGCCCTTGGCAGTTGAATTTGTGTTCATAGACAGCACATGTCTCAGCTACAGTATTTTGCTTTATTTTTACGTTTGTTACATGATATTAAATAACTTTCTGGTGGTTTTTTTATAGTGGACAATAGCGAAATATGCTCCAAGATTTAATGGCTTTCAACAGCAAGACTCACAGGAGCTTCTGGCTTTTCTCCTGGATGGGCTCCATGAGGATTTGAACAGAGTTCATGATAAGCCATACGTTGAACTGAAGGACAGTGATGGTCGGCCAGACTGGGAAGTAGCAGCAGAGGTAGGGCTTCAAATCTTTGCCTTTGGGGTTTTTTGGTGTGATTTTTCTTTTCCTTATGGTACTAAGCTGAGAAATTGTTGATGAGGCTGCCTGTGGCAATATTTTTGGGACTGTAGCACCTTTTGGATCTAGTCAGAGCTGTGATTTACAGAGGCAGTTTCACCTGTGAGCTGAAAGCTAATTGTAATTGTTGTAGTAAAATTATAAAGATGATACTTCACAACTATTTTGAACATCTCCTCAAAATTAGGGAGTATCAAAATATTTCAAGATGCCTGAAGATCCCCTCAGAAATATTTTAAATGGTGTCATACCTTGATTATTGTGTTAATTGAGCTTGTGCTTTTAACTAAGCACTTCCTATTTATTACAAATTAGTAAACAACTTCTGTGGAAGTAATTTGACTTGCATAGGCTGGTGAAACTTTGGAGACCAATGAAGTAGTCTTCAGTTTCTAACTTTGTATTATAATTTTTGTGCTTCATTTCAGGCCTGGGAAAACCATCTGAGAAGAAACAGATCCATTGTTGTAGATTTATTTCACGGGCAGCTGAAGTCACAAGTGAAATGTAAAACTTGTGGGCATATAAGTGTTAGGTTTGACCCTTTTAATTTTTTATCCTTGCCTTTGCCAATGGACAGTTACATGCACCTAGAAATTACAGGTGAGTGGTGTAAACTTGTCAGTCCTAAAATAAAATTTGTAGAAGTGGAGAAGCTATAAAAGATCAAATTTTGTTTGTGTTACTACTTACTAAGAATAATACAGTAATTTTAATATAATAGAGTGCAAGAATTTTCATTGGAACACAGTTAAAGTAAGGTAAAACCTTTAGAAACAGAACATGAATGGCCCATTTTCAGTTTTGATTGAAGGATTTAATACATAAATGTGGGAAATGGGGATTTTGAGAACTTTCCTTCTGTTCCCTCTCTTGTGGAGGTTGTCCTAAATCTGGCCAGAGGAAAAACCAGGTTGGGGGAAAAATACAATATGGGTCATGAGCTGTGCTCTGAAGGACCTGTGGGTTGCTGGAAAAGAGGCTAAAGAAAAGATGGTAAAAAAGTGAAAGGAATTTTGAAAGCATTTTCTACTGCTTATGAGCAGCAAGAGATTTTTTTGACATTGTGACATTGCCTGCAGACCTTGAAAATTGACTGGGAAAATAAAATAAATCATCCATTCAAGTGTGGGAAAAATATTCTTCAGTAAGTGGGGAGCTGTAATGTATTGTTGTCATTAAGACTTGCCTGGGTTGCTGACCAGTGTGTTTCTTTTCCCCTTTAAAGTAATTAAATTAGATGGTACCACTCCTGTTCGATATGGGCTGAGATTGAACATGGATGAGAAGTACACAGGCTTGAAAAAACAGCTGAGTGAACTCTGTGGCCTCAAACCAGAGCAGATTCTGCTTGCAGAGGTGCACAGCTCCAATATAAAGGTAAAAAGAAAAAAGATTAATCATTGCTGCAACATGCTTTGGGGATTTTTGTTACTTTTTTATTATTTTTAACATTTAAACTTTGCTTACAAGAACTGTGAAATAATTTTAACTAAAAATATGATTTAAAAATCAGCTTAGTTATCTCTCTATACAAACTTTTATTTCATTCTTAAACAGTAATTTGGCTTGCTGTAAATAGATTAGAATTGATTGCTAATTATATTTTTAGGAAAAAAAAGTATAAACTCATCTTGAGGCAATAATAAATCTCAAAGTACTGTCGTGAGTTTAAACACTGTCAAGACATCAGGGATACAAATAAAGACTGGCTTAGATCTCTATAATGGGTTTGGATCTTTCCAGATAGATTTTGTTGCTGTAGATTAAAAGTGCTTAAATGAGGTGCTCTTGGTGTGCTCAGAGAGCCACTGAGAGCTCCTGCAGAGGGGTTGGGTGCCTTTATCCTTCTGGAAAGGTGTTAGAAGGCAGATGGAGGGAGGGGGGAGCTGATAAATACAGTTTTCAGAAGAACAGAATGCATTTGGAGTCAGATAAAGGTGTCCAAGTGCCTGAGCAGCTTTCCCTCTGCCCTGAAGAACTTCCCTCAGGACAACCAGAAGGTCCGGCTGTCGGTCAGCGGCTTCCTGTGCGCGTTTGAGGTGCCCATCCCAGGCTCCCCCACGTCAGCATCGAGCCCTGTGCACACAGGTGAGAGGAAACTCTGCTTTTCCTGCTTGGGTAAACTGCAGACAGGTGAGAGGAAACTCTGCTTTTCCTGCTTAGGTAAACTGCAGGCAGGTGAGAGGAAACTCTGCTTTTCCTGCTTAGGTAAACTGCAGACAGGTGAGAGGAAACTCTGCTTTTCCTGCTTAGGTAAACTGCAGAGTGTTGAGCAGCTCAGGACAAAACTTTATTATAAAGTGAGGATTAAAGAAAGCACAAGTGAGGGTTGTGCTCAGTATCCACACGAGTGGAAAGGATAAAAGTCCTGGGATCAGCTGTGGTTGCTGTAGATAATTGATAATTTAATTGTCTGCCTACAGACATCTCAAGTGGGCCATCAGCCAACGGAGCTCCCACCCTGCTGATGAACGGGGACGTTCCCAAGCCAAGCCTCATTCCCAATGGGATGCCAAACACTGTGGTGCCATGTGGGACCGAGCGCAGCCCGCCCAGCTGGACCCTCAACGGCCACGTGCCCTCGCTGTGTGACAGCCCCTGCACTGGCTACATCATTGCAGTGCACAGGAAAATGGTCAGTGGCCTTGCACCATTATCCAGTGCTTGTGTTACACACTTGGAAAGAGGTTTTTAAAAAGCAAAGATTTTGTTAATGTCCACGTGATAATTATACACATTTATGTTTGACGTGGTCAAATAACCTCGCCATAACATCATAAAATACAAACATTTTTCAAGTCAGTGATCAAAATTTAATATTGGAGTTTGAGCAGTTTCAGTACAATTAATGATTGTTGCCAAGGCCTGAAATAAGTCACAAGGCCAGCAATGCAGGTGATTTTTGTCCTGGGAGTTAATGCTCCTTTATGTGTCTGACTCCTCCTTCTGCTCCCCACAGATGAGGACAGAGTTGTATTTTCTCTCATCTCAGAAGAATCGGCCCAGTCTCTTTGGAATGCCATTAATTGTTCCCTGCACAGTTCACACACGGAAAAGAGACCTCTATGATGCTGTGTGGATCCAGGTTTCCAGGCTGGCCAGCCCCCTCCCTCCTCAGGAAGCCAGTAACCATGCACAGGACTGGTGAGTTGGGCACCTCAGCCTCGGATTTGAATTAGAATATAGTGCCTTAGACTTGCTTGCAAGATTTAAAATTGTATCAATTTGATTTCTCATAATAATGGCAATAATTAAAATTAAATCCTTTTTAGTACAGATAAATGTAGCTGCACTTAAAGGTTGGCTTCATTCTTATCCAGTGATTGATGATTATTTATATCTGACACATTTAAGCCATTGAAATGCAGCTTTTAATAGTTCATTGTAACCAAAATCATCACTTTAAGGGGTTTTTTTTAAGTAATCGTAACAAGGCCAGTGAAGGAAGGTAATTGCAGTGAGAGTGCTGCTGTTTGATGTTGTGTTCTCCTCTATTTCAGTGATGACAGCATGGGGTACCAGTACCCCTTCACCCTCAGGGTAGTTCAGAAGGATGGAAATTCTTGTGCTTGGTGTCCATGGTACAGGTAAATTGTCCTTTTTTCCATTTACAGCAGGGAATCACTCCAGCAGAAAGGTAATTTATGGTAATGGGTCTGTGGCACATTTCAGACTTCAGAGGTAATATCAAACAATGAGAATCTGGAAGGTAATTTCACCAGAACTCTCTCTAGGCAGACTTGCACTGCAGCAAAGCTTTTATGACTTGCAGAGCTGAAAGTTCTGCTGCCACAGAAACTTTAAATTAGGAGACAGAAATGAGATTATCCAAGATCTGTTAACCCCTTAGAATGTTCTGTGTCTGTGTGTAGCCTTGTATGTCCACACACTTGCATGGTTTGGGGGGGATTCACACAAACCTGAATTTTTAGAGGTAATTAATCTACCCCTGTGGGTTCCTGTGCCATTTGAAAGGGTAAGAACTAAAATGGGCAATAAGAAATTCACCCTGGAAGAACACTTGGAATTTTCCATAAACAAAGACTTGCTAAAGAAAATTCCAGACCCTTGCTGGAAGGTATTCAGGCCATAAGCTAATTTTCTTAAAGAAGTGTTTTATAGCTCTTAGAATTAGTTATCATGATGCAAATAACTTGTGGAGACAGAGCAGTGGAGGTTTTGGGGTCATAGCTGGGTTTGGTCAGCACTGGATCATAATGGAATGGAAGAGACCTTAAAGCTCATCCCTTTCCAACCCCCTTCCATGGGCAGGACCACCTTCCACTGGATCATGTGCAGGTAGATGGTTGAGCTCACCCAACCTCTTCCATTTCTCACTCTGTTCAAGTTTTGCAGTAAAAATGCAAATAACCCTTAGCATTGGTGTATAAAAATGTGTCTGACACTGAAGGCAAGGCCTGGAGCTCGCAGGGTGCAGCTGATACAAAACAAGGAGCAGAACTGAATTAATGTGGAAATGATTGGACACTTTACTGACCACATCCCACCTCCTGGTTCAGGTTCTGCCGTGGCTGTAAGATTGAGTGCACAGAGGACAGGGCTTGTGTGGGCAATGCCTACATTGCTGTGGACTGGGACCCCACCGCTCTGCACCTGCGCTACCAGACCTCACAGGAACGGGTAAATACCAACAGAAACTCTTTGTTCTCTGTTAGCACCTCTGAAACACCCCCCATCTCAGCCTTCTTAGTTATTTGATGCTGCTTTTGTCCATTTTCTGTTAAACCAAAAGGCAGTAATCATGGAGCAGTATATTTTGGATAAATCGATGTCTTGATGTTAGGCCTCTTATGTGGTCTAATGGTGTGGAAGAGAAGCTTTTAAAGAACCACAGCAGGGTATTTGCTGTCTTTTGTGAGTTGCTTTTAAGCTAGTCAAAATATATAATAACACATTACAAAATATCTTAATTGGATAAATTTTCTGTAACTATAAACAGTTATGCATGTGAGTAAACCTATTTCCTCATTGAGTCAACAAAACACATCTGAAGGTAAGCCTATAGCTGTGTTAATCTGGAATAACTGGTGCAATTTGTGAGTTTTATCTATAAAGTTGTGCTTCATGGATAATTTATAAGCAGAGCCCAAGTATAAGAACAGTGAATTATTTTATCTGCCTCTTCATAACTGAAATAAAATTCCTGCTAAAACTTAGCACATCTCATGTTTATCTTTAATTCTGATCAACCCTGTAAATTTATTTGTGTGATATTGTGAGCAGAGCCTTCCTCTGAGCAGTGTGTGTTACATTTCCAAGTCAGAGACACTTTTCTCTCCCTTCAGATCGTGGAGGAACATGAAAGTGTTGAACAAAGCCGCCGAGCCCAGGCAGAGCCCATCAACCTGGACAGCTGTCTGAGAGCCTTCACCAGCGAGGAGGAGCTGGGGGAGGATGAGATGTACTACTGCTCCAAGTGCAAGACCCACTGTTTGGCCACCAAAAAACTGGATCTTTGGAGACTTCCCCCTATTTTGGTACGATCTGGGGTAATTTTCCTCCTCAGCAGCAAACCCAAAGCACTTTGTTCCCAGATCTGATGCTGCCTTGCTCTGAATAAGATGATTTGCTTTTGTTCACACTCCCAGGAGGGGCACTGACTGAGTTTGCTTCATGCAGGCAAATAAAGCAAACCTCAAATCCTTTTGAATGTTTTTAGCTGCTGCCTTGCAGGAAATGGTGGTGGTCTGAGCCCAGTGTCAGCTGCTCTGACACAGCTCATACTCAGCTGGTGACATGATCTCCTCTCTGGTTGTGGAACACCTGCAGTTTTTATTTTTCATATTTGGTATCTTATTGAAAACAGAAAGTGCTGATCACTGGATTGAAGCAACCTTTGCCATCATTTCCACATGGAAATATTAGTTTCATATTTTACCAGCTTGATCCCCAAATCCAAATTGTCACCCAGCATTATTTTTTCTAGCATAGAATAAAATGTGTATGTTTTGGGAAAAACTCCCTTTAAACAATGATATTGCTCACTAGGATGTCATTGCCCTCCTTTAATAATTTTCTCTCTAATGTTTCCCTTTAGATCATTCACCTGAAAAGATTTCAGTTTGTCAATGGCCGCTGGATAAAATCCCAGAAAATCGTTAAATTTCCCAGAGAGAATTTTGACCCAAGTGCCTTTTTGGTACAAAGGGATCCAAGTCATTTCCAAAGGAAGCAGCTCACCCTGCAGGTTGAAAGCCTTCCTGAACCACGGGCTGGCCAAGGGGACTCCAGGAAAACAGATCTGCAGATCACTGGCACACCAGGAGAAGGGGACACACTGAACAGGAGTCCCTCCTCCCTAAACACTACTGTCCTCAATAATGTCAAAGGTAGGGAATGATTAGTGAAAATTCCTCTCTGTGCTGGTGTTTGGAGAGGGAAAATGTTATTATGTACAAAATTTCAATGTTTAGGGTATTTTTTTGCCAAAGCATTACACTTTGAAACATTTCTTAGTGAAACTTCAGCATAAAAAATGAAAGAAAATTTTAAAAGTTGCTCGGTGACAACAGACATTGGTAATTGTGAGTGGGCTGGGGTAAGAGTGAGGGATGTGCTCCTGTGTAAAAGAGTTGAATTTCAGTTTCTGGCTGTATGGATGTGTGTGCACAAAGAGGGGTTTTTACTTCTGTGTATTACTCATGAGCTGCAGTGAAAGAGTGGGGTTTCATGGTTGGTTTTAAAAAAAATCACTTTAAAAAGAAATTTAGACTGTTTGTGCTTGTCTTAGTGACCTCTGTGTTTTCTGTCCTAGCATCTCCATCCTTGGGGAGGAAAAGTGGAACCAGCTGCCCTTCAAGTAAAAACAGCAGCCCCAACAGCAGCCCAAGGACTTTGGGGAGAGGCAAAGGGCGCCTGCGGCTGCCTCAGCTGGGGAAAACCAAACTGTCCAGCAGCAAGGAAAACCTGGCTGCAAACAGAGAGAACGGTGCTGAGCACGAGCAGGGGGATGCTCTGAGTAAAGGACAGGCTTTGGGGGGCAGCCAGAGCGAGCTGTACCCCGGGCAGGACAGCGAGGGGGCTCTGCCCAACGGGTACCTGTGGGAGCAGAGCTCGCTCAGCAACGGGCAGGGGGACAACCACAGCGAGGACGACACCGCCGACGACCAAAGAGACGACGTCTGGGTCAACCCCATCTACAACCTATATGCAATCTCGGTGGGTGGCTGCTCCTCTGCCAAAAGTGCCTTTTGGGGACTCTGGTTTAACCAAATGTTGTGTTCGTGCCATCACAGGGATCTGTAGGGAAGGAGAGGACAAGTCAGCACAATCAATTCGCTGTAAAACTGAGCACGAATGAATCCCTCTAATTTGTTCTCCTTCTGTGTATGAAGTTGGCTCCAGCTGTCTAGATTGTCATCAGCCATTGCCACTCCCAGATAATGAACTTGGGAATCATTTATTTGATGTTTGATCCAAGATTTCTTTTCTTCTTTGTTTTTCCTCAGTGCCATTCAGGAATTATGGGAGGGGGTCATTACGTCACTTATGCCAAAAACCCAAACAACAAGTGGTACTGCTACAATGACAGCAGCTGCAAGGTAAAGCACTTCTTTTCCTCATTATTTCACATAATGGTTCTCATTATTTCAAACAATTTTTGCCTTGGTTACCCAGAGGTAAAGAAATTCAGAATCAGAAATTCTAGCTAAAGAAATTTTAGAATCACAGAATGGTTTGGGTTGGAAGGGACCTTAAAGCTCATCCCATTCCACCCCTCACAGCATCTGTTAAACCAGACATTTGTGGAGAGCTGCTGTTTGAAATCATGAGCCCCTCTGAAGCTGCATCAGATAAATATTACAATTATTAACTGAAATTGTACGTGAGGTTTTTTCCAAGGTAACATCTGTTCATCAGCTGCTCCCCCAGTTAAGAGAAGATGCTTATTTCGTACAAAGACAGGAAAATTACTAAGAATGGAAAGCCAGGAATATATTTCCATGATGGCAGCAGTTTGTATTCAATTGGTGAATAACTCAGTTCTGATACTTCTAAGTACTTGCAATCATCACTGTAAAATTGTCAGGCTTCTCAAGTAATTCATGGAGCCAGCTAACAAAGAGGGGAGACAGAACCCGGGATTCCTTGTGTTACACCCAGTTAAAAATACACTTTTGGGGGCAGCAGTGTGTGTTTGAAGCACAGTGACACAGTTACCCCATGGTGTTTTCCCTGTGTCAGGAGTTGCACCCGGATGAGATCGACACGGACTCTGCCTACATTCTGTTCTACGAGCAGCAGGGGGTGGACTATGCCCAGTTCCTGCCCAAGATCGATGGCAAGAAGATGGCAGACACGAGCAGCATGGACGAGGACTTTGAGTCCGACTACAAGAAGTACTGTGTGCTGCAGTGAGCCTGGGCTGCCCTGCACTGAGGGACAAAGCCTGGGATGTGCCCTTGGGGAAGGTGTGACTGAGACAGATAAGAGCTTGTGGTTGTCCCCTGTGAGCTGAAAGCACAAGAAGAACCCCCTGGTTAAGCAGTTAATATCCTGTAGTATCGTTTTGTTCTGTTTTCTCACTACATGCTCGAAACGTTTCTGATGTTGGACATCTGAGACTGCCACTGGCCTTTAAATCCAATGGTTTGAGAAAAGCCAACTAGGACCAAATAAGAGCTAAATTAAACATCCAAATAAGAGCTAAACAGAGTAGTGTAGAGTTTACCAACTGTTCTAACACCCCCCCGAGGCTCTCGTTAGGTTTAAGGTAATGGGGAAAAACAATTTGTAGTGTTGTCTTTGGACAACATGATATTGCTACCTCCTTTTTCCTGCAGTTTTATTGCATTTTATTGGCAAAACAGGGAAGGCAAGAGAAGGAAAAGTGCACAAATGGAAGTAATTATTGTCATGGGGAAGGGAAGCTTCCAGTTTTGCCACCACTAATGTGTGTCAGTTGCTTTCTTTCTGTATGTTGGGAGCACAACCAAATCATCATTTGAGAAGAGATTAATTTCTACACTTGAATGGTTTATTATATTTGTGTTTTCTCCATGTGTTGGCTGTGTAGATCAACATGTTTCAGGAATGGCTTTTCTGCCTGAAGAGTGCTGGCTCAAACTTTTTTGAGCTGCCTCAAAAAGAAACTTCAGGTTGGAGAGAGTAGTTGTGATTACACTCACGGTGTCTTAAAATGTGCACATTGCACAAAACGTTCCCAGCTTTTGGAAGGAGAGATGCTTGAGCTTATGTTTCATGACTGGTGTTGCTTTTGAAATTTGCACTTTTGAAAATGCATCTGATTCAATTCAAACCCACAGTTTGTTTGGTTTTTTGTTGTTGCTGTAAGGGCTCTGGAGTGAATGGCTGTGAATATCCACTGTGTATTTCAAAGGAAGAAGCTGTGGCTGTCAGGTAACTGTTGTAGCATTCATGGATGGAGGTTTTTTTTTATTGGTTTCCTAATTCAGTTTCTTGTTTCCAAAATTATCAAAATTATTTTAAAAATGCCTTTTCAAATTATCTTTTTTTTGCTGTTGTTGTTACAACAGGTTATGCAAATACTTGCAATTAAACCAGACTTGCTTTCTATGCCCTTGCAATATGCTCTGTAATTCAAGGGGTTCTTGCATGAGGGGAAGTGTGACTGAGTCTTAGCAGAGACTGGAAAAAAGAGAGTTGTTTTTTTTTTGAGCAGGCATTTCTTCAGACATTTTCAGTGTTAAATTGTTTGCATATCTGAATGAAGATAAAAATTTTCACTCTTTTGGCCTTTTGTTCTTCAGCTGACTTTAGGCAGCTTATTAATTTTGTCATACATCATCTTCCCAGTTCTCTAGATTTTTGTACCTTCACTAACAAAACTGTTTACTTACGTGGTTCTCTGCAATTAATGTTTGGATTCATTTTGGGGTGTTTGACAAGAATGCCAAACCTTCAGTGAGTTTATCATTTCCAGGAGGATCTGGGGTTTAGCCATTTAAGAAGTGATATCAGCTGGTCTGGCTGTCTTTGCTCAGGCAGAGCCCTCCCTGCCTTTGGAGGTTGTGCCTCTTTGGGGACAGCAGATCTGTTCCAAAAATGAGTCTTGTCTTACATGTCAGGTGTTGCTCCTTATCCTCTATGGTCTCTTACCTTTGAAGTGGTCTGAACATTGAGCCTAAAGAAAAGCAAACATGACTTGTGAATTTCTAGGTTAGAAGCTTTTTCAACACCCACTTGTCTACTCCTCCCTCCGCAAACTCCATGAAAAGTGAAAGATTTTCAACTGATTTACTTTAAAATGTTTTATTTAAGCAGGTAGCACAATCTACTAATGTTATTTGATCTTCTGTGTTTGTTACATTGGTTGTAATTAATTTTTTAAATTAAATTAATTCAAGAATTAGTAGTAAATTTATTAAGTTAACTATTAACTACATTCACTTTGTAAATTATTGTATAAAACTTATTGACAATGCACTGACTTTAGAAAGTTGTTAATGTACATAAATGCCTTGTAAATAAAATAGTGTTGATGTACTGGAATATGAGCTGTATTAAAACAAAGGTATTGGTAATTGTATATGGAGTGAACCTGTTTATCTGTAACTATATTATTCAAACAAATTAAATACTGTGGATGCAGATGAAGTGTCACTTCTTGTCAGATAATTTTTAATAACTGTTTTCCTGCTTTGAAGTGTCTGTGCTGCTTCCATGAAGCTGAAATGCCTTTGTCAATCCAAAAGCTGAAGCGTGGGCGTGCACACAGCAATTCCTTGCAGCTTCTTCATTGTTTACTAAAGGTAAGTTAGGTATTTTGTTGATGATAATAACACTTATTATTTGAAAACAATCCATGCCAGCAGTGAAGTGATCCCTCAGATACAGGAAGGTTTTGCTCTGGTACAGGAAGGTTTTGCTCTGGTCTCTTTGGAAAGAATCTGCAGGGAGCTGATGTCCAGTCCTGAGGTGTCCCTGCTGCAGCCAGGGCTGTTGGGGTCGTTGGGGACTGCAGGCAGTGAGGGACCCTTCCCTGAGCAGACAGGGATGGGAGAGCCCTGCACTTACAGCCCAGGAGGAAGTGGATCTGGTTGAGTTGGCAGCCAGACCAAAGTCTGCACAGAGCTGATGTCAGGAGCTCGGGAGTGTCTCCCAAAGCACCGTGGGGACGTTGAGCTGGAAATGAACCATTGTTCTTATTTTATGGCCTTGAAGATGCTAAATGGGGATTTATCCAAGGGTTAGCACGCACCAGCATCCCCAGGGTGATGCCACAGTGTCTCTGGAAGTGAAGCCATCTCTGGCTGGGATGGGAGCGTTGGTGCAGCACTGAGTGGTGACACTTTCTCATCACAGTCACCTCCCCTGCCTGGTGATCAGTTCTCAGAGCACTGATCATTCTTACCAAATGTGGTCACCCCACGGTGTCATTGGAGTCACTTGGGCATTTTCAATGCTGAAAATTTAATTTCAATATAAAGAATATGGGCTGCAGTCATTCCTATAATGACTTTTCGTCTGTTAAGTCTTTGAGGTATTGAAAGTGGAATTTAAAAGGATGAAGAGCTCTACCAAGGGTGTTCATATGTGCTGCTGTCAGTGGTGAAGCTTTTATTGATTCAGGAGTGCAGTCAGGGACATGAAAGAGATGAAGGCATCGCATCCCTGCCCAAAGCTGCAGCCATTTGCTGCTGCTGGATCCCTTTTGCTTTCCAGATCACAACTGTGCAGGCCTCGAAGGAGGGCTCAGAAATGAGCAGAGCCTGTTTTGTGAGATGGGAGCAGTGGGAAATGAGCTTTGCTGGGATTTTCCCTGGTACTTTTGTGTGTGTGAAGTGTGGAAGCACCTGTCCTGCCCTTGGGGTTGGTCTGTCAGACTTCTGCAAACCTGGGGTGGCTTTTGGTGCTTCTCCTGGGAGGGGAAGGATGCAGCAGGGACAGCTCCTCTGGTGTTAAACACTGTTCTGCTCAGAAAGAGGGGAGGGATGGATGCACCAACCCTGCAGGGCCCTGCTGCCCACAGGAGTGGCCACTGTCCCTTCCCTTCAGGCTGAAATCCCAGCTCCAGAGGCACTTTCCATCCTGACCCAAGTGCTGGATCCCTTCTGGAGCTGCTGTTCCCCCTGCTCCCTGCCTTCCCCTGGGCTGACACAGGCACAGGAGGCTGTATCCCTGCTTTTCCCTGTATCTAAATGTCAAAATATCCCAGATTTATCTGTTAGCTGTGATCATGTCCGGAGAACGTGCCGGGCTCCAGGCACGGCCGCTGGCCCAGGGCCCGGAGCATCCACGTAGATATTAATTATATTAATTATACCTTTTGTTACCCTTTCTCCCTCAGGTCCAGTAAATTGAAGCAAGAAGTGAGTAAAATGCAGTCATCCATGGTTGCTGATTTATTGTTTCAGGAAAATAAAAACCTGTCAGGAGCTGGGGAGATTGTGCCTTTTGTTTGGGACAAGCCTCTGGCTTCCTCGATCGTGTGTAAAAGATTTCCTGTTTGTGAAAATTAAAAGCAATGTTTGATAAGGTCCCTTCAGCAAAATGAGTCACAAAGGAGAAAACAGATTAAGGATGCTTCTAGATTTGATAGAAATTAAATTTCCCTGGGAGGTGTGAGCATAGAAAACCAATGATGAAAACTCACGGCAAAATACAGCTTTTATTTATATTTAGGGTCATTTCAAACAGACCTGATGGCTGAACCTCACCCAACTTTTAGCAGTGCATTTAAAACTTGGGGTGAGGGCACAGAGGTGTCCCCCAGGTGGGTCTCAAGCTGCTTTGGGTGGTCAGAGTTCATGCACTTCCCTCCCCTGCAAAAACAAATAAACAGCAGCAGATGCTTCAGAGCCTTTGTCAGAGTGTTTGTGTGAGCTGGCAATGCAGGACTCCCTGTACTCTGATATTTTTTTTATCTCAGTGCTGCTGAAATTTTTTTTTCACCATTAGATTTTTATTAGGTGCAAAGTCCAAATGAAATGGCTGAGAGAGCTGTGGTGTGTGATGACTTTTTCTGGATTTTGGAAATACAGTCTCCGGACTGCTGTGAACATTCTCAGTGTTCTTTCTCAGCTCTGTGTGAGGTTAAAATCCCATTTTTCCCTGATCATGGGAAACACAGGGAGCTCCTGGGGCCCTTACTAAGTTATTATTTTGCATAGAATTTTTGAATCATAAATTTTTCCTGACTCTTCTCCAGCCTCTTATTCCCTCAAAGTGTCTTGCAAATTACATTGTCTTTTACACCATGAATTTGAGAAGTTTTGGTCAAACTGAGGTTGAAGAAAGGAACTAAAGCAGCAAATAAATTGGAAAGGTGGTGGTTTATGTGCCATGTTTGGAGTCAATGAAAAGGTTTGGGACAACAGGTTTGGCTCAGTCTTAACAGTTTGTCCAGGAGTTGCTGCATCTCTTGGTAATCTGGTTTAAAGTTTGCTGAAATGTGATAGAGAAAGCAGAGTTTTAGGTTAAATCCTCTGTATGTTTAGCATGCAATGAAATTGTGCCTTCACTTAATGCAGTATTTTGTTGGGGAAAAGATTTATGGGTCTTATAAATAAACTGTGGCCTCCCAAGGAGAAGCTGCAGGAAAGCTGGAGCGTGGATGTTGGTTGGGAGCTGGATAACAACAAAAGGAAGCTGCTGCTGCAGAGCCAGAAATGGGATCCAACCCCAGCAGTGGCAAATGAAACCCCTTACAAATGGTGTTTGTTCTGTGATGTTTGGAGTAGGGAGACAATGCAAGGAACAGGGTGATTACAGAGCTCAGCCCGGACATTGTGAGGCAGGTCCCTCCTCCAGGAGCTCCGGTGACAGGGTGACAGCTGTCCCTCGGTGCTGTCCCTCGGTGCCCGGAGAGGGCAGGGGACGTGAGAGGCTTGTCCCTAGCAGCTGTGGCTGTCCCATTCCTGAAGTGCCCAAGGCCAATTGGAGCAGCCTGGGACAGGGGAAGGTATCAGGGGGTGGGATGAGGATGTTCAATGTCCCTTCCACCCCAAACCATCTTGGGATTCCCAGAGAGGGAGGATGAGTAGGGAGGAAGAGCTGAGCAGCGGGGCTGGATGAACATGCCCCAATGTGATGCAGACTCATTTAGGGACACTCAGCAGGAGCAGAGCCAGTAAATTTGGGCTGTGATGCTCCCCCTCAGCACTGTCAGGGCACAGCTGGGGCACATCCCCCAGCCCCTCCAGTTCAAACCAGCCCGGGGAATGGCAGAGCCCAGGGCTGAAGTGGCTGAATGTTGGAGCTCTGTGGCCCAGCAGTTCCTGCAGGGCTGATTTAAACCACGGCTCGGTGCTGGAGCTTTGTGTAGAGAACTCCCAGCAAGCAGAACAGAAAGGTGGATGAATGCTGGAATTTCCTTTTGATATGGCATAAAAAACCTCTTTAAATCAAAGCCATTCCTGTTGTACCCAAACACTCCTTGAAGGGGCAGGAAAGGATTCCTCACAGGAAGGCCCCGGTGCTGCACACTGGCCGTGAGCACACGCTCGTGTTTGTGACCTTGCTCAGGACCAAGTGCGTTGGAAATGTTTGCTCGCCGTGTGGCCGTGCCTTTTTATCTCCAGGTTGGATTATATAAATGTTTCTGTTTAAAAGACACGCCAGGGAATCAATCTCTGGGCCCACAGACTCTTTGAGCACAGGCAGCCCCAGCATTTAACTGGTAACAAAGAGAGCTGGAGTGGAAGCTTTTTGATAAAGAGTTGGCAGCATATCAGAGGAGCAGCTTGGCCATGAGATGTGAGCAAGGATGTCACACTGGATGTTTAAACTTCTTACCTTTCCTTCCAGCTCTTTTTTTTTTTTTCTTTAAACGATTATGAATGAATTATAAGAGAGAAGGTGATCATTTTCAGTGTGTACATTTTCAAGTAGTGGCTCAGTCAAAGAGGACGGTAAATTCTGATTTTAGCATAATCCAGAGATCTGGCTGCTCAGTGGCAAACTAACTGCAGTTTAAGTTGTAAGAATTAAGAGTGACCTGAAGAATGATCAGCTTTTAGCACAAAATCTCTTGTTTAACTGATTTAACTGGGCCCAAACTTCTGGTTATAATTTAAAATTTTCTTCCATGTGAGTGGCAGGTGCTGTAACACAGCAAAAGCCAAGTTGAGTGTGAGGAAGGGTAGAGTTCAAATAAATAAAATACACTAAGAGATGATTAAAGGGAGGTGAGGGATAGAACACAGATGTGAATTTCCCCTCTGAATATCTTTCACTGCCTTTGGCTGCTGGGCTTTGATGTCCCAGGGCACAAAGAGACTCCCCCTGTACCTGAGCTTTGTGTTCCAGGCAGGGCCCAGCCGGGTTATAAATCTGTAACGTTGCACTTCACCTTTTGTGTCTTGCTTAATGACCTTTTAAAAATAAATGCAGGATGGCTGAGGGGAACAGGATCAGTGGTGGAAAAGCTGACACGTCCGCAACCTGAGCTCTGATCCCTCTGATTGCTCCAGCCTGTTAAACAAAACTTCTTTTGCTTTGTGCTTAAAAAAAAAAAAAAAGAAAAAAATAGGGAAAAGGGGGACAGGGAAAGGTTTTCTTATCTGGGTTCTCTGCCTTAAAATGCAGTTGTAATGTGCTTTACTGGGGAAATGCTGCACAGAGTTACCTTCCTGAAGAATAAGGGTGCAGTGATCCAAATATCAAAATATATCTTATCTACTATTTCATTTTCATGGAAAGTTGCTGTTTTAAGGGGCTTTTGCCCCTTTGGAAGCATCATCCTTCATTTCTCTCCCCTAAAAACGACCACTTAATGCTCTTGTTCTGTTTCCCACAGTACTAAATTTAATATGCACAGCCATAATATAAATAAATGTATGATAACTCTTACTCAAATCCATGAAATTGTACGTTATCCCTGAGGAATATCTTTCTGTAAAATGTCCTCCACTTGAACAAACTGCAGTTTCCCACCATTCCAAACCGGGACAATAATTTATTTTGGTGATGATTATAGTGGATATTTTTGATTCATGTGTACAATAGTAAAACTGACACTATTTTCTTTTGTTTGTGTATTTTGCTTAAAATAAAAGATTACTCCAAAGGAAGGCATTTGAGGAAGACTGCTTGCAGAGAGGGGCCAGGTTTATTTTGGCTGGCTGTGCTGGCCTCTCGGCTGGACAGCAACCTGCACAATTCCAGTCCTTCAATCACTCTCAGTTGCCTTTGCCACAATAATTTTCATGCAGAATCCCTCCTGGAGCTCACCTGACTGATGCTGACAATCCTTTGCAAGCAGTACCAAAGACTTTCCAGCAATTTTACTGCTTAGGATTCCCCAAATGTTTGGAATACCAAAAGCCGAGTGTGTTGTGAGCTGGTCACTTGTATTATCTTAAATTTCTGCATGTCCACAGTTGTGCTGTGCCCTATCTGGGAATTTTTTTTTTCTTTTGGTAGTGCCCTAATTGAATTTTTATTTCAGAATATTGCAATTTTCATCTAATATTTGCTGTTTCCTGCTGGAGAGCCCCTCAGGTGCCTGGTTCTTCCCTGGATGTGCATTCCAGTCTTTATCCATCTCTGGTACAGCTGAATTTTGCTGTCACTGGTGGCGATTTTCTTTATAACAAAAAGGAAAAAAGGAACAAGGGACGGGGAGAGGAAATTACCCCCCATTATTGATGTTCCAGATGGCAGAGGACTCACAGAAGTTGTCACTCCGAATTTCCCTCACACACCTCGCTGTGCCCGCTGCTTTCCCCCTGTTTAACTCTGAGGTGGTTCTGGGAACCCCTCGTGTGTGGCTGCTGCTTTCACCAAGCTGATGCCTCTTTCCTGAGGCTGAATCTTCCCTGAGGTCATTTAGCGCTTGCTCAGACACAAACAGGCAGGATTTTGCTTTTTAGGAAGCTTTCCGTGGGGCGTTTGTGAGTCTGGGCTGCCCCGGGCCTGCCGCCGTCCCACAACCCCGCCATGGCTGCCGCGGGCCCACAACCAGTGCGGGAATTGCGCCGCATTTTGAAGCGTAACCGGAGTGTTTGTGTTTTATGAGCTTTAATGGCTGGTTTGTTTTTTTTTTTTTTAAGAATAAATCAATCTGGTTCCATCACATGTGCGCTGCTATCTGTGGGATCATAAACCCCAGCTTCCCGTTTATGGCCTGGCACTGCCGCATTAACGAGGGGACAATGGGAGCCCGTTCCAGGGGGGTTGATGTGAGTGACACCGGAGCCCTTTTTGCCGTGCTGGGTTGGGACACCGTGTCCCTGCCGAGCCAAAAAAAAAGGTTATAAAACCACGGAGTAAATGGAGCCTTGGCAATTTTTCTGTTCCCACCCTGCCCTGCGGACTGAGGTCTCTCCCTGCTCCTGGGACTGCCCCGGCTCCCAAAATGTTTGAGCCGTGATTTGGAGCCCTGAGGAGATGGAAATGAGTGGTGAATCCTCCTTCTCTCAGATGTGTTTGGCAGGAAAGGCCGCACAGAGATTGGGGCATCATTCACAGAGATCTCAGCTGGCAAGGCTGGAGAAGCCTCAGCACCTCTACAGTTGGGTTTTTTGTCTTTATCCTGCTCTTTTAAGAGTTAAACTCATTTTGTTTTCCTCAGGGAGGTCACTGCTGCTCTCCCAGGATTATTCTCAGATTTTCCAGTGGCTGCTGGGCTCCAGGACACGAAAAATTATGTTTTACTGCCTGTAAGAAAAGCATTTTGTGTAAAGCTAAGAGCTTTGTGTACCATAAACTCCAATGATTGCAGGTTTACAAAGATACTGCACTCTTGATAGGGATTGTCTATGATTTATTTAGAGTTTAATCTCGACATCAGCACAATCAGCAAAATGTAAAACTTCTCTGCCTTTCTTTCTCTCTCATAAATTCTTCATAACCACCCTCAATCTGCAAACTCATCCATCAAGGTCTCTCAGTGTGCTGGGAACAAGGAGCAGCCCTGGTGAGGTGGGGAGGGGAAGGGTGGTGGCATTCTAAAGGTAATTCCACTCGCTGGAAACCAATATATTTTTGTGAGGCAATAAAAAAGGAAGGGCAGGGAAAAGTTTAGATAGCTTGGAGTGGATTATAGGGAAACAAAGCCCATTAAAACAGTGTCAGCTGTTTGGGTTTCTTTTACATCAAACTGTATTTGAGTACTGGATGTCTAAATCACTTCAGAAGTTATTAATAGGTAAAAGATAGCAAAATAACCCAAATTGATTACCATCTTATACCCTTTGTGATATAACTTTAAATGCAAATTTCATTCAACTGCAAGAAGGGAAATCATGTCCCAAAGGCATTTCAATTAATTACTGTAGTTAATTACACTCATAATTTTACTTGTGTGACTAATTATAATCAGGTTTTAGCTGTGTATATGGATTTATTTCTGATACTAAAAGCCCCAAACAGCAGGTTATTTTTAGGAAATGCATTTAAACCTCATAATGAAAACTGCATGTTCCCTTTCTCAGCAGCTGTCTTGAAGGAGCTATGTCTGTTCAGGAGGAGTTTGGAGGAGATCAGGAAGGAAAAGTGTCCTGGCTGAGGTCACTGTGTCCGTGCTGTGCCTCCAGCTGGAGTTTCATTGCCTTTTCCACAGGTACTCATAATTTACCAATAAATCCTACATTTCCTTCCTTTAAAAATCCTATTTCCATATGATTTTGTCCCGCACAAAGTGTTTTCCACAGCCACCTCAGATCCCAGCTCATTTGTTCCTTTCTCATTGCAGAGTTTTTAAATCCCATCTCATTTTAGTGCTTCGTGGAAGAAAACCACCAAGTCCACTTTTAACTCCATCAAAAAGAGCCTCCCATCTCCATGAGTATATTCTATGTATGAATAGAATCATCTTTATAGAATATAGAATCATCTTTATAGAATAATAGAACCATTTAGGTTGGAAGACACCTTTAAGATCATCGAGTCCAGCTGTGATTTTTGGGGTGTTGCTCCTGGGCAATGGGATCCCTGTCCCTGCACCAGAGGGGGTTGATGTTACACCTGGTATTTATTAAACTCCACCTTTACTAAACTCTAAAAGCAGCCTGGGAAGTTTGATGGGCTTCTCCATAGCTTTCTTTTATTGACTGCAGGTGGATGAAGGGATTTTTTTTACATGGATTTGCTGTGTGACATCTTTTTAATGGGGAGGGTGCTGGCAAATGCTGTTTTCCTTGTGGAATCCACATCTGATGGGCAAGGAAGGAAAGGACAAAGGAAAATGCTTTGTCCTTCTCTCCCAGCAGTCACAGAAAACTAATTTTGTCCAGACAAGTGCATTTTGAGCTGGTGTTTTGTCACAGGAGGAGCTGACTATAAGTGGAGCTGCCAGATTGGTCAGAATTCTTTGTGGGTAATGTAAATACATTTCTTGTGAGTAATGATTTGGTTTCCTTGTCTCTTGGTGCTTCCTGAGAAAAATGTCTTGCTGAAAACATATTGTGTCAGGAATTATTTTGTGCCCCTGCTGTCACCCTGTGCTCCCCCAATGACTGGGAAGGAGCAGTGTCTTCACCTCTCACATCTCTGGAAGCTGCTCTCAAACCAAGGTGCAGCCCAAATCTGGGACTGGAGTGGGTTTGGATGGGTTGTACCAACCCCTGTTTGTTTTACTTGTTTTAACCCCAGCTGTTTTTGCCAGTGTTGTTTGATTTTCCCTGGGACTGCAGCTTTGAGCCCCATCAGCTCTGGCTCTGACATGTGTGAAAGGGATCAGTGCAGTTCTGTGCTAACTCTTCTGGACATGGGAAAATAATGTTCCTGCTGGATCCTTCCAAATGCTCCTGTTCCTCCCCCCACCCTTTCCTGGATCATGCTTTGGCTATTTGTCCTTCAGGAGTGACTGTCATTTCCTGGTGTCTTCACAATAAAAGAATTTCATGCCAAACTTAGCCAAGACAAAATTCCTGAAAATCAGCACCTTAAGTTACCTGTGGAACAGCAAATTGCTTTTCCATAGCCACCCTCACAAAGCAAATCAGATGTCCCACTTGAAACCTTCTTGTCTTTTCCTGTTTTTTTGCAGGGAATGGTTTTTGCTGGGGGTTTTTGTTTATTCCCTGCTTTAATCCTGGTCCTGTCCTTGTCATGTCCTGCCCCAGAGCAGAGCCTGGGTGCAAAGAGGAGCCCGAGGCAGAGGACAGAGGAACTCAATCCCTGTCAGAGGAGCATTTCCCTTCTCCTTATTGCCACAACACTGAGCCACTCAGTAAAAACACTGCTCCTTGTCCAGTGAGATTTTATTCACACTTAGGTTGGTGCTGAAGAGCTCTTGGAGAGGACTCACCCTCTTTCCAGCAGATTTTTTTCTTCCTTTTATTTCTGTTTTAATCTATTTCACAGTAAATAAGATGCTCCCACACTGTAATTAATGTGCCCTGTGATTTATCATTTATCATTGGCAGTAAATGACAGCTGAGCCAGATCCTCCAGATTTTATTCCAACCTTTAGAGAGCTGCCTGTGAAATGAGAATTGAGGAAATAATCTGAAGGGAGAGGGGGGATGGTGGTTCTTGCACACCTTGGTTAGTGCAAAGGGCATTTCTCAGGTATCCTGAGGAGTTCCCTGTCCTGGGAGCTGGGTGGGGTTGGGCACCAGCCCTGCACACCTGGGCAAGGTGCCAGACTCCAGGAATCTGCTCCCAGAGAACACCCTGAGGGTGTGAAATAGAGCCCCAGAACTCTGCTGACAGTGGAAACATCCCAGGGTGCTTCAGATCCCTGCCCCAGAAATGTAAACCCAGCCCTAAACCCAACCCTAAATATTGTGAAGAAAACAGGGGGGGAAAAAAAGTCACGTTTCTCTTCTGACAGAGTTTGGGGATTCCCCTTCAGCAAGGACAAAAGAAATAAAAACTCAGAACAATTCAAACATAGGTCTGTTGTTCACCTTTAATATTTCATTTTTGTTTTCTCCTCCAAAGATTTTCAGTTACATAAAAATAGAGATAAAGTATTAATCTTTCATTTAAACTTGAATAGGTTCCTTTGCTTTCCCATGTTGGGATTTTTTTTAAAGCTTTTATGATTGATTAATATGAAAATAATTTTCCCCCACTTTGGTCAGCTATGGTTGCTCTCACTAGCAGGATTTTCCTGAGAATATATAAAGTCATCTCTGTAAATATTACCCTTAAAGAAAAAAGAAAAAAAAATACAAGTCTGCTAATATGAAATCCTATTTCAGTTTGGCCAAAATCTAAAATCCTAAAAGAAGCTGTGACATATGGCACTAGCCAAAGAGAAATGTTTATCCCCCTTCAGAGAGAGGACTGGAATAATATAAGGAAACCCCATTTCCAGAGGTGTTTTCTATAAATCATTGGGTAAGATCTGAAGGAATTGGTGCAAATCACAATCTTCTTGGAAAAAACTATGAGTCTTGACCGTATGTGAATATTGCAAGTATGCTACTATAAAAAAACTCTCTATATAAAAGAAATATATATATATGTATGTATATAAGAGCCATTTCTTGAGCTGTCCTATTTTATTAGGCAAGTAACAACTATAAAGGATCATCAGAGTCTCCTGCTTCCAAAGCAGCCCTCCAAAGAGAGGGAATTCCCACAGATGTGCCTCTGGTAGGTGGGGATGGGCCTCCCTGCTGCTTCCCAGCACATCACATCGGCCATGGCATCCCAGAGAAGGATGAATAAATAACAGGGGGAGCTGATAGCCCCAGTCAGATCAGGTGGAAGGAACCCAGTGTCCTTATCTGAAATGAACTGAGCTATTCTGAAGGAAGGAGGAGGGATTTAAGTGTTGGGTGAGAGCCCTTCCCTACAGGGGGTGAGGCAGATGCTGCTCAGCTGGGTGTGAGCTTTTCATCTTTGCTCTGTGTTGTACCTTCAGGTAGGACAGTGTGGGATTGTAGGAATTACTCCACATTTCCCTGCCAGATTTGCAGTGTTGAATGTAAACATGCTCCAAACCAACTCCTTCACAGGCACTTAAGAGCAGATTCCTCCCCAAGGTTCTCTGTGCAGCTCCTTCCAGTGCTGGGTTAAAACTACAGGATAATCCAGCCTAATGCTTTCTCTAAGTGTTTTGGCTTTTAAAATCGAATTTTTCATTGCTTTATCTCACAGTTCCTTTGAGTTCTGGTGGTTTGGGTTTCACCAGAGCAGCACAGAAGTCCTTGGTTAATGTCTGGAGGAGGACAAGGTGATTCTGTGTTGGGACACAATTCATGAGAGGCTGAGACAAAGAACTGAGAACAGCAAAAATAACATCAGCTAAAGGACCAGGGTGCTGAAGGAGGTGATGAAGGCTCAGTGGGACAGAGAGCTCAGGGTGCAAGGCAGAGGCAGGAGCAGCAGCAGCAGCTTTGCCGTGGGCAGGGGGCCGCTGGCACCGGACCAGAGCACCTGGCGGCCCTGCAGGGGCTGTGCCGGCCGGAAATTCTCCATCATGGGAGTGGAGTTCTTCCCATCAAAGTGCAGTGCTGAGAACTGGGACAGCTGCAAAACAGAACAGCTTGTTAAATCTTCATGCCAGAGGGCTCTGGGAGTTGTTGTGCCTCAAACCTGCGGTGCCTGGCTCTGGTTTTGAACCCGAGGGTTTAATGGGTGCATTAAACCTTGCAGGAAGCGCCGTGGCAGAGGCCACTGGAGAGGTCACCAACTGATGGCTCCTTCCAGCCTTGGAAATCACGGGCACTTCCTCTCTGTGGGAGCCAAATGCTTTGTGCAGCTCAAGGACTGGCTCCCCCAGAGCCCCTGACGCACACGGCCCCGTCCCTGTCCCCACGTCACGGTGACACGAGGCAGGAGCACCAGGGATTCTGTCCTTGTTCAGATTCCTGGCTGCACTGAGTGACACTGGGCTGTGCTGGGGGCACTGTGAGCACACTGAGAGCACACTGAGAGCACACTGCGAGTAAGGAGCTGGAATACAAGCGCTGGAACTGGGCCAGGCTGTGCAATCTCTGCACAATCTGTGTTTTCCAAGCACTCATAATTCCATCTCCTCTTCCTGCCTGCAGGTCAAAAATGGGCTGATTAACGCTGATGCTAATGGGCTCAAGTTTTGGATTTGGAATTATTCTGTTCTGCTGTCCTGACAATGGGAGAAAAGCTGTGGAATTTGGGAGTGAGCAGGTGGCAGCAGTGGAAGTGCTGCTGACGAAGCGCTGAGCTTGGGCTGTGACCTGGAGGGGGTTCTTGGCTTTCTCCTCACACCGTCATTTCCCCTTCCTGCCCCTTTCCTGCCATTTTCTGAGGGATGATTTAATAGGGTAGATCAGCTGGCACTGGGGAGCACGTTTAGGCTGATGCCACGTGAGTGTGTGTGGGGAACGAGGCAGCTGAGGTGTCCCACTGCGGGCAGCAGAACCTCCAGGCTGTCCCTCTGCCACCCACCTGGGGCAGGC
This sequence comes from Lanius collurio, assembly GCA_020086605.1. NCBI lineage: Eukaryota > Metazoa > Chordata > Aves > Passeriformes > Laniidae > Lanius > Lanius collurio. Next base: position 1,748,276 of record JACBWW010000032.1, on the reverse strand, counting down.
TCAGCTCAATTGGCTTCTCAAATATCGTCCAGATGACGCCCTCGAAGCAGTCAGGGGTGGTGAGGGACCCCTCATACCGATAGTACCTCCCAAGGTCTTCCTCAGGTGGGAGAAGAGAACTCAGTGGCAAAGGATCCATCTGTGCTGATTGCCCTGGAAAAACCACGGGGGAAAAGCCCTTGTAGTGCTTGTGGCTGCAGGTTTTGCTCACGTTTGTCTTCACCCCACACAGCTTGTGAAATCTCTGGCACGAGGGTCTTACCTTTGTATTTAATATTCTCTAATTCACTCAACAGAGTTGCATAGTTTTTATTTTCTTCGTCAGCCTAAAAGGGAAATATGTTGATTCCACATCATGTATTTCTCTACAAGTGGTTGCTTTTAATTAGTGGTGAATAAAACAGAAAAGGGTAGCAAGAAAAAATAACAGCAAGCAGGAGGTAGGAAAGGGTAGAGGAACTCAGTGCTGGCAGAATGCCTGCAGGAGATAGGGAGGCTTAAGTCTTGGGCTACTGTACCTGACATAAACATGAAATATTGACATAAACAATCCCTCAGCCAAACTGCTGGCTGGGATTTGAGAGGGGCAATTGAAAATTTCACTGCCTACCTTTACAAAGAAGGCCAACACAGCCAAACCATCTGTAGTTTTCTTGGCTTCTGTCACATCTGAAACATCTTCTCTTATGTGGACAACGTGAAGCTGGAACACAACAGCCACAGGCAATTATTTCCACCCTCAGACTTCCCTAAGGGAACCAGCCAGTAGGATCTCAAAATTCCAGAGTTCTGGAGTGAAATCCGTGCCCCACAGGCAGCCTCACCTACCTCCATGGGGTATTTCTCTCCATCTATGCTGTGCTCTGAGCCAGGCATGTTTTGTGGCTCACCTGGGACTCCCCAGTGCAAATGGAATTCTACTGCCTTGTATTTTCTCCCCAGACCTCCTCCTCCGACTTTAGGGGATGTTTTTAGTGTCACTTTAACTGGGGAAAAAAAAACAAACCATGAATTGTTTTAAAGGAGAAGATCAGACCCTACATTAACATTATGTGAGAGCAGAGATGTTCTTGAGATTCAAATTTATCTTCAAGTTCTTGCTTGGCTTTTCAGACCGAGTGTTCCAGAAATTCTGCTCTGCAGAAGCCAAACTCTTACAAAATCATAGCTGAGATTCATTTGAGATTAATTATAACCATTGTGACATGTGGAGTCTGAGCTTCTCATACCTCCCAGAAGACCCAATATTCCTTCATTTCTTTCTAAGAAAATCCCCTCTATCAAAGTAAATTTGATCCCAGTTTATTTGGGTTTTAAACATCCTTTTAATCTCCTGTTATCTGCACTGTAACTTTTCCTTTGGGCAGGGTTTAAAGATTTTCTGTTTTAATTTTGAGCAGTGCTGCAGTTTAAGCCTAAATCATACATATTTGAGATATATTTTAAAATTTTACTTTTTAAGACCTCCACGTTAAGCACAGCACTTTTCTTTGCATAGGAAAATTCTGGATTGCAGCCCCAGAGGAAAATTCTGGATTGCAGCCCCAGAGACTTCATTTCTGTTCTGAATTCCAAATGAATTTGGAGAGTGCATGAGTCATTTAGTTCCTTTGCTTTTTAATCTGTAAATGGATGAGTCAGATGTCTTTGTGGGCTTTGTTTATTTAGCTTAAGACCTTTGAGACAGCGACCTTTGCTATGTGCCCATCATGGAACATAATGAGGGTCTAATCTCACCTGCAGCCTCTAATTGCAGCTGTAATTTAAGCAATAACCTTCTCGTTTAGCACAGGAATTGGTTGCCCTCAGAAAAAAGAGATTTTAAAAGCTGAGATTAAACCTCTAATCCTTATGCATGGCTGAGGAAGATGAGATTTATGAGCTATCCTTATAAATATTAATTTTGGTGTAAAAGGGACTGTAATTGGACATCCTGGAGTATCACCCTGTAATGGGAAAGTCATTAATCCATATATAAGTGAAAAGTCAAAACATCCCTTTTTCCTGTGGTCTGCCACGATAGCAATGTTTTAAATTAGAATCTCTGGCTATTAAAATCTCCCCAGCTGCCTTCCTACCTTTCCCCTTGAAATCAGGAAATATTTGCCTCTTGCTACTTTCTGCTTTAAGGATCTGTCAGTTAAAATGAGCCAGCTAGGATTTTAAGAACACCTACAGGTAACTTTAAACAAAAAAAAAAAAAAAAATAGAGCACAGATTTATTTTTAAAGCTGAAGTAGTTGAACATATTTTTGTTGGAGCAGCATCCTCAGCATTGTGAGGGAAGGTGGAGGAAGTGGAAGAGTTCTGAATTACTGCTCATTGATTCACTGTTTACTGATTCACTAAGAAGCTGATCAACGTTAGATAACTTCTGTGTGCAGAGAAAACGGCTAAATCTGAGAAGAAAATAGGTTATTATTTAAAGAACTAATAAGGCACAGCACTGTGAATGACTTTCCCACAGGATGCTTTTTGCCAGCAGAATTCTTTGTGCAGAGCTGAGAGGTGCAAAGCAAAGCCCAGAAATGAAGGAGTTTCAGCAGAAACTGATAAAATTCTGCCCAAATTGTTGTTCTGGCCCCCTCTGCCCACAGCCCTGGGCTTTGTTTGGGCTGGGGGGTCCAGCTCTGCTCCTGCACAGAACCAGCTCCTGCTGAGATGCTCAAGGGCCTTGTCCACAGCCCCCAAACTTGGTAATTCCCACAAACCTCCCAGAGATCTTTGGCTCCAGAGCTGTGCTGGGAGTTTCAGCTCCCAAACAGAGGGGTGGCACCTCCTCTGTGCTCCCTGCTGAGCCCCAGCTCCAGCCCACAGCAGCAGGCTGGCCAGTACTTGCCTGTGTGGCCATTATTTTCCACGTCCCACTTGGCAGACCCCTTCACATCATACCCTTCAAAAGTCAGGGGCTTGAGGCTCTTGTCATAAACCACATTTCGGGTGACAATGTTGACAGGGGACTGTTTGATGCCGTTGCAGGCTGTGTTTATCTGATGCCATTGAAGAGGATCTGTTCAGGGATGAAGCAAATTTATTTATTTATTTATTTTCCCTGTAGACAGCAAATCCTTGAGAAAGCCAAACCACCCAACCAAATTGGGAAATTGGAGACATCACCCTAATTTCTGGGATTACTTTTACATTTGTATATTTACTTTTTTACATTTATTTGTACATTATCCTTGGTTGACACAAAATGAGTGATTACCACAAACACTGATGTCTTCAAAATACCCTCTTTAGCACAGACATGGTCACAAATAATGTGACTGTGGTGATTTAAAGGCTGAGTTCTGTGAATTTTTTGCATTATTTCTCTCAGGAGCCCCTTTGCAAAGCAGAAGAATCACCAATGTGATTGGAAAAGTGAATTTCTTGGCAATACCTTTACAATTTGGCACCTCACACTTCTGGGACCGATAGCACCAGTGGTCTGCCACTAAAAAAAAATAAAGAAAAACATCAGAGGAATGAAAATCTGCACAAACTGTGCCCCCAAAATGCAGCAGGGACATGGATTGGCAGTTCTGCCCTCACTAGATCTCCTCCTGTCTCTCCTAAATCACTTTTTGCCTGTTAATATCCCCCCAAAACCAGTCCTGGCAGGAATCTCTAGGACTCTGGATGATCAGGATTCTGGATGGGTCGAAGTCCTAAAGAATTTGATTTTCAAACCTTGGCTTCCTCAACTTCTTGAGGCAAAAGTTCCACATTTGAAGGTGTTAAAGTAAATTTCCTTTTATCAGCTCTGCACTTGCCAGCCTTTCACAGACTTGTAAATTCACTTATGCAAGAGGACTTATCTCACCCCGTTCCAGGAACTCCTTTAAAGGTTACTTAGTGAGGAATTCTGAGAAATTAAGGATCTCACTTCCTGCAGGTACTGGAGGATCCATCCCACATGGATGGATGCAAAATTCTTCAGTAGAACATCTGAATTTTGCTTTTTCATAGTCAAAAGAAATACAAAATTCAGAGGACAAGAGCTGATTTAACTTTATGTGTTGATCTAGTTAGGAAAGTAGGGGCTGTTTTGTTTATCCCAAGCTGCTTCAGTGGCTCTTTATTTATTCTAAACTTTAAATTGACTTTGACAGGAACAGTTTTCTTTGGTTATTTAACTTTCATCCACAACAATTCAAACCCTCTTATAATGATGATTAATACCACACCTTCTGTTTGCTTGGGATTAGTAAATTATAGACATTTTAATAAATGGCTAATCAATTTTAAGGATAACTATGGAGGAGCCCTGTCACTTGACTGGTAATTACCTTAATTTGTAATTTATAACACCTGCTGGGAGGCTCAGAATGGCTTTTAACACCTTTATCTTGATATCAGTGGCATAACAATAGCTCCATCTATTAAGAATTTAGAAGTTATAAATAGAGAATTGGGATAAAACCTGAGCAGCTGTGACACAGAGGGAGACCTGGTGGCAATAAATAACCTTACAAAATGACAGTTTTGGTTTTTCTTTCACAAAAATGAGATTTCTGCTGAAAACTACAAACAATGTTGCCTCACTTCATAGTTTAGCAAGACTGGGAAGAAAAGCAAATTTGCTTTTTTTGTGTGGCAAAACCTGCAGGGATTTCTTTGTTGTTGTTCCACTGATGTTCTCTAATTATCCAAAAAATTGTTTTGACAAGGTTTTGTCCTTTTGGCAGACACACAAAACTTCACTTTCCAGCCCTTATTGCATTTTTCTCTCCAGGACAGTGGCCTGGGCTCCAGCAGCTCTGAGCTTTTCCTCATCCCCACTGGGCAACAGCAAAGTTCCAAGCACAGGATGTCACCGAGGGCCTTAATTGATGTTCTAATCAATAAATGCCTGGAGAATTCCAGGTGAGCTGATCTCCACCCAGCCTGGGCACGCTCCACGTGTGCTTTTTGCATGGGTGAAAGACTCCAGGTGTGTTTTTGGCAGCTGCTCAGGGGTCAGGGTGAACTTCAACCCCCCCAGCACCCCAGGATTGGGAGTTCCTTGGCAATTTACACAGGAACGAACCTTCAGGAGGAAAAAACTGGAATAACCCAGCAGGAATAACCTGGAAGGATTTGCTCTCAAAATCCCTGGGATGGAGAGCAGAGGGGGAGCTGGCAGGTGAGAGCTCCAGCTGGGCTGTTCCAGGGGGTTTCACTGGGGTTTGCAGTGGATTGGGAGCGTGGCCCCAACATCAAAGCACTTCTGCAATGCAAATCCGAATTTCCAGGCGATCTGAGCCCCAACTGGGAGTGAGGGCAGCAGGTTCCTGGGGTTCAAGGCTGTGGAGCTTTTAAACCACTACCAGAGAACCACAAAAATCAAACAGAGCCACAGCAGCCCATGAGGGCAGGGGAAATATCCCCAGGTTGTGCTGCTGGGGGTCCTGAATCAGTGTCTGTGTGCCAGAAGGGGAATGGGAATGGGTTATGGAGCCTTTCAGTGGCAAATCCACGTCCCACCCTTGTCAAACAAAGAAATCACTGACTTTTTACTACCTGAACAGGCGTCTGGAAAGTTCTCTCAAGTAAACTTGTGGGTTTCAATCACATCTCAGTAAACTGAGACATGAACACACAAAATCTGTCAGCCTGGGCATCAAGATGATGGGGAGAAAAAGTTTAATAAAATTTAATTTAATTTAAAGAAATCCAACCCTCAGTGAGGCTACAGCTGCCTCACATCCAGCACTCAGAAGTGTTTAATAATTAGTGTCTGATTTTTGCAGCTTTGCACCAAATTCCTGATGTCTCTGAGCAAGGCAAGAATTGTGTTTTCCATCAAGTCCTTGTCACACTTGTGGTTGGGCAGTGTCACTGAAGTAGAACAGCACATAAATTCAGCATTTCATAAGAAAAAGGTCCTCGAAGCTGTTAAAGAACGAGTTAATTAAACATTACAGAATGCCTGAGCAAACAGTGCATTCATGTTCATTGTGAATTAGGGTTTTTTTTTTTTTGATTGGCAGCCATGAAACATTGGGGAACAGGATCCTTTGTGTGGCTACTGCTCAGGAGGAACCACACAGTCCCTGAGGAGGAAAATTTGCATTTGGATTTTATCTGAGTCAGATGTTCTGCCTCCCTCCCTATAGGAACCTTGCATTACAATGGTTCTTTCTTCCCCTGAGCTTTGGGGGTTTCTTTCTGAAGCAAGAAGGGAGGATCCTTGTCACATCCAGGCAGTTCTCCGTGGGTTTAGCCATGATTATGCCCTCAAGCATGTTGTCTGGGACACTTTTAATTGTCTGAGCGGCTCCTGCCACTTCCCTTAGAGGACTTTTCCACAGTCTATTAGCCCACACTGTCAGGAAATGTTTCCTATTTAATAGCTTACATTTTCCACTTCCTTATCTGCATCCCATCACTCCTAGAAATATCACTGAACCACCCTAAACAATTCTTTTCCCTCCCTGGTGTTTACAGCATCCAAATAGTTCCCTTTTAATCTGTAATTACTCTCCTGGCTTCATCCATCTTTTGTCCCACCTCTTGACAATCCTCTCTCTTCACCTTCCCACCACCCCCACTTCAAAATCTCCCTCTGAACCCTCTTTTTTACAGGGTCTAGGGACCCCTCAGATCCCACCCTCACTGCTCTTTCAATCAACCCTCAGCTCCCACATTATTTTTCCTGTTGTTTATTTTATTGCTGGAAAAATGCAGCAGAAAGTGGGGCTTTTGGTGTTCTAGGGGTGGTTTTTTTTTTGTTTGTTTGCTTGTTTTTGTAGCTGAGATGCTGAAATCATTGCTGTGATACAGAGATATATAGAGATATGCACACCTGGACTCACTCTATTATCAATTAAATCTTGCTCTTACATTTTATTATGGATCCTTAATTTAAGTGGTCCCGTACCATCCCATAGGTGTCCCGCTGACTTTATTTGGTTTAATTTAGAGTAGGGCTGGACTGGGCTGGCTCTTCCTCCACAGAGTTCAGGACAGTTAAATTTAGGGAGTCTCTCTTGGCACATGAGCAGTCCCACTTATCTCTGTCTCTTCCTCCTCGAATTTACAACTGGTTTCCTGAGCAAAGCTGCTCTTGGCACGGGGGTGGCCGAAAAAACAATACAATTACGTATTGTTTGCATTTTATTGTAAACGTTTTCAATTGTTTTAGCTATCAAGCCTCGTTTGGAAGCTCGAGGCAAAAAAAAACCAAACCAAAAAACCCCAAAAACATCCCTGCAGCTGAGAACTCCCTCTCCTGTCCACTGACCCAGGGCAGGACGGTGCTGCTGGCTGGGGGCCAGGCTGGGAGCAGCCCTGCCAAGGTGCTATTGTGTGATCTAGGAAAAGACCCTTCAGCTCTTTGGATCATGCTCAGATTGTCTGAATTCCATAAAAGTTCCGAAATCTTCTTTGTCCCACTCGTGCCCTGCTTGCTCTCGGAGCTGGGGGGAGCCCGGAGCGCTGGGCGTGCGGAGGGACCGGCGGTGGCTGAAAATGCTGGCTGAAAATGCCCTTTTAACCTGTTCGTGTGCACCAAAGAATCACTAAAACAGGGGCTAAACAGACTCACTTTGTGCCTCTGATAAAGTGGCTGGGGTTTATTAATTTTCTACATTGCCAGCTGTTTTTATTGAATGTATTGAGCCTCTGGGGGTGGGAGTGACCTCTGTGCCTCCAGCAGCCCGGGACAGCAGGAATATCCTGTGTTGCTTTTTAATTCAAATCCCTTCTCTCTTTCACCTGAGCCCTTTGTTTGTCCCTTTAGCCTCTTGTCGCCCTTTCAGCCACATCCTGCCGGACCATTCCCCGTTTTCCCGGTGCTCCCGGTGCTGGATTCCCAGAGCCCGGGGCGCCCTCAGTGCCGGAGTTGTCACTCACTGCTCGGTTGTCCTCGGTTCTCAAATCCAGCCCCCAAACCTGCTGTCCCCTTTGCAGCCTTTTCCACGAAAATGGCAAAAGCTGGGTTTGCATGTGATTTATTTTTAGGTTTGGCTTGTCTTGGGCTCACCCTATTTTTAGCTGGCTTTGTGAAACTTTCTATTTTTAGTGCAAAAGACAAAACAAGCTAAAAGCAATTGTTATCTAAAGCTGTCTTTCTAATTAATGAGATTGCTTAGCACAAACTGAGCATATAGACGTGAGACTATTTATACATTCCTAAGCATTGCACATCCTCAGGAAGCCCCAGTCAGCCCCTTTGATGGACAAATTCAGTTCCAAAAGTTCACATCGAGATTTCTGTGCCTCCACAAACATTCATGGCCATTCATGGCTCTTCCCTTTCAACATGGAATTTCATTTTCCCCTGTGATAGACATCTTCATGCATGTCTACTGCAGGATATGATGGGGAGTGAGCCCTGAAAATCAGCTTTATTGTGGTGGTGAAGCCTTGCAAGCATCTGATGTGAGCAGTGTTTATAATTTGCATGTGCACACATAAATCACATGCTCAATGAGGTCTTTGGAACACTTATGAACCACAGGAAAAATCCAAAGAGGCTCGAGGATTCTGGATATGCCCTATTAACATCTGCAAACGACTTCCTTTGTGTTAGAGAGCAAGGGGAAGGTTTTTAGCTGTGACCTGTGATACTCTGTTGTGGATATGTGCCCTCAGAAATGTCCTGTATCAAAGACAGAAGCTTTAACACAAAATGAGTAACCAGGGCTAAGGTGATTTCCTTCTGTGAGAGGTTTTGCCTTGCTTTGTTTAATAAAATGCAATTCAGAATTGTTTCTTTTAAAGTATTTTAAAAATTGAATTCAAACAAATCACTTGGTGGCTTTGCTGGCATTTTGCAATCTTTTATGCCAAGCTTTTGATGGCTGATCCTGTGGCTAAAAATATGACAAAAAATCTAATAACAGGTCATTGGATATATTCTGGAACACAACAAAGCCTCTCCTGCAACGCCACAAGCAGGGAAAAGAGCCTGCATGGAGGCAGACCCTGGACTTTGCAGCTTTTCTAGGAGACCTAAAGGCTTGTGCTGGTTTTTTGGACAGCTGAGAAAAAATGTCAAAGGCTTTTCTGCTTCCACCCTTCAGCATCTCAGTGGCAGAGCCAGGAGGACCCGTGGCTCCCATTTTCTGCAGTACCACAGGGCACAGCTGGAGCAGAGAAGGGATCTCCCAACCCTCAGCTGGTATTTTGCTGTGGGAGAAAGGAGAGCAGAGCAGTGTCACTTGTCACCTGCTGTGTGTGGCTTCTGTCCTGCCCTGGAGCTGAGGAGCAGCAGGAGAGAGCCCTGGGATGCTGGAGAGGGAGGAGGTGATGCAGCACATTGAGGATTGATGGCTGTGGTGTCCTCCAGGCTGAGCCTGACACGGAGCTCTGGGGGTGGCATTGGGGTGTCCCTGGGCAGTGCCTGTGCCTTGTGTGCCACCAGGAACAGGGAGAGAGCTCTGGGAGCTGGGATGGCCTGGGAAGGAGCAGCCAGGAACAGGGAGAGAGCTCTGGGAGCTGGGATGGCCTGGGAAGGAGCAGCCAGGAACAGGGAGAGAGCTCTGGGAGCTGGGATGGCCTGGGAAGGAGCAGCTGAACAGAGCCCTGAGTGCTCAGGAACCTTGGTGTCCATCGCTCCCTTGGGGACACCAGGGCTGAAACAGAGCAGGATTCATCCTCGTGCCTGGGGCAGGGGCAGCTCGAATTCAGACCTGATGGAAACACCAGAGGTGGCTCTAAACCCTTCCCATGGGTAATTCCATAATTCCTATGGCTTGCTGCCTTTTCTCTGTGTTCCAGGTCTTACATTGCATTTATTATCCTTCTTTTTTAATCAGCTGAAAATGCAACTTTCCACCCCAGAGTGGGTCCAAGTGCAGCAGCATCCCAACTTTGCCAGCCCGAAAATGGATTTGGAGCCCAGCCATGAATGTGTGCTCAGCCCACACCATTAGAACTGGAAAGAGAAGAAGTCACAGCATCTTTTTTTTTTCCTTTTTAAAGCTGCTGATGGAGCTCTCAGGTGCTTTTTGTACCTGAATGGCCCTGAGGAAACCTCAGGGTGAGAATTGGTGCTGACGTCAATGTCCGTGTGGTTATGGAAATTTAATGTTTGTGAAGGGTAAAAGCATGTGAGCAGAAATATAGAAAATTAGGGGAATCTAATCTCATCTGAATTAGAGGAATGTCCTATCAGGCATCAATCTTTTGAAGCACCAGAGCATGGACTGTGGGAGATTTGTCTCCTCATGGCTGAGTCCTGCTCTGTGATAAAGCAAAAGGTTAAAATGTGCTGGGGTTCATTCCATTCCCCCTGAAGAAAATTAATTTTCAGTAACACCTGGAGCTTGCTGTAACCCCACCCCAGAGCTGCTGGAGGGAGGGATGGATGGATGGATGGATGGATGGATGGATGGATGGATGGATGGATGGATGGATGGATGGATGGATGGATGGATATCCCTGCTCTCTGAATGTCACAGTAATAGAACCTCACTCTCACAAGGTTTGGACTATTCCTGTTGAAAATTGCAGATGTTTTGTCTCTCTTTTCCCCCAAAACAGCTCCAGAGGGTCCCTGAGCTCTCAAAGGAGCCAGACAAGAAACCTGAGGTGCATCAGCTGTAAATGGAATATGCTGAGATCTGGATGAGCCAGAGGATGAGGGGCTGGACAGAAATTGAGGGTGATGGTTTGATCTCTGTGCAGGTGGCTGCACCAACCTGCCTCAGTTTCCCTCTCCCACCACAGGGATAAAGACCCTTCCTTAGAAAGCCCTCTAAGGACTGTTAATCCTAATTTTAAACCACAGGTGCTTTGCTGTTAAGACAAGTCTGGCAGCAGTTTAAAAGATTAGCAATCAGTCACTTGGCTGTTTCAGTGTGGAGGTGGGTTAAATGAGCTGCTCAGTGCAGATCACCCAGGCTGGTTCTGAGAAGGGGCAAGACAGGGAGGAAATGCTTATTTAAAAAAAAAAAAACCAAAACAGATAAGAAGGAAGACAACAAGAAGGAATTTATTTCAGCTGATTCTCAAAAGTGATGTTTATAGCCTTTAACTTAAAATTTATCCTGTGGAACTTCTGCCTGAGGAAAAGTTTGGAGAAGAGGGTGGAGAGAGCAAGTTTCTCCTGTGTTAATGACTGCATAATTTGATCCATGTCAGGGAAAAATGTGGAAATAATCAGGCTGGGGGGCAAAAAATGCCCTCAAAATACCATGTATGCATTCCTTGTATTGTATGTATTACTTCCCTCTGATAAAGAGGTAAACCCTCATTATTGACACCAATCTAATAACGTCACAAAGGTTTTCCAGAGAGCCCTTCGGGTTTCCCCAGCAGTGGGGCAGCAGATTTAGCGAAGTGTTAATAGCCAGCAATCAATGGCAGGCAAACACGAGTGGCAGACTTTGGGAAAGCAAAGGCTCTCCTGTTCCTGTTTGCCTGCCCCAGGTGAGGCAGCCCCTGCACTGAGAGCACCCCTGAACCGGGCACTGCGTGAGAGGGAAGGGATGGGAAGGGCCAGGTAAGGATCTGGAAAAGCTGCTGAGGGATGGGGAATTAATTAAGAGCAGAGAAACAAACCCAGGGAAACCCTGCAGTGCTTCAGGTGCTTTGGCAGCGCCTCTGAACCTTGCTCTGCTTTAAAACCATCTCCCTTTAGCAGATCTCAGGGCTGCACTTCCCCCTGATAATGCTGGATCCCTCCTTTCCTCGCTGCACTCTGCTCTATTTTAGTGCAAACAATGGACCCCTCGTCACTTTTAAGAGCTGCAGTGTTTCATTTCGAGGCTCTGGGCTGGCATTTGCATAGGAGAGGGGATTTATTCAGTGTTGCAGCGTTGCTGATTGAATAGAAGCAGGGAAAAAATACCTTCTGCATTTTTCAATCCTAATTATAGATCACTATTTAATTGAGCCATCCTAAGTGCACAGTGTACTTATAGTGCCCAGGGAGCAAAAATAGATGGGGCTGCTGGGCTGATGCAGCAAAGACATATTGTTCTTTCTCCCTCAGCAGAATTTCATCTTAGATCACACACAGCTAAGCAAAAGGAGTAGAAAATTCAAACAAGAGATTTCTTTCAAGTTTAAAGGAGTTTTAAAGATAAAGAAATTGTGTTTTGGTATTTTAAATGCATGTACGTAATAACGTAGAGAGATCAAGTCAAAGCTCATTGATTTTTCTTGGAGGAGGAAGGCAGATAGAATCTCTAAAGGTGAAAAGAAACCCCCAAAGCACTCATTCATTCACGAGAAAAGCCTATCCTTGATAATTTACCACAAATAATAAAAGGGAGAGAAATAAATACATCATCCTTCATTTACCATAGAGAAGAATCAGAGAGCCTTCACTGTATGTCCTGAGAGCCAGAAACAAATCAGAAATGAGAGTAACCTTAACACAGGGCTAGAAAGAGCAGGGAAGGACTTACCTACTGCCTCTGTCTTGAGAATGTGCAGGGAGAGCAGAGCAAGGAGCAGCAATTCCATTCTCTATTTTAAATAGGCTCAGTGTTGAAACCAGAATTGATTAGACTCCTCGGGATGTGATCATATTTCTGCCCTCAGTTTTATACTGGAGTAAGTAGTCCAGGACAGACCTGAAAGCCATAGCAGGAAGGTGAACTCCTCCCCTTTGTAATTTCTCCAGATTTGCCCTGCTCCTGATTTGCCTGAATTTGTTCATTCTCCAAAGTGAATGGCAAAAGGAGTGAGGCTTTCTGGCACTGAGCAAGGAGCCTTTGGTGAATAGCTGAGGTTTGCAACCAGCACAGGTTTAGCAGCCTGGGAGTAAAATGCAACATTTTTATTTACTGGAGTTTTTCTCCTGGCAGCTCCATGAAATGCAATTAATATGTGTGTTGAAGTTAATCTTTCCTTTAAAAAAAAGCCCAGTGAAACAAATAAAACCCCAAGTCCCCCTCATTCCTTCCTCACAGTTCTCCAAACAGGATTGGAGGGATTGGAAAATGGGAATTCCATGCACAGCAACAGGAAATGTTTATTAGGTGACATACAACACCTTACGTACGTAATTAAGTAATGATACATGTTTTTAATAATCCTTTTTCTTAACTTTCTGCTTCTCCTACTGTAGTATGATATATATACAGATTTTTTTTTGGTCCCCTTTGTTTTCCTATCTGAATTTTTTTAATTTCACGTTCAGAATTAAATGTGATTATGGGGTAACTCGGACCTGATGTTCAACAAAGTGACACAGCTTTATTATAGACACAGGATCATCTCTGGGACTTTTGGGGGTGGATTTTGATCCAGCTGAGGAAAGCAAACGAGGCAGTGAAACAACTTCTTCCCCAAATGCCCGTGGGGTCCAACCCCAAAGCTGGGTTGGGTGGAAGAAGAGCAGGAAGCCCACGGGGGATGGACAGAGCCATGGGAGGTTAGCACAGCTCATCTGAGCATGCAGAGTCATCCAGCAGAGGCTGAGCCAAGGAAATGCTCCCTGCCTTGCCCAGGCCCTGCTGCTCTCCCAGAGGGGCTCAGGACCTGCAGGGACACCCCCAGAGCTGACTCACAGCAGCTCCTGTAGTCATAAAAACCCGGCTATAAATAACATTCCAACAGTGAAGATCTGCCGGGGAGTGTTTTTCAATCCTGCACTCGGCACAGGGTGATGAGGTCAGTAATGACTGCAGGGGGGACCACGGTGAGGGAATTTTGTCACTTGTGAGGCGGAGTCTCTGCAGAGCCAGGTGAATGCTGAGCACGCAGGGCAGTGCCAGGGCTGGCAGCTCCAAGGGCATCCAAGAGACAATTGCCTCTTCCTTGGCATGGTCCTCACTGAGCAGCTGAACCAACATCTCTGGGTTTGGGGTTTTTTCCTGTTCTCTTTCTGCCCAGTCCTCTGTTCAGGATTGGAAAGCTGAGGGTTAGAAATTTGGGTCTTGAAAATCAGGACTCTTGATTTCTTTCTTATTTTTTTTTCTTTGTTTCTTAACCTCCCAGCCCGTTGTTATCAAAGTGGTAATAAACTGCACTGCAATCACGTTAATGAAGCCTTTATTTGTGCTCGAAAGTGAAGTGAAAGTGTCAGAGACATTCCCTTTCCTTATAAACCCTGTAATCTAAATGAGCAGGGCTGGCATGATTTTATCTCCTTATTTTTATTTTTTTCTAAAGAAACTCCCCTGACAGGTGCTTGGTTATCAGTTCTTGATGGCAAGGTTCACTTCAGGGCAGTTCTGATTCCTTTCAAAACCCAAACTGCCCTGAGGTGCAGGGATGCCACCAAGAACTGGGTGCATTTTACATAAAGACTTTTGGACCCTGAACCTGAAGACATGAGAGGAACTTGGTCAGAGGAGAGGACACAAAGCTAAGCAGGGGATGACAGCAGATCCCTGAATTCCAGGCTGGCTTTTCCTGGCAGCTGCAGGTTAGGGAAGGACAGGTGGGAATATCAAATCCAGGAAAAACTGCACCTATTTTGTGGCCTTGAGAGCCACAGCAGCAAAGGCTGAGGGGGTGAGACTGGCTCGAGTCCAAACCCTGGCCAGAGATGAGCTGAGCCAGGAGGGATTGTCCCTGCAGTGGGACAGGGAAGCACTTCCAAGGAACTTAAAACACAGATGGGTTTTGTGATTAGCAAGTGGGTGATTGGGAATCCCACCCTGCAGAGTGAGAAAACACACAGTGCTCTCCATTTAGTTGTGTGTTGTCATTTTATTCATTAGAGTTCCCACGCCACTGAACAGGAAATCTGGAATTTCAGAGCTCTTGGTGAAGCAGAAACATTAAAGCTTCATATTCCATCTGCAAACGTGGGCTGGCTCTGATTCTCCTCGAGTCTGCTGTACTGGGAATGTTGTTCCAGCACAAGGACATTCCATGGAACAGCTGGGAGCAGGGATAGGATTTATTCTGCCTTCTTCACACCCAAATGATCAGTGGAGAGGCTTTGTTTGCCACATACTCTGTGTCAGGTGTTTATCCATGTTTCTCCAGGTTTTCCAAAGGGATCACTCCAAATCTGGGAGGCAAAAATTCCTCCAAGAGAGAGGCTGGGCGGGGGGAGGAGAGAGCTCTCTGTTTTCAAAACAGCTCCGAAAAATCTTGGAAGGAGATCACACATCCCATTTGTGTCTTCCTCTCCAGAAAGGAAGGCTTTAATCTGCATAAATTGAAGCATAAATTGGATAAATAGGCTCCTTATTTGTATTACTCCCTTTCCTGACTGTTTCTTCCTTGCAGGCCTCATGATGCCCATTGAGAGGCTGAGAGGGGGGATACTCTGATCCTACAGCTCTCCTGAAGGTCGTGGCAGTGAAACCTGGATTTGTGGAACGATTCTGCTGAGCTGCTCACATTGCTTTACATTTTTTGCCCAGGTTTGGTGTTTGCAGCGTGATGACAGAGCAGAGCTGAGTGCAGGGACAACGGGGAGAGAGCAGAACCATCCCATTTCCCAAGGTCTGGCATCAGGAATTGAGTGTGAGTGCAGGGGGAACGTGACAGGGAAGAAAGCAGGGCAGAGAAATCCCTCACCCTTTGAGAACCCGGATTTTCCTGTGTGCACACGGCTTTGCAAGTGACACCAAATCACCTGTAGCTGAACCCTTCTCCTCCCGGTGCTGTGGGATTCCTATTTCCAGCACAAGGATGCAGCTTTTCTCCTGGGATTGCAGGAACATCCCAGTTTCCCAGTGAGCTGCCAGAGGGCCCGGGGCTGCTGCTCCTCAAGGTGAGGTGGGAGCGGTCCAAGGGGTGCTGTGCAGAGCTGGGGAGCAGCTCCTGCCTGAATCCCCTGGTTTGGAACTTATTTTGGCACATCCCAGCTGTGACCTCTTGTTCTGAGCCCTTGTGGATCCCACTGGAGGCTGAGCTGCAGCTGGGGGCAGTTCTGAGGCTGCCACCTCAGGTGGGGGGACTTGGATTTTCCCCATTTTGAACCATCACTAAAAATTCAGCCTGAAGCCTCTCGTGCCTCTTTCTCAGTCTCTTCACCATGGTCAGTGCTTATTGTTTTCTCCACAGGCACAATCAAGAGATAATTCTACAAAATGAGGCCATTTCTTACACAATCATCGAAACAATTTGGGCATTCAGATAAAGAAATGTAAAAACAAACACAGAACTAAAAAAAAAAAGTTGCAGAAGGTGAAATCAAGATAAATATAAATCAAAGGCTGCCCACAGCAAGGTACAGTCCGTGTTTGAGGTGTCAGCCTGAGATCCTGGAGATTAGATTGAGTTCCCTGGAATTCTGTGTCACCTTAAAGAAACAATGGAATCGTTCCTTCCCCATTTGTAGGATGCAGATAACGATTTCCTCACAAGTGTAGAGTGAGGGTCAGTACAGGGAATGCTGCACAGTTCCTGGAACAGGGGAGTAGAAAATGCCCTTGAACAGAGTTTGTTCCATGAAGAGGCTGGGCTTTAAATTTAAAGTATTTTTCATCTGGTTTTGGGAGCTCCAGCTGTATCTCAGAGGGTTGGAATACACAAATCTGGGGGTTCTGTATGTTAAAGCCCACTAAAAAAGCAGCTTCCACACTATTGTCTCCCTTAATCCAGCAACATCATGCTAATTTGTATGCAATTCTATTAGGGAAAACAGATTATAAATCTTTTGTGGAGAGCTATTTATACCACTTGATATTACTTTAATTACATTCTGATCTCACATCGTTTAGTGTTTTGTGCTCAAACACCAAATTTTCAAATTAGAGCAACTTCAAGCAGCGTTTTCAGGAACATCTAGAGCACTTTGGAGCCCAAATTCACAGATAAGTTATTTTTAGCAGCCAGGGTATTTTCAAAGCCATTTTGCTTTGTGGATATTCTGTTCATCAGAGGTGTCCTGTGCCCCCCTGGGCAGTGCTGCCACTTCTGCTGTGAGTGAAAGGATTTGCTGGGCACAGAGGTGACAGAAATAGTGGGGCCCTTGTTCAGCAGCAACCTCACACCAGAGGTGTGGCTGCCAGGGCTGCACCAGCCGGGATCACAAAGGGTGCTTTATCTGGGACACAGGACAGGAGTTTTTGTAGGATGTTCATACACCCCCAGGCTCCATTGATCACTTCTCAGCCCTTATTTCTATGTGATCATTCCCTTGTGACCATCTGAAATACTTATTGCTTATTTAGACTTGTACAAAGTATGATCCTCATGTGTAAAAAGTGTATTAATTAATTATAATGTACACAAAACCTGTGCATACTAACTGCACATTGAATATGCTTTCCCACACTTCAATAGAAAAAAAAGCCCTAGAATTCCCCTTTATAAACTCAGAATTATTTTCTGTAAATAAAATAAATTACTTACTCTAAATTTCTTAGATTTTTAACTTGGCAGAGCTATCAGAGTTCACAGATTCCCAGCTGCTGCTGCAGTGATCAGTGCTCAAAGTGGGAGCTCAGCTGAGCTGCTTGGCAAGGCCGTGGTAGAAAATTGTGCCCAATGAAGATGAATCCCTTGTCAAGGTAACAATAAAATACGAATTAAATCAGAATAAATAACGTGGCTGTACCTGGATAATTGTCCTGCTCACCTGGACTGCTCAGCTGTTTAAAATCTCCCTGCTCCCACTGTACCTGTATTTTATTCCAGCAGTGCCCTCTGCTGAAAGCATGGGATGAATGTCCTGAGAGCTTTTCTTCCCCCTAAATCTCGAGTATTTTCAGTCTAGTTCTCAACAATCATTTGCATTTAAAAAGGTGGAGAAAGAAAATATAAAATTATATTGATGTTTATTTATTAATGAACAAGCCACATTAAATAAACACAAAACATCTTGTGGCAAAGGCATGGGTGGTGATGTCTGCTGGGTTTTAGCTTCTCATGCAAGAGTTAAGTGGGAAAAGGGCATTTTCTGGGCTGTTGGGATCCGGGTTGGTGACACAGCCCTGAAGTTTAATTTCAGCTCCCTCAGTCACACACTCCCCCCTCCAAACCCACAGAATTCTGCTCCCCATTTCCTGACTCTCTAATCCTTCATGATCTAATTAATCTGTGAGTTAAAACCAAATTAACTTCACTCCATTTTAGAGTATCCTTGAAGAATTTTAAGCTCCAGATGTGACCACTCCTCTCCCCAAGCCCTGGCCAGGCTTTGCTCTTGTCAAAGGTTGTTTTCAGCAGCTCATCTGTGTGGCAAATGTGTTTTGCAGTTTGGGCTATCCTAGCAACTCCGTGGTGAGCGGCAGAGCCCCGAGCTGGCAACCCAAATGTCTGAAACCACAGCTGGTTAAAGTTTAATCCCTGTCACGGCGATGATGTGGCAGCAGGAGCTGTGTCAGGAGAGGTTCTGTGCCCGGGGATCCAGGTGGGAGCTCTTGGGGGAGTATGGGATGAGCAAAGCAGACCTGGTTAGGGGCTGAGAGGAGGATTTTCCACCATGAATGGATTTCCCAACTGCTCTGCCAACTACACCAAGATTTGGAGTCACTACCTGGTGCTCGCCCTGGGCATCCCACAGCTGACCATCAACGTCACCTCTGTCATCTTCAACTGCACCGTCATCTTCACCCGCCTGGCCACCAGGGACCTGCACAAGCCCATCTCCATCCTCTTCTGCAACCTGGCTGTCTCTGACCTCTTCACCAGCTTCTCTGGCTTTTGGATTGCCATGCTGTTCATCACCAACCCCGACATCACCATCTTTGGCTCCAGGGACATGCTGGCTCCCTACGCCCTGTACACAACGTCCATTCTATCCACCATCTACAACCTGGTCAGCATCGGCATCGAGCGCTACCTGGCCGTGGCTGAGAGCATGAGGACGAGGTTCAGGGTGGCCAGGAACCACTCCATCGCCGTGGTCTTCATCAGCTGGGTCCTGGCTTTCTTCCTGGGCTGCCTGCCACTGATGGGCTGGAACTGCCTGCACGCAGAGAGGAGCATCTCAGTGCTCTATAGCCCCTTCTGCGTCAACTACCTCATCTTCATCGCCATCCCCAACATCGTGGTGGCCTTCCTCGTCCCTCTGTTCACCTACCTGAGGATTATCATCATCCTGAGGAAGAGGAAGCTGAGGATGCAGGCGTGTGGCCAAGCCATGGGCACCTACAAGTCGGCAGAGACGCAGGTGGCCCGAACCAGCATCTCCATCTGGCTGCTGGCGCTGGTGTCCTACGCCCCCTTCTTCGCCGGGGTCATCTTCGACGCCACCAACCAGCGGTGCCACATCGACCTCTACCCCGGGGTCTACATCTTCAGGAACTGCACGGCCATGCTGATCACCATCACCTGCCTGGGCAACCCCGTGCTCTACACGCTGCGGCTGCGCTCGCTGGGCACCAAGCTCCGGGCACTGCGGTGCCTCTCTGCCAACCGCGTCCGAGCCTGCACCATCGACAACGTCTAACTGGGGACAGCCCCAGCACTGGCCAGAGACGGGACCCAAACCTCTGCAGCGGCTTCAGACGGATTCAAACACGTGTGGATGTGGCCCTTGAGGACGTGGTTTGGTGGTGAATGGGGTGGATGGTTGGGCTTGGTGGTCTCAGAGGTCTTTTCCAGCCTCGGCAGCTCCGCGGTTCCCTGGGTGTGGGCAGTGGTGGGATGGGGGTGGCTGAAGCCTGGTGGATCCTCCCAGCAGCGCTGGGCACCCCGCTCTGCCCCGCTCTCCGGTGGGAACGGGGAGCTGCTCTCCCTGCAGTTAAAAATAACTCCATTAATGGTGTTTACTCTGTGCTGGGAACAGGCTGGGGCCACGCTCACCTCCCTCTCGTGTGGGTTGTGGCTCTGAAGAGGGTTAAACAGCTGGAAAATTCCCAGTAATTTGGGGGAAAATGGTGTTTTACTTTCTCGTTTAGTCAGTCCAGCTGTGACTCTGACTGCTGGGTGAATCTTTATTAGCAGGGGCACTCAGCACTGTTTCCCTGCTGTAATTTTAATTGCTAGATGAGGTGTTCTTGTGAGATATTTTGGCTACACTTTCATATTTCTGCTTATAGGGGTGCACTCGAGTCCATGTTGTGTGAAATTTCTGCTGTTCTGGGTGAAAACCTTGGCTGGGTTCTTCAGGATCAGAACTGCAGTCAAGTTGTTTGGACAAAAAGAAATAAAAATGTCAAGACCAGACGTTTTCTAAAAGGAAAAGGTCTTAACTCCTCCCTCTCAAAAAAAAAAAAAAAGTTGTTAAATGAATATTAATTTAGTAGATATTATTCTGTCAGATCCCAGTGGAGATGGATGCTTATTCTTAATTACACTGGGATATTTTCTAGGAGAATCTGATGTTGAAATTTCTTTAGAAGCCTGGACTGGCCAGATTTTGTGACATCAGCTCATGTTTCTGGTTCTGCACTGCTCAGCTGCTGCTCTGTGGTATTTCATCAACGTACAGCAATAAAATTCCATGAAAATCCGGGGTGATGATGTTCTCACATTCATCACACACAAGCCCACCCACATCAACCCTTGGAGTTTTCAGGAGTTTTTTTTCCAGTTTCTTTGCTTTCTTGTTGCTTCCTCATCTCTTTAACTCTCTGTATCTATGTGCCATGTATCCCTCTATCATTTATCTATCATCTATCTCCATAGCTACAGCTATTTATAGATTTCATTTATGCCTGTATCTATTCCTCTCTCTACATCTATCTCAGCATATACATCTCTCTCTCCCTTCCCTCCTTTCCCCATATGTAGAGCTATCTCTCTCAATATCTATATCCACATATCTATTTAATATATTTATCTATTTATAAATATATCTCTAAATATCCCGACATAATGCCCGGGGCCGGGTAGGGCTGCGCTCGGCGATGGATTAAGCGCGCCTGGCTGGCGGCGCTCGGCGGTGGATTGGCAGCCCTGACGGGAAGCGGCGGGGG
>JACBWW010000032.1:1701267-1727570 GCA_020086605.1 Lanius collurio | reverse complement strand
GTGCGGGGCCGTCCCTGCCGTTCGCCGCCCCTCTCACGCCGTTCTCCCCGCAGCTGCTCCGTGCCGTGCTGCCGGGCCCACCGCGGTGAGTGCGGGCCGGGGGGGCCGGGAGGAGCTGGGGCTGGCCCGGGGCTAACGCGGGGCTAACGCGGGTGTGTCCGCAGAGCGCTGCGCTCCCGGTTCCCCGCGGGAGCGGGAGGCGGCCCCGCCGGGCCCCGCACACGGCCCCTGGTCCGTGGAGGACATCCTGGGCGAGGAGGACGAGCAGGACCGCGTCCCGCCGCAGAAACTCGAGCTCCTGGGTAATGTGGGGAATGGGGGCTGGCGGGGCTCCTGCAGAGCGAGCAGGGATAACATCCTTGGAGTTCTGCACGGAGCTGCAGCTTCCCCCAGGCCTAAAGAGTTAAAAGTTTAGGTATCTGTTCCCTTTGAAAGTTTGTTGGGCAAAATGAGGGTGGTCTCAGGCGCATTTGTAACTGATTTGTTCCTCGTTAAAGGAGAATCAGAAGAACTGAGGGATTTGCTGCTGAACCCCCACCTGCGGCAGCTGCTGCTCACCATCGACCAGGCGCAGGACAAAAGCTCCCTCATGAGGAAGTTCATGCAGGAGCCCCTGTTCGTGGAGTTTGCAGACTGCTGCCTGAGAATTGTGGAGCCTCCCGAGAAGGAGAACATTCTCCCCGAGTGAGCTGTTTGGGAATGTTTCTTTTTTCCTTTAAATTTTATTTTGAGATTTGCCAGCAGCCAGAGCTGCCCCATTGTATGTCTTGGTCACTTTGCCCATGGATGTCAGTGTTCTGGTTTCAGCTTAGAGCTGACAAACTGTGACAGGGTTGTGTTGGGACAGATTTTTAGATCCTGGGTGTTGAACTTGATAATCTGTGGAATTCTTTCTGTTGGCACAGAAATGGTGGCAGCCACAGGAAATGTTGTTTCACGGTGACAATATTAAATATGTTTGCATTTATTTTAATCCACGAGTACTCTGAAATGTTTTTGTTCACCAAAGGTGGTTGGGAAGGGTCAGACACCTTGAAAGGGGATCGAGCAGTTTATTTTAGATGACATACACAGAACAGGTGAATATTTTTGAGATCTCTGAGCAACAAAGGGAAGGTACAGAGCACCTCTGGTGAGCCCCTGGGCAGGGTAGTGCTGTTTGGGGAGCTCTGGAGACACCTGGCAGCTGTGAGAGTTCGTAGATTTTGGTTCTGTAGATAAAAGCAAGAGCCCAGCCTTGCCTTTCCCTGAGACATCTGCCCTTAGTGTTGCAGTGGCTGCTCCTCACCCCTTGGTCACAGGGAACACTCGTGGTCAGTCAGGACGGTTGCACCTCTCAGAATCCAGCAGGAATCAGGAATATTTGCATTATTTGCTCTCTCATGACCAGCCTCTTGCTCGTCCAGGCAGTGCCAGCAGCGTTCAGTTCAAGTATTTATTGCCTCAAGCACCTGATCTGTTAGAATTGATTTGTTCCCATAGCGTTGATATTTCCTGTAATGTGTGCACGTGTGGGAGAGGAGGAGCAGCTCCCCCACACTGTAAATTTAATGTATATTATCATGTGCATTGTAACATGCATTTCATCCCATCATGGGTACAGACAAGGCAGTGCTGTGAAAGCTCTGAGGTAGCAGCAGAAATGGAGGTTGAGTGATTTGAAAGCAGCAGCTTGCAGAGAGCCCTCCCTGGAGGCCAAGGCCAGGGGAGCAGGGAGGGCAGAGCCTATGTGGGCAGGAGTTCCTTTCTGTCCAGCAGGATCTGGTTGAATCCCGTGATGGAAAACGCTTCTGTGTGGGGGCTGACGTTGGCAAAATGCAGGGGGGACCTCCTGCAGTGGAACTTGACAGAGCCCTGCAAGGACAAGAGGGGAAGAGTTCAGCCAGATGTGCAGCTGATATTGTTACTCACACTTAGTGCTTCAGTGTGTGAACACTGGTGGAGGAGGACAGAGGAGTCACTACAAATGGATTTAAGAGAAATGGTCACTACAGGAAATACCAGTACTGTAAATTGAACTGAGATCAGCTCAGACTCCAGAGATTGGGGGGTTCAGCTCTGAACTGGCACAGTTTGTAGCAGCTGTGGCCAGTTCTTGCACAAAGAATTGGACGCAAACTCAAAAACGTTCCCCCCCAGACCCGAAGTTTCTGAGGGAAGCCAGTGCCTGTGGCCTGTGGGAAATGGTGGCAGCTCCCCTGTGCTGCAGGGGGTCATTACCTGTGGGAGGGCTCTGATGGAGGCGATGCCACAGCCCAGGGCAGAGCTGTCCCCCCTGGAGCCGCCCTCCTGGAGCCCCCTGAGGCAGCTCAGCAGTGCCAGCGCCCTGCGGGGCCCCGTGGCACTGACAGGGGCAGCAGCCAGGACAAGGCCCAGTGGCCAGAACTGGACAATTGCCTGCAGAGGCCATGTTGTGTCCAAAGAACAGGGAGGTTTGGCCAAGGTAACTCCAGGAGCTGGGAACTCCTTTGCTTCCCCCTCGTCCAGTTCTGCTGCTGCGAACGCGGCCGCTTTTGCCTAAAAAAGACACAGAACAACAACGTTCCCAAATGTCCTGGACACAGCTGAGGGCTGCAAAACTGAGAGTCTAAGTAAGAGGGGATCTGAAGGACAGCACAGCCCTTGGGCCATTCCCATGAAGGTAAGGAATGAGTTTATTCTGCAGGATAAACTAGAAGCAGCTGTACGGGACTGGCATCTGCTCTTCAGCTGGAGGAGTTTTCTGGAGCACGGGGTTTTTAGTTCTAGTGGTTATCACTCTTCCTCAGACACTGAAAAGCCTCAGTGGCTCCATTCCAGTGCTGTCCTGTACCCCCATACTCACCTTCCACCTCCTCCAGCTGTGTTTGATGGTGTCGGCAGCCCTGCGCATCCTCCGGAAGCGATTCTTGGCTAACCAGGAACGAACAGCTGAGGGTTTAATGGAGACCAGTGTGAGTGCAGAGAATCTCAGCAGCTCTTGCACACAGTGTGAGAGATGGCACTCACCACTCCTGCCACTGTAATCCCCCAGTGTGACTGGAAATGTGCCTTGTTCTGTTCTTTCAGCCCCACCCTTAGCAAGTCACCTGCTTGGATGAGAGTTGCAGAGCGTTTCTCCTTTGCTGCTTTCTTCTCTTTAAATCTTCTCCAACAGCACTGAATGCAAAATGCCTTCTCATTTAACACCTCTGCTCTCCTGGCTTCCAGGAGCTCCAGCTGCAGTGGGGACAGGAGCCTGGAGTTAGGGATGGAATTGTGCTCACAACTCTTCCTCTTTTACAGCTTCCTGGTGTTTGTCAGGGGACCACAGCCTCATTCTAGTGTCCTGTGACTGCTGGATTAGGTTTGGGAAGTGACAGCACTTCTTTAGTGCTTTTTAGGTAACATGTACATGAAAATGGAAGTACGTGGCGGGGAAAGTGGAACCTCCCAAAGTCACAGCAGTAGCAGGTTAATAACCAGCTCCACTGAAGGGGCTGCTTCTATGGCTGCATCCTGCAAGCTTGGCAAGGAGTGCATTTGTCTCCTTCATTTCTTTCCCAAGGAAGCTGTGTAGGCCTGTTGGAGCAGCCAAATGTGTCATCTGGAGCTAAGGAAAGCTGCCATCTTTACTGGAATTCTGACAGTTCTAGACCAAGTGCAGCTCCTTGTCCACTGGCAACACAGAGGCCATTAAACAAAGTGCTTTGGAGAGCTGGATCCTGATGGGGGCTTGACTGAGTTTAGTAATTTGATGGGAAATGTCTAATTCTGGTCACAATGGCTTGGCAGGAGTTTTGCCTCCACCATCTGTGCCAGAATGCCCCTGAGGCAGGCACATTCCAGAGCCACCAGCCGAGGAACAGCACTTACCACGGAATTGGCCAGGAACACTTTGGTTTTGCCACAGTAGACTGAGGGGATTTCTGCTCCATTCCCTGTTCCCTGAGCAGGGGTTTGTCCCACAGCATCCTGAAGGATCTCCAGAACAGCAGCATGTGATGCTTTGTCATCATCCATCACCAGAGTCTCACCTGGAAATGAAGCATTGAGGAGGAGGTGTCACAAAACTTGGAAATCAGGACCAGGGAATTGTCTTTGCCCTGAGATTTCTTGGCCATTTAGAGGGGAAACACCCTCAGCAAGGGGGGAGGAGGAGATGGCTGAGAGCACTTGATCTTGCTGTGTTGAAGGCTAAAATGTGACAGCACAGATTCCACCAGGTGTCAGCAACCAGAAAAACCAGTGTGGGGTGTTTTAACTGGGCTGTAGTTGGGTGCTCATCTATTATAACCTCAGTTACCCACAGGTAAAAATGTTACTTGGGGTAGATTTAGACTGAAACAGGGAGGCCTCAGGTGTTGTCCCATTGTTAAAGCATCCTACATGGAAACAGGAGAAAGCAGCAGCAATGCAATTAAGAATAGATTGAGCAACTCAGTCCTAAGAAAATCACATTAAATACTCAAAACTCAGAGCTGTGGGAGCAAAGAACAAAAGGCAGGGAATTGTAGCCTTAATGTACTGAAAAGTGCAGGAAGGGGAAACAAATTCTACACAATTGTGCAGCTGTCACAGGACACTGGGAGCAGCTGTGGGGTCCTGTGCTGAGCAGGAATTTATGGCAGCAATTACAGGTTATTAAAGCCATTTCTGGGACACAGTGCACAATTTTTTACATTACAGCCAGATGAATCTCTCTGGAAATAGAGGCAGACTTAATTCAGACCTGGAACAAGAGATTGTTCCAGGCAGTGCTGCAGGAGCTCCTGCATGCACAGTGCTGGATGGGTTTTGCATCATTCCATCCTGGATACTCTTTGCTTTTCTGCTATAAATACTTCTGAGGAGATGAGAGCATTTTAAGGTCCTGAAAACAAATAAAAACAATTATTGCTTACAGGAAGACATCTGGTGGCTCTGATGGTGTTCATGGGGCTGGGCTGATAAGGGAACCCAAAGCTTATCCCTGTGTCTGGGCAATTGTTTTGCTTTGTTTGCAGCTTTATTACCCCCTCAAGATAAAAAGGACTAAAAACCTATCACAAAGAGGCTTTGCAGTTAATGGGTTTGTAATTGAGGGGGAAAGATCCACTGTGTAAGTAATTTTCCAGCCTGCACTTCCTTACTTCACCCCATTTCCACACGGTGAGTAGATTTCCACCAATTTTACTCATCTGAACAAGCTGATTCTGCTTCCCACAGCTGCTGCTTATTGAACAGACACACTGGGTGGAGAGGGGATTCATTTGAGGGAGAGAAAAGGGTTGCAGTAACCTTTAATACTAAATGTAACTACCTGATGAGCTCCTCCTTTCAGAAGTTCATAGCAGAGGCATTACCTGTAGATTGATTTGTGTTTGTTAAAGTCCATCCTCACTCTTGCTTAGAAAAAGAGAAGTTTGCAGAAGGTGGAAGAAGCAGCAGAGTCCAGGTAAGTTGGAAGGTCAGTGATTCAGCAAGGGAACAAGGAGGGGGGAAAAGAAAGGAAGGTAAGGCAAAAGGTAAGTGGATTTCAAGTTTACTAAAGAATCAACTCTAAATCAAATTATGCTGGGTGAAGGGAACCCCAGACACCACTGTAACTGTGATTATTCCACCCAGGAGGAACACAGAAAACCTGCAGTGAGGGGAAAGATTTTAAGTGTTAGGCAAATTAGAAACTCAGGTTGGTGACAGGTTAAAGAAGTATTTGGAGAATAGTTGGGAATACAGTAATGATCTGATCTATGTGATACCAAATGGGCACAGTGACAATTTTACTTGATGGCAGAGGGATTACCCAAAGAAACTCACCTTTTTCCTCAGCAGAATGAGAGTTGCTTTTATCACACACTCTTCTTTTATTGGAGCCCCAGGGTTTTCTCAGTATTTTGTAGCGTTCAGTGAAACTTTGGAAAGGGATCCTGACAGACAAATGTACAGTGAATTCCAGGCAAGAGCCATTGCTGAATGGGAAATAACTGATCCTCTGAAGGGGGGAAATTGCACAGTGGTTTTGTGGATCCAGTGCATGGGATGCAAACAGACTGATGCCTAAATGGTCAAACAGGCAAGGAAGTACAGAACTGCTGAGGAAATTCAGGAGCCTGCCCAGTAACAGTGCCTGTAGCAAAGCCTGGGCAGGAACTGTGCTTGGCTGTGCTGATGGTGAGCTCCACCCCATCAGTGCTGAGTGGTGAGCTCAGGCCTTGCTCTGCACCCTCTACAGGTGGTCAGGAAAACCCAGCCAGGCTATGAGGAGATGCTCAGCTCTGAGATTACTACACTTAGATAACTGCCATTTGTAATTTAATTGCTGAGAATGTTAATGTGAAGAAGCCACGTTCAATCAGAAAAGTTTTAGTGTAGTCCACATTAAAACATCTCTTCCCCAGCTTCTCAGACTGGAAAGGCACAGTGAGCTCTCAGCTTTGACAGGATCAGTCGTTTTGAGGTCTAAAACTGCAAAATATTTGCATTTCCTGCTTGTAAGTTCTTCTGAAACTAAATGCCACTAATTGCTATAGAAATGGATTATGCTGAAGAAGCTGGACTTACCTGACTGGGAAACCTGCTGCACTGATGGTGATGGCTTCCACTATTCCACAGGCCTGCAGCTGGCTGAGAACCTGAGGCACAAATTGAGATGGTTTAGGCAACGCTGACTTTGTGGAAGCTGCTCCTTGTGTGCCCTGTCCTGGGCATCCACAGCCAGCACTGCCCAAAGCCAGCAGGGTGTGAAAAGCCAGTGCTGGTATTTCCATGCTCAGTGCTGGTATTTCCATGCCCAGCAGATTCCACGAGTGCTTAAAGCTTGGTTTCCCATCAGATGAGGTTCTCTAGTTACAGCTTCAGCACCTGCTGCTCTGCTCCCAAAGCTTCTCAGCTTCCTGGACTCCGGGAACGAGCAAGGTTTTGTTTTGAAGGTATTTGTGTGCCCAGGGCTGCTCAGATCACCTTCATCCTTTTGAGGGGCTGGGAGGGCAGCCCAAATAACCCCAAATAACCCCAGCAACAAGCAAGTTGCAGCTGGGAGAGCTGTTTTGGACAAACACCTCTGTGATTCTGAAGGCTGTTTATCATAAAGCAGAAAAAGCCATTTCAAAATGTGCTGTGAAAAGAGCTCTGCAAGTGACTCAAGTTCCTAAGAAATGCAGTGCAGAGCCCTGGGGAAAGGCTTTGGAAAAGTTACCTCTTCTCTTCTAAAAGTCCTGGCCTTGCAGTCAGCATTAGGCTTGATGCAGCGGATGTAATGGGGCGTGGTTCTGCTCAAAATCTCCATGAGATGTTCCAGGGAGCTCTGCAGGAAACAAACACAGGGTTCATCAGGGCTCCTCCTCAGGGATCTTCTGTCCAGCCCATGAAGCTGCTCTTGGCAAGGATGGCTTTACAGACCTGGTGTCAGAGCACTTCTACAGGACAGCTCGAGCAAAAAATCTGCTGTGGATGCTCTCATCAAATTGTTGATGGTAAACTCAGAAAGTTTCCAAAATTATAGCAGAAACCTGAATAGGATGTACCTTGAACTTGGACACCACTGTAACAACAGCTGCTCTGTTCTGGGTTTTGGTGTTATTTTGGTTCTTTTCCATCACAGGAAATAATTTTTGAAGCAAAGGGTCCTTTGAGTTCTGCAAAACATGGACCAGCTCTGGTGGAACAGCATCCTGCAAACACAGACATGACCTGTTAGCATCTGGACCTGGCAGGCACCTGCACCTCTGAAAATAACTAAAAACTCCACATACAGAGATAGAAGAGCATTTCTGATGCCAAATTTGAGGTAACCACAGCTGCAGTTTCAAATCTGATGGTGTTCATTCATTCACAATCAGATTTAGGAACAGAAAACAACGTTGGGCTGAACATTCAGCAAATCCAGTCAGATGTACAACTGCTCCCAACACTGTTCTTGTTACACAGCCTAAGTGAGCTCCAAGTCTCAGGACTGGTTTAATCCCTCAAGGACAGACTGCAGCACACATTGGAAATACCCTTTTAATTAAGAGATGGTGTTTTATTGCTAAATAAATAACAGCACTTGCCATAATTGCTGGGGATGTCAGAGCTGAGAAGGGACCCTCCTCTCTGCAGATTATTTCACATTTCAATTATTCCCTGATGGCACAACGAGGCCAACACTTGAGTACTTTCAGCACTTACAGTAGTTAAGCCCATGCTCTTGTTTTTAATAAACTTACCTGAATTTTGGGGGAATGAAGTGATGTATTTGTAGCTATAGAAATGCCCTGCTGATGATTTTGCATCCCCCAGGAATGGAAGAAGCCCTGATTTGGTGATGGCTCACTTCATCCTTAGCTCAGAGGTGCCACAAAGCATCTGCTCATGCCAGGGATGGATGGCTCAGAGAATCACACCAAGAACATGACTGAGTTTTATGTGGCCTGAAGGATCTACTTGGAGCAAGGTATGTCCAGTCCCCAGCACTAAATATATTTGTTAGTGGTGCTTTAATTTAAATCACTTTAGGTCTGTAGAATATTTATTTTGTTATTTTAAACAGCTCTTTCTGCAAACACCTACCTTATTTTTCTCCACCATCGCTGCCAGCTGATAGCAGACTTTGCCAGCATAATGTGAAATGATGAAGTTGGGCTTCTTACTAAACTTATCTCGACTTAAACACTGATTACTGGACAAGGCTTTCTCGATCCTGGTCTGGAACAGGTCAGTGTTGGAGGCTCTGTTCAGACGACACTCCTGCAAAGGACACTCACAATTGCAGCATCTCTTATTTGTCCCAAAGAACTGGCTCTAAAAGCTACAACATTTAAAATTTAAATCATAGCCATTTTACCTTTAGAGCTGCTTTGAATATGCAAGGCCTGAAATATTGGGAAGGAAGGGGGGGAAAGAAGTAATTGAGGCTTCGTATTTGAATCAGAACATGCAGGATCAGAGGGAAAATGACAACTCAGAACAGGAGGAAGCAGTGCCATGGTTTTTCTGAAACTGAAGCTCTGCAGAAATTTTATGGCTGACAGGTTTTCTGCTAATTTACTGTTTGTGTTTTCTTTGGTGGCATGGAACAAAGGCAGGAACTTGGGCCCCAAAAAATGAAGGGTTTAGATCACACTTACCTCATTCAGCAGGGAAAAAATGCTGAGAGGATTTCCCTCTATCAGATCAAGGCAGTTCTGGTTATCCTGGTAGTTTATGAATGACCACTGCAGCCCTTCAGCTGCATATTCCTCCTGAAGGAAGAGGGAAGGGGTTATTCTGCAGCAGAGGGCACCAGAGCTCAGAACTCTGTGCCTTGGGGAGCTGATCCAGGTCCTGTCTGAGGAGTTAATCCCAGCTCAGCTCCAGGTCAACACCCAGCTTGAGAAAAAAAACCCACATGAGGATATTCTACCCCAGGTAGCTTTTGGGTGTGGATCAGAACCAGCTGGAATAATTTGTATGAGGATTTGGGAATCACATGGATTTATCAGAGTGAGCTGCAAGGCTGCTTTAGAGAGCAAACAAAGGCTACAGTCACACAAAGCCTTTCCTGGCTGCGCTGAGATTTTCCCTGAAGGACAAGGAACAAGCAGAACTCCTTCCCTGGACTGGGACACAGCCCTATCCCAGCCTTTGTGTGCCAGGCTGGGCTCCATTTAAAGCAAAGCCTGATCTGAAAGGAAGTGCAGAGAGATCCTGGTTGAAATAATTGGTACAATATTTATGCTGAATTACAGGACAAACTGTCAGCAGTGTTTAACAAGCACGAGCTCTGGGCAGTTATTTGAAAAGCCTCCTGCCAAAAGCTTGCTCAGCACAGCCACTAATGGCATTTAAGTGGTTTGGGGGACAGCCAGATCCAGAGGTAAGAGGGCAGGCAGTGAGTGGGAGGGGTGCTATAAACAGAGGTCATGGAGCTGTTTCAAGCAAAGCAATTGTGTGCTTGAACTCAGTTTCCATCTTCCCTGACCATTAACCCCTGGCATGCTGACCAGGTCAGGCAGGGAGAACAGCCTGGGGATAGCAAAGCACAAACAGCAGTCAAAGAAATACTTATCTCCTGAATAAATTGACAAAACCCTGCCATGAGGCAGGAGGTGCCAGCACGCTGGTGCCATAAAGAAAATAATTTCCCTGATTCCAGTTAATGGCAAAGAGCATTTTGGTAATGGATCTGCAGTGGGGAGGGGCAGAGCAGCAGCTCTGGCAGGGGCTCTGCACCTTGCAGGGCACTCAGATGAGAGCTGGAATTAGCAGTGTGTGCCCAGGGAGGGACTGCACCCTGTAAATGCCTTCTCTGCTGTGAAACAGAACCATTTGTGTCCCTTCTTACTCAAAAATAAAAGCTGGTGCACACTGGGGCTTTGTTTTAAAGGCAGCATGACAGTGGGTTCAGGGAGCTGTGCCCCTGTGGCAGGAGGCCTCCACAGGTGCCACGTGCTCAGGTGTTTGGGTTACAGGCTCCTGTTGGGCTCTGCCTTCACACCAAGCTCAGCCCAGCAGCTCCACTACTTTAGGGACTTTGTGCTCCATGGTTGTAAGCAGCAGCTTCCAAGAGAATCTCAGCTCAGGCTGCACTTACCCCAAGAATTTAGCTTCAGGTGTTCAGTTCTTTGAGGAAAAGCAAACAGTCTGACAGGCAGAGATCCAATGGAGCTGGGAGCAGATTTCCAGTCCCCAAGAGACAAAGCTGTGTCATTCCAGCTGCCCCACACTCCCCTCTTTAAAAAGCTGCTGCTCCATCCCACTGCTTTCTGTGGCATTTCTGACTGCAGCTTTCCATCTGACCAGGGGCACAGCCACA
Organism: Lanius collurio; assembly: GCA_020086605.1. Classification (NCBI taxonomy): domain Eukaryota; kingdom Metazoa; phylum Chordata; class Aves; order Passeriformes; family Laniidae; genus Lanius; species Lanius collurio. The sequence goes on along the minus strand of JACBWW010000032.1, from coordinate 1,716,859 downwards.
CAATTAAAGTGACAACAGATGCTGTTTTAAATCAGCTATTGAAGATCTGCTCTTCAGTTTGGGGTATTACCTGCTGTGCCTTCAAGTAGTGAGATACAAAGTGCTGCTGCAGTTTCTCGTTGGCATAATTAATACAGAGCTGCTCCAAGTTGTTTTCAGGGAAGGCTTCAAACCCATAAACATCCAACAGACCTGAAGGAATGTGGGAGGACAGGGAGCTTTAGTTTAGGAGCAGCTTGGAGGGGTGATGGCCCCTGAGTTAAACCAGGGTGGGACATCCATACCTATGAAGCTGGTCCACACCAAGGGATCTGTGTAGATGTTTTCATTTATGACCAAAACCAGCCACTCAAACAACCTGCAGAGACAGCAACAATGGGCTTAGCTGGGAGCTGCTTGCTGCCAATAATCAGAATTGTTTCTTTTACTGCTGTTTCTATCAGTATCACTTGGAAGGAAGAGGAATTTCTGATGTGCTTCCATGAAACAGCAGCAAGTAAATCCCTCTGGCCTCCCCATCCCCTCCCAAAAGTCACCTGAATTAGCACATCCTTACCTGGCATAGATGACTTTGGCCAGGCAGTCCCTCCTGGCCTCACACTCAGCTCTGGAGCAGGGCTTCTTGAACACTTGCTGCTGTTTTCCAGCAGTGATTGTTCGAATCCTTAAATATTCCAGCAGTTCCTCAAGGGGAATCTTGAGCAGAGCCCCTGTGGTCTCCACAAACCCTTGTTCAGGAGAACAAACAGTGCAAGGTTACCTGGTGTGTTCATACCTCTGAAGGTAAGGAAAGGCTAGAGATTGTGTAGAAAAATGCCACTTCCATCAGCTCTCCAACTTAAATGTGGATTTTGGATCTTTCTACACAAACGTGGAATCAAGTTTTGCAAGATCAGACTCTTATTTTGGATGCAGAGTGGCCCTAGAATTTCAGGTACTCTCTTTAAAATGAAGCAATACCAGAAAAAGCTGAAGTTTGCCACACTGCAGTTGTTTTTCTCTCTAGATGTGTCTTTGTTACGTGTTCACCTCTTTTGAGCAGGGACCTCTAAATCCAGACAGACAAATCAGTTATCACCAGAAAAAAACAGGGATTTGGGGCAGTAAGGAAGTGTAGAAGAGTAAGTATTTGCTAACAAAGCATTTAAGACCTTGCTCAGTGGAGCTGTGTTCAAAAATATTTGAATGTTAAGTAGTTTGAGTTCAGAGCATGTGAAATTGTAGTAAGAAACTTCACTGTTAGGACAGCTTTAGCTCTGAAGGAAATGCACCTCCAAAAGCTTCCTGGAGACAACCTCTGTTCATGCTGCAGTTTAACAGATTTGCTGTCACTGACTTTTGGTCTTTATGGTGAAAACTTCCAAGCTTTCCTGTGAAAAGCCCTGCTCTCCCTCTGGGTCAGATTTCTGCCAGCCTTGTGATGGCAGAGTAAGATTACAATCAGGGGCACAGTTCTGCCAATAACCCTCCTGAAATCACTGGGTAGTGCTGCAGTTGCCCTGACCTGTCAGGGAAGGATATTATTTCTCAGGGCAGGGGAGCATTAGGGTTTTGCTTGTTCACAAAAACACACCTAAATTTTGGGTTTCTTATGGCCTTGATCATCTCCTATCAGCAGGAGAGTTATTGTTCAAATTCTTCCCTTTAATAAGGAATTGTGTCTGAATTAAATACAGAAATTAAATGAATTTAAATTAAATAAATTCAATTTAGTAATTAAAAATGCAATAAATTCAATACAGTTTAAAGAAATTTATTAGATTTAAAAATTAAGTTATTAATGAAGTAATTAGACTTGCTAGTAGTTAAAAAGAATTAATAGTGAAAAGTAATAATAGTTAAAATTACTCAAGTAAAAATTAGGTAGATTGAATAAATTTTAATAAATGTTATTAAATGTTAATCACTAAATAAATTTAGTAAGTAAATCTAAATAAAACTAACTAAAGGAAAGACTTCTCTATGTTCTTTCCTCTCTCTAATCCTTTCCTTAGGCATCTGCACTGAACTAACAAGGCTCTGGAGCATAGCATGGTTGTTGCCTCACCTTTGGCTTTTTCTTCCAGTTCACAAGGCTGAGATTCATCCACTGGACTAGAGAACTGAACATTCCCAAGGTGCAGAAGGCCTGATAACACCTGAAATACAATCAGGGGATTTTTTAGGACAGCTCCCCCCAAGGCAGTGTCCTCTGAAGCCTCCTTTAGCCCCAGGAACAGGCCAGCTCAAAACATTTCTGCACAAAAGGCAGCAAAGAGATCCCAAACTTCTGTGTGAATCCCTAATGCTGCAATTCCTGAAGGGAAACTGCAATTCAGAGCTGCAGACATTGAGTTCAGATCTAATATCTGGCTGATGTGGAGCTGAGGGCCCTCCAGTGAGGAGCAGCAGCTCTGCCCAGTGACATGGATTTCCTCCAGCAGCAATCCCACCCTGGGAACACCTTCCCAACTTCCTCAGCAGCCTCGTGCTGCCCTGTAGCTGACCTTGAAAATATTGCTCTGCGTGGCACGGCCGATGCCCAGGTGGAACATTGCCCCTCTGGTCACCTCGAAGCAGTCCTCTGAAAAGCCAAACAGTGCTCTTGAAAAAGCCAAGCACACAAACAGGGCCAAGCAGAACATCTCAGCACATCAATCCAGCTGGAGCTGTCAGTGGAGAGCAGGGAAGCTGGATGCTGTTTGGGGAAACCCCACACACAAGCTGGACAACCAACCCACTGATTTTACTGCCTCTGTCAGGTGAAGCACGTGCATAGACAAGACAGTTTCTAAACAAAGCCACAGAGATGCAAATTTGCCAGGCCAGAAACAGCTGTTTTAAGCCAGGTGACTGTTTTTAAGCTTTAAGACTTAATAGTGCAAAGTGAAACTTAAAAAGAATCCCATTAATGCAGGTGGCTTTGCAAAACATCTGCTGTTGGCTGACCAGGCAGCTGAACAATTTCTGCCTGCCTTCCTTTAAAGTTCCAGCCATTAGTAATGGATTGAGTAATTAATTAGTGGAACTAATCTTTACCATCTAAGTTTCTTTCAGAGTTTGGCAGCCAGCGGTACTCGGCCCCTTCTGGAAGGTTCCATTCCAGCCTCTCCTCTGCAGTGGCACCTTTTGTGATCTGGAGGCAGAAAACAAGGTAAAAATTGAATTCTGCCTTTGGTGTTTACAGCTCACAGACAGTGAAGAATAACATACTGGGAGGATGATTTAATTTGTAAGCCTGGGAGACAGGGAAACCGATAATTATTAAAAGTTGCAACTGTGCTAAATCTGGTGATTTCATCCCTGCTGTGTGTCAGAGATACCCAGCAAAATTAACTGAAGGCAAACCTGATAAAAAATATGGAAGTTTCTTTCATTGGGGGCCTGATAGGCAACTCTGGTCTTCTCCAGAAGGAAAGTCTGGATGGAAGCACCAGTCAGATGATGGAATCTAGAGAAGGAAAAAGAGCAAAGATATCAAAACCTCTTCACAGAACAAGAAGTGGTGTGTTGTTCTGAGACCAACTGACAGTGAATGCTTTGCAGTTCACCTTCAGTTTTGTTCATTTTTTATTCATAGGTCTTAACTGCATCTCTATTTTTCCACTGCTCTCTTTTAGAGATCAGGCTGAGAGCTTGCAGGAAAAAAAAGGAAAGGAAAATAATAATAGTTTAAATAATAATAGTTTAAGCTGCCAGCAATCCAAAATACGCTCTAAAGACAGATCAAATATTCTATGGCAGATTTGAGAAATGAGCTTGTAAAGACTGGAAGGAAGAAGACCACACTGAGGTGCTGCACAGTGATTATTACCTGTCTAGCTGCAGCTGGATGTATTTCCCAAACCTGCTGCTGTTGTTATTCCGCAGGGTGCAGGCGTTCCCTGTGAAACAGAACAATCACAGTGGTCCCACTCTCCCATGCAGCACACACAGGTATCAAAGGTGATCTGGAAATAGCTCCAGTATTGGAAGAGTTTGTTTTTAAGGAGAGGACCAAGAGATAACTTAGTCTGGTGTGGTAACAAAGGAAATTCCCACAGTGGCCATTACTTCTGTTTGCTGTTAAAAAAAGCCACATTTACCAAATGCTTCCATGACAGGGTTGGAATCCAGCACTCTTTTCTCTATCTTTTCCACAGTTTCATTGCCTTTTGGGGACATGGCTGAGGCAGCAACAGAGGCATAGAATTTCATAAGGCAGCGAGAGGTCCAGGTCTGCAAGAGAGAGGCCTGACAGTAGCTCTTTGTTTTTAATGTTATCAGTTATGGCAGTGCTGCCTTCTGCAAACACAGTGTGCAGCTGGAGGGGAGGCTAAAGAGAGGAACTGTGTCACATTTAGAGCTCTGGTTCAGTGCAAACTCTGTGCCACAGACACACATTTCAGTGCTGCTGCAGTGGGAGTACTCTGCTCAATGGCACTTTCACTGAGGTGTCACCACCTGGAAGCTCAGCCAGGATTAACAGCTCCTGCCTTGGGATGGAATGAATGTAAATGGATTTTGAGTCCTTAACATTCAGCAAAAAGCATCTTGTTCTTGGGCTTAAAAATACCCTCAGCATTGTCCTGAACAGGGATGGACCATCACAGAAGGGCCAGGGCAGGATATGAATTCACTGGTCCAAGTCTTTACAGAGGGTTTGCTGAGATTTGCAGGAGCTCCCTGACAGACCAGGCTGAGGCATTAACTGAGGTGCAATTCCTGCTGAATGATTCAAACCCAGCCCTCCAGAAATGACAGCTGTCACCTGAAGAGCTGCTACACTAAGCAGAGTGTGTTTAACTGCAGCAATCACTTAATGCTTCCCACACATTTCAAGAGAGCTGTGCTGGGCAGACTGGCTACGTGCTCTGTTAGAGGGGGTTTTAATTCCTCTTTGCTCATTCACTGCACTCCTCTGCACTACAAATCACTGGCAGAACTCAAAACGTGAGCGCAATGTCATAAAAAACCATTTCCTTACCTTCCCAGCACCACTTTCTCCACTCACAATGATGGACTGGTTCACAGGGTCCATCTGCTTTTGGACATTTCTGTAGGTTTGCTCAGCCACTGCAAAGATGTGAGGTTTTAAATCCTGCCAGTGAAAAGAGAATATTCATGAGAACTTGCAATGGATAGCAAGGGTCAACTCACATTTACCTGAGAACAGCACTGCTCTTTTAACAGAACTAATATTTCACTAGAAAGGGGGTTTATCCTGTGGGAGTATTTTGCTCACATAAATTTGGAGCAGTTTGACAAGTGGGCTCTGCAGGAGGACAGTTATCTCAAACACAAGGGTTACCTGAGGACAAAGTGCAACGTGGTACTCCCTCATGAGCTCAGGTGAGTAGAGGCAGGAGATAGGCTGGAAAGGATTTAAAGCTACCAGGCTGCAGCCAGCATTTGTATAGAACAGGTTGACTCTGTATCTTGCTTGAAGACATTTCAGAACTGAAAGACAACACCTTCCATCAGCATCTTTTGCAAAGTATGTGTTTGTATGTTTGCCTGTTTGTAACAAAAGTCTCAGGTGTGTTACCTGCCAGGTTTCATAGAGAATGAGGTGATCAAGAGACTGATGTGGGTCTAATACACACAACTCCTGTGTTCATGCTATTAATGTGATGCCATGAAGATTTTTTGCCTTTTATACCCCTGTTATATCTTTTTACAACTTGTGTATTCTTAGTGCTTTTTGCCTATGTTCTTGGACTTGTTTGTTCAGCTGGGAGATGAAACATTTTAGAAGCTTTGTAGGTAAAGGTCAGAGTGCCCCAGGACCCCAAGGTCCTGTCCAGAACACATTCTGTAAACTGAGACAGAACCCTCCAGGGGAAGGTTCCTTGGGGAGTGGGGCTCATTAGAGCCTCTCATTGGGGAATCTTTGATAGATATGCTAATTAGTAACACCTATAGTATTATACCAGGTCTTTTGGGGTTGTGCATTGTGGTGTGCATGGAGGTGCATTTAACCTGGATGTGGTGCACCTCAGGATCCTTCAAATAGATACCAAGGTAAAATCCCTTTTTCCCTTCGAACTGTGTTTGACTCTTGATTTTAAGACCAGGAAAAGGCATCAGATGCAGTGAGAGCAGGAGCTGCCACGTGTCTGTGGCCATCAGGGAAAGGGATTCCTCAGCAGACACTCCCTGGCTGCTCACCTGTCCTGGTTGTCACCGGATTCACTTTCGTGAGGTCGTCAAAAAGATGCAGGTTCTCTTCATCACCAAGGAAGGCTCTAACTTCTTCTTCAAATGATTCACTGAGGTCATTCTGGATGAGACAATCTTCCCTTTGGCCATTTTCCTGGAAGGGATGTCAGATCAGCACCAGTGAGAGGTGAAAAGCTGGACTTTCACCTCATCCCCTGTTCTAGCTCCTCTGCTGCTTCCATGTCACTGAAGTTCAGTCTCAGCAGGAGCTGGACCTCAGGAAGTGTGAGCTACTCTTCCTCCCAGCTGGCCTCCCCCTGCTCTGATGGTGGAAAACTCTGGCAGTGAGCAAAGGCACTCAGAGAACGTGGCCTTGGGCTCCCACTGCAGCTCTGCAGGTAGCTCAGCACTCACTCCCACCATGTTCTCATTTCTAAGCCTCTGCAAGTCCTGCATTCAATGCAAGCAGTGCCCTGGGCTCAGGGAAGCAGGAAGGGCTGGCTGCAGGCACAGATGGAAGCCACTGCAGACCAACTCAAAGGCAGTTTTCCTAGCAGAGACTTTCAGGGTGAAAGCTGCAGAGTGCACACACCACAGCCAGGGCACAGGAATGGTGCTGAGGGGGGAGCTGCCCTGCCTTAGCTGAAGGCTTGTCTCCTTTGAACCACTTAAACTCAAATCTTGGCCTCTGGGCTCCTGTGTCCTTCACAGTATTTGGAAGGACACACTTTTTGTATGTAATGGAAAACCAGCCAGAAGAGAGATTCCAGGTCCTCTGGAAAGGACAGGCTGGAAAAGAAAAATGAGGAATGGAAAAGATGCCAGTCCTGCTTTCTGTGTTCTATATATGCCTTCTCTTTGACAGAAAGTTCTCCAAACCACCCCTCCTCACCTGTACCACAAGTTAACCAATGAACAGCATCATCTTGTTTATACAGAAAATGCTAAATTTAGTTAGCAGCATTCCCACTACCTGAGCTGAGCTCATTAATAAAGGGGAAATGTACTGCAAACCCCATTTAGCATGTTCCTAAAAAAAAAAAATGAAGCTACAATAGTGTACTCATTTAGGAGCATTTTTATCCTTTGCAGACAGCATGTATAGTTCATTTCCAGTAATACAGAATTTTACACAGTAAGGGGAAAAAAAAAGCTTAGCAATGCAGTAAAGCTTTGCCTTCCAAGTGATTTTGTTATTCTCCTCTGAATGAGCAGTAAGAAGCTTGCTGCTGTCAGGGAACAGACACCACAATTAGGAAACACTCCATGGACCTGAGGAGTTCCTGCCAATTCCTCTTTCTTCCTGTGCCCCCCACCATGTTCCTGTATTACCCTGGCACCAGGCAAGTTAAATCCATAGTGAGACCTGAAGAAGGGCTTGGCTTTTGCTGCCCTGCTCAGCACCACTTCAGTTCAGATGATGATTGCTTAGCCAAAAGTGAAAAAATATTTGAAAATAAATCACAGCTCCTGTGTCCATTCATTTTCCTGAACAAACACCCTCAGGAGGTGCTTGCTGCCTGCATTAACACCTGCCCTGTCAGAGCCCAGGGCACAACAAAAATCCCTGCCTGGTGTCACTAACACAGCTCAAACCCACAGTAAATGGGTCCAGGCAATTCATGAAGCAGGGGTGAATATTCATTAGTAGTTACTTAATCTTGACTGCAAGGAAATATGCCAAGAATTCTTTCCTGGCAGTAGCACACACAATTCCTGGTTTTCTTTTTACCTGCTTTGGCATCTTGTCCAGCCCTGTGGATGGGAATGCTGGAGAGGCCCTTTACTTTAGGGTACTTCATTCAAATTATGCTGGAGAATGCTTAAATAAAAAAATAAGAAGACATTTAGATCAAAATAACTGTGGGCATGTCGTTCTCCAGAGGGTTCCACGAGCAAAGCCCAAAGACTTATGACAGAATTACTGATCCCAGGGGGGCCCAAAGAACACTGGAGCTGGAAATCCTACCCAGAGTGATGGTCATGTTCTGCTGCCCCTGCAAATAAAGCTTTTTTTTTGAGGGAATAATATATCTTCCCTTCTATCAGGAACAAAATGTTTTGCCTCTCCTTAATAAAGCAAGTTTTCTTGGTGAGAAATTGCAACTACTTGTTAAATTCCTCCTGTTTGGAGCAATAGGAAAGATCTGAGGATCTGACAGTGCTGGAGAAGCCAGAGCTTTGGCAAGGGGAGTCACTCAGAGAAGTCTGTGTTGCAGCAGAAACAACACAGGCTGCTGCTGTCCCCTTCCTGTTTCCTCTGAAAATCTCTGAGAGCCAACTCAAGGTGAGTCAGGCCCTTTGAGTTTCTGTGATAAACGCTGAGGTTCCAGTCACACAGCCAGGAAGAATTCCTGCAGCTGAAGCTGCTATTACTTCCCTTCCTTTTCTATTCTAATTCTATTCTAATTTTGTTCCAAATCTATTCTATGCTAATTTTGTTCTATTATATTCTATTCTAATTCTGTTTTAATTCTATTATATTCTATTCTAATTCTACTCTGTTCCATTCCTCTCCCTCTTCCTATTCCATTCTTACTCCCATTCCATCCCTAATTTCGTTCTTACCCAGCATGAAAACACCACTTGGAGTCAATTCGGAGCCCCGGGGACGCTCCCACCCCCAAACCCCGCCCGATCCACCCCGCTCTCCCGGCGGAGCCCTTTGTGCCGGTGCCCGCTGATCCCGGGGGACAGGGGGGGTACGGGGGGGGACGCGCGGGGGACACACAGGGGACACACGAGGGACACACGAGGGACACACGAGACACACGGGGGACACACGAGACACACACGGGGGACACACACGGGACACGCGGGCCGTGGCAGCTCCCGGGCGGGACCCCAAGGTCGCCGCCGCCGGGCGCGGTGTCCCCTCAGGGCCGCGCGTTGCCCCCTCAGGGCCCGGCGGCGGCGATCCCGGGCCGGGCAGGGCGGGAGGGCAGGGCCGGGTCGGGACTTACCGCGGGCGGCAGCGGGGCCGGAGAGCGGCGGGAGCGGGGCGGGAGGGCCGGGGAGGCGGAGCCGGGGCGGGGGCTCGGGCGGGGCTCTGGCGCTGCGGAAGCGGCGAAAGTGCGGGCGGGGAACGCGGCCCGGCTTTACCGGGTCCGGCTTTACCGGGCCCGGCTGTATCCCAGCCCGGCTGTATCCCAGCCCGGCTGTACCGGGCCCGGCTGTATCCCGGCCCGGCTGTACCGGGCCCGGCTGTACCACGGCCCGGCTTCACCCCGGCCCGGCTCCACCCGCGGCCGCTCCGGGCCGGGCCGTGAGGGCGGCAGAGGCGGCCCCGGGCCCCGCCGGCTCTGTCCCCTCACCGCCATCCATGCCCCGCTCCCGGTAAGCTCCCGCTCCGCCCCGGGGCTGAGCAGAACCCGGAGGTTTGGGCTGGTTAATTCACGCTTTTTACATCCCGTAGAGAGAAAGGCACTTGGGAGCTGCAGCTGCTGGTTGTACTGAGCAACACAAAGTTCTTTAGGGCCACGTTTTTACATAACTGTGTAGTTTACACCATAGAGAATATGGCAAAATATGTTCTACAGAGCAGTAAGATTATTCACAATGTGAATAGTCGGTGGAGTATTTGATATTTAGAGATCTCCCGCAAAAATATATGAAGCATCTCGTTGGAACACAGCAGGATGTAAAACTCTGGAACTTCCTCAAGCCTTCCAGTGCCTCTGCCTCTCCTTGGCTTCCCAGCTCCGGCGCTGCTCTGTGTTCTTCAAATTGAAAAGTATCTCAATAACTTCCAAAATCAATGCTGTTTTAATGAACTGATTCATTTTTAAGGAGTTCTGAGACCCGTTTTAGAAAGCTACCTCAAGTTCATGTTTTGTGTTTTCAGAGGAAGGAAGAAGAATGTCCCAAAAACAGCTGAAAGAAGCCTTTATCAGCAACCTAAATGGAACGAGTTTGCTGGAAATTTCCGCAGGCTTGTCCCTGGCTCCGCTGTGCCTGCTCTGCAGAGGGCTCCTCCTGATCCTGTACTACCTGCACCACGGAAAACCTGTAAGCTCAAGGAAGTACAGCCTGCTGCTCGATTTCCTGGTGCTGGTGTCTCCTCTCCTGTTCTCCTGCACTGTCTTGTCTCCAATCATCTTTTTCATGCCAGTTATCCTTGCTGCTTTCTGCGCTGGAATATTTTCCAAAATATACAACCAGAGAAAATGGGAAGCCAGAGCGCCCTTTGGACAAATTGTAAAAGAGTTCCAGAAGACATACTTGGATCCTGGGTGCATTCCAGCAATAACTGTGTTCCGTGTTTATATCAACGTGCTGACATCCATCAGCATTTTGGCCGTGGATTTCCCGCAGTATCCCCGGCGATACGCCAAGGCCGAGACCTACGGCACCGGAGTTATGGATTTGGGGGTTGGAGCCTTTATCTTTGGAAATGCTCTCGTTTGCCCTGAGGTACGACAGAAGTCTTGTGTGACACAGCCCAGGTTTTCCAATCTGGCCAGGCAGATGTTTTCCGTGTGGCCGCTGATTTCCCTCGGTGTTGGGCGGCTGCTGAGTGTTAAATCCATCGAGTACCACGAACACACCTCGGAGTACGGCGTGCACTGGAATTTTTTCTTTACCTTGGCATTTGTGAGACTTGCAGCATCTCTGCTTTTAGCCATATTTCCCAAACATAAGGCTTGGCTTGTGGCTCTAGCTGTGGCTGTACTTTACCAGCTCCTTCTCAGCACTACCTCCCTGAAGGTGTTCATCCTGCACGGGAGTGACGGCAGAGACTCCCGCCTCGGCTTCCTCGATGCCAACCGGGAAGGGCTGCTCTCCCTCCTTGGATACCTGGCCATCTACCTGGCGAGTGTGCAGGTGGGGCTGTGGCTGCTGCAGCGCCGGGCCTCGGTGAGGGGCTGGCTGCAAGCCCTGCGGGGGCTGGCTCTGGCAGTTCTGCTGCTCTTCGTGCTCCTCCAGCTGTGCCAGGCGTGCACAGAGCCCGTGTCCCGCCGTGTGGCCAACCTGCCCTTCTGCACCTGGGTGCTTGCCCACTGCCTGCTGCTGCTGAGCCTGTTTGTGCTCACTGACCTCACCCTGGTGTTCACAAAGCTGCTGGTGAAGGGCTCCAGCGTGCCCTGCTGCTGGAAGGTTGTGCAGCCTCCTGATTCCAGTAAAAAACACGGGATGGAGGCCGTGCTGGTGGGAAGGGAAGACAAGCTGTCACAGCTGTGCTTGATTAGTGCTATTAACAAAAATCAATTACTGTTTTTCTTACTAGCAAATGTTATGACTGGTGCTGTGAACATCCTGATAGACACAATCCACAGCAAGGCTGCCTTTACGTTATGCATACTGCACTTGTACATGTTTTTTAACTGTTTAATTATGTCTGTATTGCAGGCCAGAAATATAATATTAAAGTTTTGGTGATTCCCTCTGGCCCAGTGGACTAGATGGACTTTGCTGTAGTTGAATGATGGTATTTAATGAAAAAATTATTATTTTTCCTGGATGTGTTGCAATAATTTATATTTTAGTAGAGCTTTTTATTATTTAGTGTTGATTACTTTTTAATAGTTCATTTTACCAAATTATACAGTCCATGCTTTTACCTGTTGGGAGTTGTTGCACATTATCCTGAAAACTTAGGTTTGGAAATTGCTGAATATTCCTGCTGCTCCTGAGAGAAAATTGTTTTTACAGTTAGTGAACTGTGCTCAGACCCAAGGAATTAGATAACAAGGTAGAGTAGAAACCATATGAAAAGTAAGAGGATGAGCAATTATATGGAGAGAGAGGCCTAGCTGACAAGATTTACCTAGTTAAGGCCCTTGCATAAATAATAGATAAGAATAATTCTTTCTAGAAAATGTATTGAATAAGTGGATACTTAAAAATGTTTTGGCCCCCAGTCCTTCAGGGACTTATGCATATGCTTGACTTTGATGGTAGTAATTGTGGAATGTTAATCATATACTAAAACCTAAATTAGCCTTTGAATTAAAGCTAAATTTTACTTCCAGCCCCAGTGATGAATATAAATGAAGACCCGAGATAAAGTGTGATGCTCTGAAGGATAAACTGAACTACAGATGAATTCATAAAGCAGTTGTTGGAGGTTGTGGTGCAGATAATAAGAGCAACACAGCCTTTTATAAGAAAATACAAAGATACCAAACTACTTCAGCCCCAACCTGCAGGGCCATTTTGACAGCTCATCTTTAGGACTGCTGTGAAGTGTGGTCTTCAGGTTTACTTTGAAAGTACTCAAGTCCCACCTTCTTGTCTGTAAAATGACTTTAAACAGCAGCTCACTGAATACTCTGTTTTGCCAGCTGAGATGTCTCCAAGGGGGGACATTTGGTATTAATTTTTATTAGCATAAAAACAGGATGCAAATGGAAAGAAGTGCAGTGCACTGGGTCAGAGTTCTGGCAATGGCTTGAGAAGGGAACTGCTCAGTTTCTCAGTCTTCCTTGCAAGCCCAGAGCAGAACACTGTCTTTGTTCCCTTTCCTGGCTGTAACAGTTCTTCCTGACCTCATAAAGTCATTGGGAAGAGAAATACACTTAAAGATTGTGAGGAATTCAATAATGGGATATAAATACTTTAGGAGTAGAATACCAATGGTAGTTGATGATAGATGTCTAATGTCAGTGGAGTTACAGCAGTACACATGGGCCATATTTTATATTTCTCCTTGTCTATCACAAGTGATGAATCATAGAACCTTTGGAGAATAAGCCTCTAAATCAGATTCCTTAAGACAGACATGCTGTGGAAGAGTCATAAATTTAGGAGGTTCTCCAAGCCCCTGGCCAGCAGAAAGGTGAAGTCTGAGGATTATAGGCTGTGGCCATGCTGAGTTCAAGCTTGTTTGCTTCCAGCTTAAAGCCATGTAATCTTGAGAATTAAAGCAAACCAGCCTGTATTATCCTGGGTACAAATGCAAGAACTGTCAACAACCTCTTAGAAACAGTTGTGCTGTATAGCAGAGCTTTCTGGTAACTGGTGGCTGTGTTTATTTTAAAACACTTCCTAGGCTTGCCTTGGGAAGAAAGGTCTCCCTCGTGGACCGACTGGCACTACTCATTTATGCAAAATTACTCATGGATATTTATTTCTGAAATATTTAAAGACCTGCAGCGAGTTCTGCCTGTGAGCACAAGCCTCTTGGTGTGATTCAGGATGAATTGGGTGTGACAAGCAGAGCTGTGTCTGGACAAGCACAGGGCATCCAGGTGCCAACTGCAGCGGGTGAAGCACGAGGAGTGGGAGGTCTGGTGGTGCCAGTTCCAGGGCTGCAGCTGTGGTTGCCACAACAGCAGCAAAACAAGGGGATCGTGGTGCACCAGAGTGAGAACAATCCTCTCACCAACACCAGCTCCTCATCCTGAGGACTTGTCCTGCTTCTAAAGCCCTGAGAAGTAAGGTAGAGGTTGTAGCCAGGTGGGTTTGGTCTCTTCTCTTAGGCAGCAAGTGACAGATGACATGGCCTCAAGCTGCACCAGGGGAGGTCCAGGTTGGACATCAGGAGGAATTTCTCCATGGAAAGTGTGGTCAGGCACTGGAAAGTGTCCAGGGATGTGACTGGATGTGACACTGAGTGCTCTGGGCCAGTTCACAAAGTGTGGATCAGTCACAGGTTCAACTTGATCTCAGAGGTCTTTTCCAGCCTAAATGATTCTGGGATTCTCTGAGTTGTTCACCAGTGAATTAATGCGAGACAATTAATCCTCATTGCTTGTTGTAGTTGTGAATGCTGAGTTCAGCCTATGAACACAAGATAATTGCCCAGGCCTTTGGAAGAACCCAGAGATGCAAGCGAGCATCCTTTGATCACAGGATGAGCAAACAGCTCTGTTTGGGTTTGAAAAGATGTGAAAAGGGAACACCAGGACACCTCTGCTCTCCACACACCTCTGCAGCTGTTGGCTGGAAGGAACAGGAACTCTGCATTTCACCTCACTCTGGGCTGTGCTTAGACAAAGAACTCTTTGTACAGATTAAAGGTATATTTTTTAAAATCAGAAACTTTTATTTAGTTTTTACATAATTAGTAAAATTTTAAGATATTTCAAGTAGGAAGACTAATGATTCAACTGTAACATGTCACCAACTTCAGCGATAGAAAAGCAGAGGAAAACAGAAATTGTTTTGTCTTTGCTGCCATAATTCCACCCAATGACCTGTCTGTAGGGATGCAGGGTAGAAAAATGCTGGGATATGGTGGGACAGTAGAGCTGATTATATTTATCCTTAACCTTTTATTAAACATCACTAACTTCTTAACACTTCTCATTATTTTTAAGGATCAGCTCTTGCATGCCTCCTCTCCCAACTGCAGTGGTGTCTCTTTTGAAGGCAAATGTTACCCTAAAGATTCCAGGCAGGATCCTATTTCAAAGCCACATTGTCCCAGAGAACAGGTATTTCTTCCAGGCAAAGAGGGGCATGCAAATGAAGGCAGGAAGGGGCTGGCTGCCTTTCCACTGTGTTGGAGATTACAAAATAAGCTGCGTGTTCCAGCAACTTAAATCAACTTTAAAAATCCATGGATAAAAATGGTATGAAATGTAATGGTGCTTCTCCTATCAGTGTGCACTCCAAGAATACAAAACTTGGGGCACTGCTGTTTGTTATGTGATCCAACCACGTTCTGGGCATGGGGAGTGACACAGGAGCGCACATCCCTGCAAAGACTTAAGTTCGTCGTGGTTCAGAGTGCTCTGGTGTAACAAACTATCCCTCGGTACAAAATCCCAGCTTTTCTGCTGCAGAAAACCATGAGAACACCGACTGCAAACCGTGCAGCACCGTGACTCCACACGTTGTTCCCTTTAAGAGCTTCTGCACGAGGAGCTCCAGTAAATTAACTCCTCCACTCAACATCTGCTTTTATGAGACACAAGAAAAAATAAAGAATCCTGCTCCTTAATTACCTCCCCTGCTTTAAAGCGAGGGCTTTAGTGTCGATATCCATACACAAGAATGAACAGGTCAGCTGTATTATTCAATAGTTCAAGAAAGACTTTGGGTTTGCTGTATGTTTTGGGTTTTTTTGGTTTTTTTTTTGGTCTGCTCAATTTAGGCAGCCACAGGATTTCGAGCTGGCTGCACTGGGGTGCTGCAGGCGCCAAGCAGAGCTGTTAAATCCTGCCCTGCCTGCCTTGGCACCAGGGCAGCGAGGGCTGAGCTGCGTTTGATGCTGGGGCAGTGTCTGCGGCCGGCAATTCCGGGAGCCCCAAGGACATCGAGTCCAACGCACAGGACGCCCCCGCATCCCCCCCGTGCCTCCGAGCGTTGAGCGCGGTTCTCCCAGCCCTTGCTCCCGGCGGGGCCGTTCGCACCCGCGGTAACGCCCGGCCCGGCCCCGCTCGAGGCCGCGGAGCGCTGTAACCCCCAACGCCGCGGGGCCCGCACCCGGCCCGGCCCAACCGCTGCTCCGGGGCCGTTCCTGGCACCGCCGGGAGCCGGTCCCGCCGCCCGCGGGCACAGCCCCGCGTCCCGCCCGCCCGCAGCC
>JACBWW010000032.1:1669539-1691267 GCA_020086605.1 Lanius collurio | reverse complement strand
TAATGATGTAATTTGTTGGGTTTTTTGCAGAGACACAGCATGCTGAAGCAGCAGGACCTGAACATTGCCATGATGGTGACGTCGCGGGAGGTGCTGAGCGCGCTGTCGCAGCTGGTGCCGTGCGTGGGCTGCCGGCGCAGCGTGGAGCGCCTCTTCTCCCAGCTCGTGGAGTCGGGGAACCCTGCCCTGGAGCCCCTCACCGTGGGGCCCAAGGGCGTGCTCTCGGTCACCCGCAGCTGCATGACGGATGCCAGGAAGCTTTACACACTCTTCTACGTGCATGGGTCAGTGTGTGTGAGCTGCTCGCAGCAGCCCTGCCCTCTGCCTGCCTGCCTGGGCATCCTGAGCTGTCACTCAGTAGCTTCTCCTCTTCAACATCCCTGTTTCACAACCAATTCCAGCTACTTGGGGCCTCAACTGGGAAAAAAGCAAGCCTAATCTTTGGTACTACCAGTTGCATTGCCATGATTGCAGCTGAAGGATGCCAATATTTAGTGTTCAGTTGTTAATCTGGCACAGGCACTGGGGGCTTTCATGGTCTCTGGAAGAAGAGTGTTTGCCTCACTACTTGGCATGTGGAAAATTTAAATTAAAGTATTAACTCTTCCACCAAAGTTTTCTGCTCCTGGGTAGAGAGGTAACAACTGCGAAAGTGAAACCTTCTGGGCTTGGTGAGCACAATAAATACCCCAGTGCCATCAGTTCCTCAGCTGTCAGCAGAGCAAACAGTGAGTGCTCAGCACAGTGTTCCTTGGCCTTCTAGTTGGCTTCAGCTCATTCTTCTTGCTCCAGTTAGCAGGAAAAGTAGGGAAGGTTAGTGCAGAGTTGAGGAGATTGAGATGGGGAGAGTGAGGTAATGTAACCTGATCCAGCAGTTTTCAGAATACAAAGTTCTTCACGTTTTTTTTTTCCCCATAGGTCCAAACTGAACGACATGATTGATGCAATTCCCAAAAGTAAGAAGAACAAGAGGTGTCAACTACACTCCCTGGACACACACAAACCAAAACCTTTGGGGTAAGTCTGTGTTTAACATTATTTTAAGGAAGCAAAATATTGGAATTAATTTGTTTTTAAGCATTGAGATCAATTTTTATGCTCTGATCTGTTTGCCAGAGTAGTAGTTGGATTATAACAGACCTAAATAGTTGTGGGAGAGTGGAAGAGAAGTACCAGGAGTTTTGGGCAAGCTCAGGGCATGGATGGCTTCTGCATGGTGATATAAACAATGCTCTAGAAAGACAAACTGGTTTTTGTGCTCTAGACCAAAATGGTTGCTCAGCAGATTTTCTCACACTGAGGTCAAAGGGTACATGCTAAATAAATATACCTCATTTTGCATGGGATTATTAAAAGTGCCTTGCACAACTGTTAACCAAGGCTTTATTGTGGTTGGATGCAGGGTTAAAACTGGAACTCTGTGAAATGTATTTTCTCAAGAATGTGACAGCATATTTTGAATACACCACTGAACAATATGTGTATATGCCTCTGTCTTGAAGTTGAAATTATTTATTCCAGCTGGTTAAGCAGAAAAACACTCTCTGTAAATCTGTGGTGGATTTTGGGGAGGTTTCTTGTTTGTGGGGTGGCTCCTTTTCTATTTTTTTTTTCATATAATGACCAATAAATTAATCTGTTGGGCTTAATTGGAGTGTCTGGACCTTTTTTACTCAGCTGTGTTCTGCTCCTGGTTAAGCCTCCAACCTGTGGAAGCTTGCTCATGGTTTCCAGTTACAGGACATGTATTTTTCTATGCAGATTGGAGTCTCTCTGGGTTTAGTTAAATCCCCTGGGATACCAGGCATGTGGAATTTGACACTTGATTTTTGCTTCTGCTGCTTGAGGATAGTGGGGACTAATCATTATCTTCTATTATGTTTTGGTTACAGGCCTTTCATAAAATTAGTTTATAGCTTATGTTACACAAGATCCTGAAACTGTGGGGTGTGTGTATAATTTTTTTTTTTTAAATAAAGCAAATTTATAGCATTATGAAAGTGGGGTTTGGGGTTTTTTTATATTTAGTAAGCTTAATGTTTTCTGTGTGAGAACATATGCTGTGGAACCTGCAGTTGGCACTTTGGCAAGGTAGAAGAATTCTGAAGCTGAATGAGTAGAGAGGAAAATGCTACTTTCATTTCCTTGATTCATGCTGGAATAAATCCCCTTAGCATTTTGGAAGCTGGCAGGTTAATAGGGAATATGTGGAACAGCAGTATTTTATACTCTGCAGGTAAAACTTTGGGGTTATCAGGTAACATGGCCTGTGGGCAAGCAGTGCAGTTTGCTCAAGAAACAGGACTTGTACTCCCTTCCTCAGCTGAAACCCCTCTGTATCAGTAGCATTACAAATCCAAATAAATCCAAATAAATCTGCCTGCAGTGGACACAAACAGGCTTTGGCTGGAGGCACCCAATTGTTACAGAACAAACTTTATTTACCAACCTAGAGCTCCTGCTCTGCTTCTTCACAAGAACAACTTCAGATGCATCTGCTGGGCCTTTCCTGCACACAAAACAGGCTTTGAGTTGGAGCTGTGTGTTTAATTAGAGGAGTTATGTAAGCAGCTAATGCCACTCGAGGGCTACTTGATGTCCTTGGTCAGTGCCTGGCTTTTGGCTACTCGGCTCCATTTGGGGTTGAGGAGCATTTGAAACTCTCCTAAATGCAAGCTCTATGACCTGGCAAACTGGTTGATGGCACAGATAACTCCTCTAATTAGGAAATAGGGCTGCTTTTTCCCATTGTCCTGCTGCATTGTATCCATGACACAGAAATGACCATTCTGATAAAGTGTCAAGTGCAGACAAGCCTGTAGGTAACTGTGGCTTGTCATTTAAAGTCCATTTTTTGCTCTGCAATGCACTTCTATCACATCCCAATGTGTGTTGTAAAGTTATTTTGGTATTCTTGTAACAGATCTTTGAAATTTGATGTAGAGTGTTAAATGGTTTTTTTATGGTGAAAGTTGCTTGGGTTTGTCTTGCTTTTTTCTTTTGTTATTTTAGTAAATTGTCTTGGCTGACAAGTATTAAAACTTGTATGTTGTTTATACTTAAAGTAATATTTGAAAATCACTACTGGTTTTCAGCTATAACATTAAAAAGTTGTGATGAGTCCTGGGTTATAAACATGGACAGCAGAATTTGCACCTCAGGTCTGACCCAAACTTTCATAGATGTTAAGGCTTAAGCTATAAAGAATTCAAATTAGATTAAGGAACAGAGTTGTCTTTTCCATAGGATTTGTTTAGGAAAAGTAACTAGCTGATAATATATATGTTATAGGTCTGAAAAATGTTTGGTAGTTCTGTGTGACAGTAAAGGGAGCAGTAGCACACTCAATTCAAAGAAATTAAGAGCAGTTAAGAAAAAGAGAGAAGATAGGAAGAGGACAGAGAGCAAGTGTAGCATCATGTTCTGCTACGGACCCTCCCAGGAAGCAGTCAGGTAAAGGAGGAGGCTCTGCTGGGCTTCTGTCCTGACCCCCACCAGGATCATGAGCAGTTTTGTTTCTCCTTTCCTTGCAGGGGTTGCTGGATGGATGTTTGGGAGCTCATGTCCCAGGAATGCAGGGATGAAGTAGTTCTGATCGACTCTAGCTGTCTCCTAGAAACATTAGAAACCTACCTACGAAAACACAGGTATGGGAAAAGAACAAAGCACACCTCCCTTCTGAGAAATACAGGGGTTTATCCAAGGGTTCAAAATGTAGAGGATTTTTTGTTGTGAAACTGAAGATCTCAGCTTGGTGGTGATGGGAGACCTTGCCAGGCTGCACTGGGATGGTTGATGAGACAAAGGTGGTGAAATATTCTTTGTGTTTAATGAGAGGGGAAAATGTGGAAAGTCTGCTGAAGTCATAGCTGCTCGTCTTAATTTCTTTGGCTAGGATTAAATGATGATTTACAGTTGAATGTATCAAAACTGTGTGTACTCATTCACTCTTTCACTCCTCTTGGGCTGTGCCTGTTTGTAGGCTTTCAGTGCCATTTCAAAATCCTGTGAGCTGCACTAGCGCAAGCAGATTTCAGGCTTGGTGTTGCCTTTGAAGCACTGTTTTAGACCACTCTTTTATGCTTTGTGCTGTTAAATCTCTCTTGCAGGGCAGAAATAAGCCACTAAATTACAGTTGCATGTGCACGGGAGCTGCCATGCTGATGGAAAAGTTTTAATTTCCAGCAGTCTCAAGGTTCTGATATGAACTGTGGGGGCACAGATGGGCGCGGGGGCGGCGGTGCTGTGGAAATAACACTTTGGAAACAAAATAACTTTAATCTCCTGTGACATTAAACACTGCCTTGGCTCCCTTCCTGGTGCTAACCTGCAATAATACTGCTGTTTTCTCTCCTTCCACCACAGAAAGCAGCCAGGTAGTGTAGCTCTAGCAGCAAAATATGTTTGACTTAGTGCTGTCAAGTGGCTGGAGACACTAGGAAAGGGAAAAATACCATCCAGAGCTGGCATGGAGAGCCAGCTTTCTGAGCTGAAATGTGAGCAGCTTGTCTGACTTGCATTTTTAGAGTCATCCAGCAAGACATCTTGTAGCCTCTTGAAGGTTACTCCTCTTATGACATAGAATGAGCTTAATTTGCTTGTATTTTAATTCTAAGTGTACTCTTGTCACACATGAGCTGTCACATGTTTAAAATGAGTATGGTGTGTTATAAATAACCCTCATTTGGCCATCAGCACAGCAATCTAATAATTCAGAGTATGTTTGTAGTGGAAACAAAGATCACTCTTGTACTGCAGGCACCAGAGGAAACTTTTCCTTATTTCTTATCACTCACTTGAGTACACTTTAAAGAGTTGCTATAAGCTGATGTGGCATGTGTTACTTGAGAGGGATTTTGCCCTGGTTTGCACTATTTGTTCACTGTTAAATTTCTGATCTTTGACTTGAATTCCATGTAGGAATTTTTCAAATCACTGATTCACTTCAGGGGATGGAAGTTGATATAATCCAAGGTAGTAATGTAGAATGGGTGAGATAATTCACGGTCAATTTAGGTGGATAATAGCCAAAATATTATTATATAATGATACTTTTTGAAGCACCACAGCCCTCCCAAACCCCATTTCCAACACATCCCCCCTTGCCTGGCGTGTTTGGCTGAGCTGAGCCTGACTCTGTGCCGTCCCACAGGTTTTGCACCGACTGCAAGAACAAAGTGCTGCGTGCTTACAACATCCTGATTGGGGAGCTGGACTGCAGCAAGGAGAAGGGCTACTGTGCTGCCCTGTACGAGGGGCTGCGCTGCTGCCCCCACGAGCGCCACATCCACGTGTGCTGCGAGACCGACTTCATCGCGCACCTCTTGGGCCGGGCCGAGCCCGAGTTCGCAGGAGGGTATGAGTATGTAATTGGCTAGAGTGGGCTATCTAGCGCTTTGCTTCTTTATTTGACTCTTCAATGTCTTTGCCCAAAGTGGCTTTTTGCCTCTTTGCTGTGTGATGAACTCGTGACTGTGGATATTTGTACTGATGGAGGCTCGGAGAGAGCACTTCGAAGGTTTCAGCTGTGCTTTGAGAGAAGAAAGTTCCCAAGTGTCTTCCAGTTGGTTGTTCTCTCCCTAGAGCTGCCTGCTTGTCCAGTGAGGTTTTCAAATATGCGAAATAGAAAGAGAACCTTGGTTGAGTTTTGCCAAATGCCAAGTGTTCGGATGAATTTTGTTGCCACTTGTGTATTTCTGAACCGTTTTTAAGCATCTTTAAACTTTCCAGTGAAAAGTACCATTCTGAGCTCAGTATTGGAGAATCAGAATGAGTTGGAAGGGACATTAAAGATCATCTAGTTCCAACCTCAATACCTTTAAAGCTCAGTCCTAACTGTTTAATGAGGAGGGTAAATCCTTTCATAATGGTTTTCCCTTAATAGACTGACCAGATTGATAGATAACAAATCAATAATGGATGGATTGATACTGAAATGTTTTTACTTTGCACGGTAAGTAATGTATAAAATTCCCTGTGTGTTGATTCAGCTTGAGCGAACCGATGGTGAAATAATTGCTGTGAACTCCAGCAAATTTTAGGACACAAAAGAATGCATCTCTGGCATTTAAACTCTTGATCCCTCCTAGGAAGGGCAGGGTGTGACACCTGAAGTCAGTGGTGGCAAGGCACAGTGCTGCTTCACAGTGGTGGCTTTGACCTGGTCCTTTCTATTTTGCATCTGCATGCAGCACAGCAGAGCCCTGCCAGGCTGCTCCTGCAAACACAGCTGCAGTTGTACCTACAGAGAACACTTGAGCCCTGCTTTGATCCCTTGGTTGGCTTCCAGCAGCCCTAACAATGCTCTGCTTTGGTTCCCCTTTCCCCCAGACGCAGAGAGAGGCACGCCAAGACAATAGACATAGCCCAGGAGGAGGTTCTCACCTGCCTGGGCATCCACCTCTACGAGAGGTTGCACCGGATCTGGCAGAAGCTGCGGGCTGAGGAGCAGACGTGGCAGATGCTCTTTTACCTGGGGGTTGATGCTTTACGCAAGAGCTTTGAGGTAAAAACGTGGAGTTTTGTCCAACTTGTGTTTGAATTGCAGCAGTAACTGGGCCCTTTGTTGCTGTAAAGAGTGTCAAGAGTGTTGCAGTCACTCCCTGTTCAGTTGTGTGACATCCATGCACAGCTGCAGTGTGTTTTCATGTGGGATAACCTGGGATATAAAAGATTGAGGCTTGCTTTACTTTCAAGCTGCCCATTACAGAACACTGAACCTTCTGTGTTATTAATTCAGTTATTTCTGGCTTTCTACCTGATTGTGTTTAAAGTAGCTTAGGCTACAAAAGCTTTTTATTGGGTTTATGAGTAAAATTGGAGGATGTGCTTTTGAATTATAGAAGTGGTTACTAACTTGCATTCAGCTTGTTCCAAATGCACTCTGATCCTGTGGGATCCTGAGCTTCAGACAGACCTCCATGTGGCTCCTGTAACATATACAGTACTTAATTAACAGTTTATATGGCATGGATCTTTTTTGTTATGTTTATCATCCATTCATAATAACTGTTCCCTGTAAAAACCTCTGAAACACCAGAGAAGGAGGAGGAAAATCAGTTTGGGAAAGATCATAGTGGAGCCTTGAGCTGGTTAGCTCTTGGAGTTTTTTTACTCCCACAGGATCAAAGTATCACAGATCCAACAATGCATTAAAACCTGCAACTCTTCACTGAAAATTGTGAATGTGGGCCATGGGTGCAACACAGAGCTCCCCCACACTTGAGTTTCCAGCAATCTAAACCAAGTGACTGCATCTGGGTGGGCATTTTTCTCCTGTACTCAAAAGTTGTGTTACTGGGCCTTCATTTCTGGCTGTTCTCCTTTTTTTATAAATGTAAAAGCTTGAATTGTGATAACTTCTATAAATAGATCTAACCTCTTGTAAACAGATGGCTGTGGAAAAAGTGCAGGGCATCAGTCGATTGGAACAGCTCTGTGAAGAGTTTTCAGAAGAAGAAAGAGTGAGAGAGCTTAAACAAGAGAAGAAACGCCAAAAGCGGAAGAACAGACGGAAAAATAAATGTGTGTGTGAGATCCCTGCTCCTCTGCAGGCAGCAGAAGAGAAGGAAATCAATCAGGCAAAGGTAAACGTGGGTAGCTGGGGCTTTTGGGGCTTCATCCATCAGGTCACTGTTCCAGGGTAAAATTCTTGAGGGGTTTTACTGTATTTTGGTCTCTGGTAGAATTTAATACTTTTTCAGATGAGCAGGGTCTTTGTAAAGTGTTTACCTGGAACTCCTCAGCTTTTGGGGGTTTGGTGGGGTGGGGCTTTTTAAATCCTAAATCTGAGGGTCAGGTTATGCCAGACTATTTTTCAACTATCATTTCTTAAAGATCACTTAGAACCTGGGGATTTAAATGCTGCTTGTAGGCAATTACCATGGAATTTATGGAGAGGGGGAATCTTTAAGTGCAATTATTATTCAGGATCTCCTGGCTGACCTAAATGGGCTGTGACTGTAGGTCAAGGTAAATTGGTTGGGGTTTTGTTTGGTTGTGTTGTACTTGTGAAGAATTCTAAGCAATGCTGTTATCAGTCAGTGTCAGCTGGTTTTTCTCATGGAAAGAGTATCCTTTACAAAAATGCTGGCTGAGCTGCTTTCAGTGCCTGTAAGTGTTTTTTGTTTCTGTTTGAAGGAGAACTCAAACTTCACGGAAAGCAGCTGCAAAGCCTGTGGTAGCACCGAAGAAGCCAACAACTGTGTAGAAGTAATTGTTACTAATGAAAACACTTCTTGCACTTGTCCTAGTAGTGGTACCTTATTAGGCTCACCTAAAATCAAGAAAGGTATGTTAAGTGTTGGTTTGTTGTTTATTTTTATTTTTAAAAAGCATTTGCCATTTATGGGGTGAACAGTGGTCACCTGTTTTTGAAAAAGGACTCCCTGCCCGTGGCAGGGGGGTGGAATGAGGTGATTTTTAAGGACCCTTCCAATCCAAACCGGTCTGGGGTTCTCTGAATTCTTTCTTGTTAGAGGCATAACTAAAGAATGTGCAGCAGTTCCTACAGATGGCAGTAATTTTGGCCTCTGTCTCAGGTTTATCTCCACACTGTACTGGCAGCGACTGTGGCTATTCCTCAAGCATGGAGGGCAGCGAAACAGGGTCCCGGGAGGGCTCGGACGTGGCCTGCACTGAGGGCATCTGCAACCATGATGAAAATGGTAGGTTTGGGAAGAAGATAATAGTGCTTTAATATTGCCAAAGCTGCAGCATCTCAGAAGAAACTTGGCTGTGTTTTGCAGGGGATGATGCCTGTGTCCATCGCTGCGACGACAAGGAGGAGGATGGAGATAGCTGTGTGGAGTGCTGGGCTAATGCAGAGGAGAGTAACACAAAAGGCAAAAACAAAAAGAAGAAAAAGAAAAGTAAAGCTTTGAAGTGTGAGAATGACCACGTAAGGAACATGGCTCTGCCAGATGCTTCTCTAAATGCTTATGTTTGAAAGTAGTTACAGAAGGATTTTAAATTTCGATTGAAACTAATGCTGAAAATGGGGTAACAGGGTCTCCTGTTCCCTTGTCATCCAAGGTTTGGAATTGAGGTCCTTTCTGGAGTAGGTTGTGGTGGAGCCTCTTCTATGTTCCTAAGCATGTGCACTTTTACTCACCCTCAGTGAACGTGCCACCCTCAGTTCCCCATGCACACATTTAAAAATAAATACCTACCCTTGGTCTCCTTTGAACTTCCCTCTTTTCCCTCTGCTTCCAGCTAAAACTTGAATATTCCATGTTAGGCACTGCTGGCAGTTCATTCCAGGCTCTTTTCCTTTTCAGATTCAGAAACTTGGAAGCTGTCTGGCAGATGCAGGTAGCAGAGAGACCTCAGGAAATCTCACGCACACAGAGTTTCACCGCGACAAGACCAAAGACACACACGCTGAGAGCTGCTGTAGCGCAGACAAAAGCGGCCAGCAGTTGCCTTGGTTTGAGCATATGAAAAATGTGTCACAGTTTGCAGAACCTACAGAAATGTCATTTGTCCCTGATACTGGAAAAGGTGCCAAAAGCTTAGTGGAACTCCTTGTAAGTAACCACTGCTTTTGAATTTTAGGTTGTAGCATCCTGCTTTAATCTTTAGGGCTGAGAACTCAACTCCTGGTGAGGAATTGAGTCCCCGTGTTCGTTTGCTTGTGCACGTTCCCTGGGAAGTTTATAATTGAATGCTTTGCAGAGGAGGAGAAATTGTCACTGGAATGCAGTGACAGAACTTGTGTTGTAAGTGCTCATTGTCAAGGATTGCATTATTCTGTAACATGGAGTGGGCATTATTGCTGCCTTCAGGCCTCAAATGTTACTTCCCACTGCAGGCTCCTTGGGCAGCTTTCTTCTCTCTCCTTTCCTTCTCCTTCCACTTATTTAGATCCTTCCCTCTTTCTTTCCCCACTTTTTCGTTTTCTTTCCTTCCTTTTTTCTTTTCATCTTTCCTCCCCCCATTTTTCTCTTGCCCCCCTCCTTTTTTTTCTCCTTTTTCTTTCCCTACCTTTTCCCCAAAACCTTCTCATAAAATCCATCCTCTTCCCATGGCATGTGCTAAGACTGAAGCTGATTTGGATCCATTTCATGACTGGAATTGGCTGCTTCTCACCCCAAACCAGCAGAGCCCTGCGTGTGGGCCGGGTGTCAGGATGAGCCCCTTGGGCTGGTGTGACAGGGCAGGCTGGGGATGGATGTGCTGCACAGGAGGGCAGTGCTGGAGCTCTGAAATGCCTGTTCTCGTTGCAGGATGAGTCAGAATGCACTTCTGACGAGGAACTGTTCATCTCCCAGGATGAAATCCAGTCCTTCATGGCAAACAACAAGTCTTTCTACAGCAACCGGGAGCAGTACCGGCAGCACCTGAAGGAGAAGTTCAACAAGTACTGTCGCCTCAACGATCACAAGGGGCCCGTCTGCAACAGCTGGCTGGCAACAGCTGGAGCCAACTGAACCCAATCCAACTCTGTCTGTCACTGAAACTCGAGATGACTACTGCGCCTTCTCCTTCCAAACTTAATTTAGTGACTTACGGCAAAATTTTATCTTAAATTAATGTGATTCTTTTTTTTTCTTGGTTTTTTTTGGGGGGAGGCTGGTGGAGGTGATTTCCTTAATTTTGTTCTTTCTCCAGGCTTGTATCTTTAGTTGAGTAGCTGTGCAAGCCTCTCTTCTAATTTAAGCCATCTCTTTTCATTCAATGTTTCTCTTCCTGTGAGACTTACAGAAAAGCAAACTAGTGGCAAAGTAATGTTGTACCTATAATTCTGTACAGAATGACAAGGAGCTGAATATAAGATTTTACAAAGTAGACATCCATTTGCAAAATGTTTTGGATGTAATATGTTAAAGCGCAATGTGCAAAAATTTAAATAAAGAATATTTATTAATACGCATAGTAAAGGTGGGCGTCTGTCTTTGTGCTTGGAGTGCTCAGTTCCTGTGGTTCAAGGGGCTGTGAGGTGAGGAAAGCTGGCCTGGGAAAGGACAGATCCTTGAAAACCGGGCTCTGTGCACGTCCAGGGATGTGGTTTGGAGATGGTGGAGTCGCTGCCAGCCCAGTGGGGACCGTGACGGCCCAGCTGTGTCGGGGGCACGGTGCCAACCTGGCACTGCTCGGCATCAGGCGCCTGTTCTGCTTCCAGGAGCTGGGAATTGCCACGGAGCTGGCAGGGGCTCTGCTCTGGAAATCCTGGCGTGAGGGCTGTGCCCGAGGCCAGCACGCTTCGGGGAGGGGGTTGGATTTAGAGGGTGCAGCTTGGGCTGTTTTGGGGGGACTGTTAAATCCCAGCCTTTCATCACTTAAGTACCTGTGCTTCTGCCTCTCTGTTTCAATTAATCCGTTTCCTCACAAGTTTCTGGGAATTATTTGAGCATCCTTGGCCCTGAGGCACGGGATAAAAGCCCCTTCACCACCCTGCTCTGTGCTCTATTCCCTCCACACCCCCTTTATCCCTCTCCTCTCCTTGGCTGGTTGCTGGCTCACTGCTCCGCCATCCATCCCAGCGCTATCCCGGCTGTGCCGCACCATGCGCTGCCCTTTGCGCTCCGTTCCCCGGGGAGGGAAAACCCCAACCCCGCTCCCGTCTGCTGCGCTGGGGCTGAGCCCCGGCGCACTCAGCGCACGGAGGGAGCGGCCCCGCTGGGCGTGGCCCACATGGGCGTGGCCGAGGGGCGTGTCCCGGGGCGGGGCCGGCGGCGGGCGGCGCTTTGTGCGCGGCGGCGGCGGGGCCGGGCCGGGGCCATGGAGCGCTGGACCGGCCGCGTCGCGCTGGTCACCGGCGCCTCCGTGGGCATCGGCGCGGCCGTGGCGCGGGCGCTGGTGCAGCACGGCATGAAGGTGGTGGGATGTGCCCGCAGCGTCGACAAGATCGAGGTACCGGGGCGGGGGCCGCCTCCCCACGAGGCCGCGGCGGCGGAGCGGGGCCGCTCCCGGGCGGTGACACCGAGCGGGGGACGCCGCAGCCGGCCCGGCCCGGCCCCTCCTGGCCCCGGGGAGGGTGGAAGGTGCCCGAGCGAAGAGCGCATTCAGTTTTGGGGGTTTTTTTGAGACGCTTCTTAGCGAGGTTAAAAATAGCATCTGCCCGGCCGGCCCCGGGAGCCGGGATCGGGCTGCGGGCGCTGCGGGGCCCCTTCAGCCCCCTCGGGAGGCGTTTGTAGGAGTTCGTGTTAAAACAGAGCTTCAGTCCTGCGAGGAGCATCTCTACAGCCCCGTCAGAAACCCCACGGCGCTGGCTTGAGAATAAAGATGCTTTAAAGAAGTGTTTTCTCGGGATCCCTTTTGTAGCTGGGTGCGTTGGTCAGCTGTGCCTCGCGGCTGAAGCTTATTTGCCATTTAGGAAGTTTCCTCTGAGGGAGGAAATAAGTTTTAGCTTAAATATTGCCATCCTGGGTGTTTGGAGCTAAAGGAGACAATATCCAGCGTTGTGTTCCCTTAGCCAAGGTGATGAGGGCTCTGCACAGCTGAATGCACTGAGAATAAATGGTCCAAAATTCATGGGAACCAAGGCTCGGCATTGGTGGCGTTGCTGAGTGGGGTTAAGTAAAGAAGTGCTTGGGAAAACCCAGACTTTTCCCCTTTTTCATTGCGTGTCGCAGAGGCGCCGCTTGCAGAGAGGAGGGAACACCAGCGTGACTTAGTGAACTGTCCTTTGGGGCTTGCTTCTAATTTTGGACTTCCCAGCGTTTTGATGCAGAGGTTTGCAGGGAAGGCTGAGCTCTCCAAATGCTTTCCCACGTGCAGCTGCCGGTGTTTGATGTGCTGGAGCCTCAGGGTGCCTGGCAAAGGATGCTCTAAAGGATGTTGTTGCTTCCCATTCCTCTCTGAAAAGTTATTCCCAATATTGCTGTTTCCACCAGTGCCCTTATCTTGGATTTTGTTTTGGAATCTTTTCATTTGGGAAAGAAATCAACGAAACTTGTGTTTTCCTTTGGTGTTCACATGAGTTTCCTTCCCTTCCGACCCTTTCCTGGCCAAAATACAGCGTGGATTAACAGCGGGCAGTCCTGTAAGGCTTTGCCTTTCCATTTCCATGTGCACCAGGAGCAGTCGCTTCTGTATCGATGATTATCGGGTTTGCTTGGGGTGCAGATGTGCTGAGTGGTGCCGGCTGCTCGCAGCTCCCGTCCTGTGGTGGTTCAGACACGTGTTCCCACAGCAGCTGATGTTTGTCCCCCGTTCCCTCCCGCCTCCCTGGGACCCAAGTGTGTCTGCAGCGCTGTCACTTGTTTTGGTGGGTGTCTGGACTGTGTTTTGCTCCGCTGCTATTCTGGGTTTATTTATTGTCAAGCATGTTTCCTTAACGAGGAAGAAAATGCCAGCAAGCGCTGCCCGCTCGGGGAAGGGAAGGTGGTGGAGCGTGGGGGGATCCAGGGTCACTGTGGGAACAGCTCTGTCACCTCCTGGCTGCCAGGGATGCTGTGGGAGCTTTGTACCCAGTCCTGCCATGCTTCAGAGCAGAGCTGTTGGTGGAGCTTTCCTCCAGGAGGTTCACCTTGAGGCTTTTCCTTAAAAATAAAAAAAAAAAATAAAAATAGGAAGGTATTCTGGCTTGGAACTCCTGAGCTGCCACCGAGGATCTGACTGGTGGGGATGTGAGGGATGCTCTGATTTGGGGAAGCAGGGCTGGAACACAGTGATGGAGGGAGGAGAGAAGAGGAATGTGAAGGAGTTGAGGGCTCGGTGATGCCAGAGCATCACAGCTGTAGCTCACAGAACTGTGGAATCCCAGACTGGTTTGGGTTGGAAGGGACCTTATAAACCATCCCATCCCAACCCCCATGGGCAGGGACACCTTCCACTATCCCAGGGTGCTCCAAGGCAGCTTGAAATGGAAAGAGGGCAAACAGTAGGGTGTAAAACCTGGAATACAGAGCTCACTGTGTGGCACAAAAACATTGTATTTCGTTGAAGTTCATTGAATTCAGCAGTTTTAAGGTAAAATGGCTGGAACCCCTCTGTAAGGTGGTTTTGTAACCTCCAGCTAACTGGTGGCTGAAAGAGCAGGTTGTCTGGTGGGGATTTAGCTCGGGCAATAAATGCTATGTCAAGATTTCCTAATCTCTTGGAAAATCAGATAAGGGCTTGAGGCAAGATAACGAAGGATTTGCAAAGTTGCGTGTTTGGCATTAAACCCGTGTCACAACTCCAGTGGTCTCTATTTGACTTTTGAAATAAAAATGTTAATATCTCACAGAAAAAAAACCCAAACCAAAACTGCAGAAGGATCTTTTTATCCCCTTCCAGTGGCTCCACTGGCCACGTTTCCCTCTCTGCTCCCAAACAGCCCCGTGCTCCCCACTTGTGCTGCCTCTGTGACTGGAGACCCTTCGGGTGGGTCATCAAACAGTGACTTTACCAGTCAGACATCGAGGAATAACATATAACTAAACTGGCTTTATTTTCCTTTTGCATGCCAGGAGGTAATTCAGGTTGAAGGCTTGTTTTAAATGCAGAGCCTGGAGGTACTAACAGCTGTCAAGGACTTTCTGGCGTGTGCTCAGTGAGTGTTTGCTGCTCTCCAGACACCGCCACGCGTTCCAAGTCAGGAGCTTTAATGAAGCAGCCAAGCGTTTTCAGCAGCTTGGGAGACCAAGCTTTTTGGGGAAAAATGCTCCTTAGGAGATGATCACCCTCACAGGGCCCCCCTTGCTGGTCCTGGGGTCTCCAGGGTGCAGAGACTCACTGAGGTTTATGGCCACTCTGATGCTCTTCAGCTTCCCTGCTCCTCGTGTTTTCCAGGAATTTGTATTTAGTGTCCGACTTCTTGCAGCAGCACAAAAAAGGGGAGAATTTACACATGCATGGGGCAAAATATTCCTCTCTCCCTGTCTGGCAAGCCCCTCTCTGTTCTTTTATTCAGTGAGATACGTGAGTTTTGTTGTGCAGGGTTTATTTGGCTCAGAGGCACTGAGGAACTCTGCAGCTTTTCTCTTGGAGCACAGGAAGGAGACAGGGAGCTCTTTCCAAGAGGTTTGCAGTCATGCAAACTATGCTTTTTTTATAATTAAAATGGATTTATTTTATATTTATAGAGAATGGCAGAAGTGCTGGCAGGGGCTCTCCCTCCATCCAGGGTGCCAGAGCCCTGGGTCTGCAGCGTGGCTGGGGCTGTCACTGATGGGAGATGCTCCAGGTGGGACACTCCCACCTGCTCCAGGTCACTGGAAATCTTCCAGCAGCTCTTTCATTCCTTGGGTGCCTTGTTCTGGTGTGACCAGGGACACCAGGGATGGCGTGTTCCAAAAGAAATCCATTTTTTTTCTGTCTTTGTTGGCATGCTGAGAGCAGAGCCGTGCAGGAAGCAATAAACGTGGCTTAAGATACAAGGTTTAACCAATTAATTCCAATGCATTTGTGACAGGTATTGATCAAAGGTAACATTTATAACCAGGGCCTGCTTTGTCAAGGTTAGATCTCGCTCAGAACAGCCTTTGATAAGCTGAGCAATTGATTGCAGGTTGGAGCAGCCCAGTCTCTGAGGAGGTCGGTGCTCTCCTCCCTGGCAGCACCGTGGGTGTGTGGGAGGAGGAGGAAGGAGCTGAGTCTTCCTCGTGGGATCTGAGCATCCATTTGTGGGCCCTCTGGTCACTTCCATGATCCCTGCCCAGCCCTGAGGTGCAAGGGAGGCTCTGGACCCGTGGGTGCTCCACGAAGGGTAATTAACAGCTAATTGTTTCATAGCACCTGAGTGTGGTATGTAATTACTTGCAGGAAGATCATTGATGGTTTAGAGGTCACCTGGTTCCATTTTGGCCTCCCCTGGGGGTGTCTGTCCCTGGGGTGCAGCTGTGGTGTCCCTGGTGGGTCTGTCCCTCTGCCCAGCAGCTGGGATGGGTTTCCTGGGCTCTTCCCAAACCCACAGCTTTCCCCAGTCTTCAGGCAGGATAATCCCAAGGCATGGCCCCTGTGGAGTGAATGACCTTCAGTCTCCTTGGCCTCTGGAAGGGCTTGTTTTGTGTTTGGCCAAGGCTTTGCCTCGGGGATGGTGGGCGCTTAAGGCCTCTGAAGTGCTTTTATTGCGGCTTGTCCCTGACCAGATCCTTTCCTGATAAACAGCAGAGATCCCATAATTGCTGTCCGGAGGGGGGGGGAACAAATGCTTTGCTGTCCCCATGATTTTCCTGAGCCTTGAAGCTCACTGGGTTTAAACCAGGTTGGATTCCTCCTCTTTCTGGCCCAAAATGTGCTTTAAGAATGTCTGTTCGTGGCAGTCCCCCCCTTCTCTGCTGCACTTCTGTTCCCTTGGGCTTTGCAATAGAGCAGCAATACCAGGGCATGCCATGCTCAGAGCCCTACAAATAAATAACAACTGAGCCTTTCCTGGGATTTTGGAGCTGAGATGGGGTGTGTGTGCTGTGAGGAAGGTCAGGTGGCTGTCCTGTGCCTCAGTTTCCCTGTGTAAAACCTGGCAACCATCCTGGGATGGTGGGAGTGCTGTGCAGGGACAGCGTTGGACACAGAGGGGACTTTCTGGTTGATTTTGGGCTTAAGGAGAGTGCCCAGAGCAGGGAGATGTGAAAGGAGCTGCCACAGTGCCGTGGAGAAAACACGATGGTGTTTTTCCTGGGGTTTATTAATAGCTTAAGCTCTGCAGAAAGCAGTGGCTGTGCCAAAATTGAGTTTTATCCCTCTGTCCTGCACAGTGCCCACGTGGGCAGTGCTGACGGGGATTTCCCAGCTGACAAGGTGGGTTTGTGCCTCCCCAGGTGGGTTTGTGCCGCCCCAGGTGGGTTTGTGCCGCCCTGGCTCTGTGAAATGCCGGATTTCTGTCCCCGCCAGGCCCGTGTGGCTCAGCTGCAGCTCTGCCCAGCTTAGCTGGGATTAGGCCGGCGTGGCCCCGAGCGGGGCTGGCGTGGCTGCAGATGTTTGATCACAGCACCTGCAGCTGTGTGTGCCCGTGGAAGGGCCGTCCTGGCCCCCTCTGCTCCCCTCAGCCAGGCTGGGACGCGCAGGAGCCTCGTCCGCTTCTCCACAGCTCATAAACCCGGGCTGGAATAAAACTCAGCCCCTGCCACCTGAATTTCCGAGCTGGGGAGCGCTGGGAGCCGGTGGGGGAAAGCCCAGGCCCCTCCTGGTGTGCATTAATCTGCCTCTGCAGAAGAGGATTCCTCGGGGATTACAGGCTGAGGAGCCGCAGTGACCGTGGGGCCGCCGCTGCCCTCGCTGCCGGGCACAGCGGAAAACACCCGGCGGTGCCAGCCCTGCAGAAAGGCCACGGGCACAGCCAGGGGTGCTGGCAGCAGAAGAGGCCATGCCAAGCTGTGGTGCTGGTGGGGCAGCCCAGCCCCGCTCCAGCCCCTGGATGCAGTCGGTGCTCGGGCCTGCCTGGGACCCCCAGCTCGGAGCTCTCGGTGCGTTGTCGGCTGCTGGGGCTCTCTTGGGGGGCTGGGGAGGGCTCGTGTCAGCTCTGGGAACAGGTCCTGGCTGTCCCCAGGAGCACTCCCAAGTCCTACTCACTTGGGAGGTACTCGGTTATGTGTTTTACTCAGGGTGGGTATGTGATGGTTTCCATGGACCTCTGATCACACCTTAAATTTCCAGGGCATCTCAGACCTTCGCCACTGCAAGATTAGGTGGGGTTTGACTTAATTAAAATAATTTTCCAGGTGGAGATGACACAGGAGGCAGGTGCCAGGATCTGGGGGTGTCAGGCAGAAGCTGGGGCTCAGCTCTGCCCTCCGAGCTGGGTGTCTGTGGGTTGCCTTGGGGACCTGCTGGTGGAACGGGCAGCGATCCCAGCCCTGGCAGTGACCCCGCTGGTGACGCTGGGTGCTCGGGCTCTGAAGGCTGCCGAGGCTGGTGCAGCTCCATGGGCAGCCAGACAGCAGCTTCAGCCTTAACCACAGCGTTGGGGCCGCTCGAGGAGGGAAGGGAAGCGTCTCTGGGCAGGCTGAGCTCAAGGGCAGGCTCTGTGGGGCTGGGTTTAGGACAGGCACAGCTCAGAGTATTTGCAGAGATATTGCTCTAATGAGCTGTCATGGTGACAGCAGCGTCTCCTCCGCCCCCACGCCAGCCTGGAGCAAGAAGTGAAAAACTAAAAGTGCCTTGACGTGAGGAGGGACTGTGTGAGTGCCTGGAGGCAGCAGGGACCTCCGGGCGGTTCGGCTCCTGTGTGACACTGGAAATTGAAAATTAGGTGAGCTAAGAAAAACACATCCTGGGATGTTTAACTGCTGGGGAAGTGCAGGGAGGGCTTGGAAAAGAGCAGCGTGGCTCTGGAGCAGTCTGGGAGGGCAGCTCCCAGCTCTGGGAAGATGTGCTGGTGGCTCAGCCAGACCCAGCTTAGCAGGAGCCTGGCTCCAGTGCCTGGGAAGAAATGTGCAGTAGTATTTACCCTTGGATATGTGGGCCAGAAGGTACCCACAGCTCCAGGAGGGGGCTGAGCGTGATTCTCTCCATCTGACAGTGGGGACCCAGCTCTGAATCTTGCTCATGGTCCCAGAGCGCTGTGGAAATAAACAAACAAACCTCACTCTAGTGCTTTATTCACTGTACATCTCTATCATGCTGTTGAACTGCTATTAAATCTTAATTAAAAGCAACTTCAGACTTGCCAATCAGTGGAATGAAAGGGTTTCTAAGCCCTCAGTTTTCTTTCAGAGCTGTGATGCTGTTTTCTCTGATGAATTTTTCTCCTTCATTTCCTTTAGATAGCAAAAGTAATTGGGGTGACTTCAGTGCTTTCCAGTTGGTTTCTTGGTGCAGCTCTGTGTTTAAGCACGAGCCCAGTCAGTAGGACACAAGTACCTGTGGTGAATGGCAGGTTAGATTAAAAATCACCTAATGGCTTCCTCTGGCTTTAATCTGTCTGAACTAAATATGCCTGAAGTTAATGGGATGGTTTGCCAAATAAAGCCTATGTGACTCTTTTATTTTTTCCCCCTCCCCTTAAGAGTCCCTTAACATTTTTATATCAATTAGTTCTGTAAAACCATTTTACCAGGACTGAATGTAATTGCAGGGCACTGTGCCCCATATACACAAAGAGCATTAACCCCTTCTGGGGAGAACTGGTGGTTTCTTAACCCAGCAAACCCATCCCATAAATGTGAGGCATCCTTCCAGACTGGGCTGTCCATTTCCAAGCATCCAGAGGTAATGGTGTGTATACAGAAATGCTGGAAGTGTCCCAGGCCAGGTTGGACAGGGCTTGGAGCACCCTGGGATAGTGGGAGGTGTCCCTGCCCATGGCAGGGGGTGGAACTGGATGGACTTTAAGGTCCTTCCAACCCAACCAATTCTTATTTCAGATTTCCATCTCCAGCTGCTGGACTTGAACTGGCCTTGTCTGTATTGTTGCATTACTTGGTCACTCTCAATTTGTTTATGAAATCTGGAAAACCAGCTTTTTTCTCTTTTTCTTTCCTCCTTGTGCATGTGGTGTGCTCAAAGTGGAATGAGCATCACTTGAGTGACTTAATGGATGCTCTGAAAAAAACCCTGCAAGCTCCATAGCTCAGAGAGCTGCTTTTCAAAAGTCTCTTGCAAACTTGCCCGCAGTTGATGTTTCTTTGAAGAGTCTGTGATGACTCTTTATCTGTAGATGGTTGAAGCACGTTCAGCCCTGCCTGGATGTCAGCAGTGTTCAGCACTTGTTTTTCAAAGAGAATTTGTTAGCACAAGTGCAGCCTGAGAGATGAAAGGATCCGTGCTGAGGCTCGTTGGAGGTGGCGAGACACCAGACAGGGAAAGAAAGGTTTTGAGAGAGATTTGGTTTCCTTGGTCAGTTGTGTCAGAGAAGCTTTTCTGCCAGGGAGAAAGTCCTTTCTGTCTGTGTCTGCCTGGGAACAGAGGATGGGCAGCTCCAGCACTGCAGGCACTGCTGTCCAGAGCCCACAGCCAGAATGGTCAGGTTGGAGGCACCACAGTGGGGCATCTGATACACCCTCCCTGCTCCAGCAGGGTCATCCCAGAGCAAATCCCACCCCTTGTTTCCTCTGCTCCCTCATCTGTGACTGCCTCCACTGAGAGGCTGGACTGAGCAGGGAAAGGTTTCTCCAAATGGTGGAAGTGGCAGCTGGACATGGAAATGGAGCTGTGAGACATGGCCCTGTGTCCCTCTGGGCTGTCCATGAGCTTGTCTGTCCTTCCCTGTCCATGTTGATGAGCCCTTCTTCCTCCAGCCAGCTCTCCTGGCATGGGTCCTGCTCTGGGAAATTCCTCCCAACCCCTTGTGCCTGTGTTTCTCACCTTTGGACATCTTTGGCATTGCCTAGTTCTCACTCTCGCACCAGTTCGTGGTCCCTTTGCCCCTTTTTCCCTCCAGTGTCTTTGAAGGAACAAGGCCCCATCCCTGGAGCAGTTTAGAACCTTCCAGCAGCCTTCATACTGCTGTGAATTTTCTAAGTGCTGCTCTTGCAGATTTTTCCCCCCCTTGACTGTTTTTTCAAGCCTGTGCTCCGATGGCGTAAAGGAATATATTTTTCCACTCCTATCAGCACATCATCAAGATTGCCTGTATGGCAAAGTGCAGGCAGCCCCAGGAGGGCACAGAGAGGTAGGATTCAGTCCCAGAGGCACCTTTGTTCAGGCAGAGATGTTGTCAGCTCAGCCCGAGCAGGGCTCTCCAGGGATCCTGACGCTGCTGGGATGGATCGATCTCCGGCTGAACTCGGCACGTCCGTCCCCTCGTCGCCTGGTGCTGTGAGAGCAATACTAATCATTCTTGTGTTACTGCAGGGCCTTCCCTGTGCTGGGAGCCAGACAGGAGAGCAGCTCCTGCACCAGAGCTCAGCTCTGGGCTGGTTCTGGCTTGTGGTCCAGGAAAGCTGTGCGTTGCTGGGAAAGGTAAAGCAGCAAAGCTGCAACTCCCTGCTCAGGGCCTTGGTCCAGCTCTGTGGTGGGCTCAGCTATTGGGGAACTTGAAAATAATTTATCAAACAGAGCCACTTGCCCCAGAGTGCTTCAAATGCACGTGTTTGGGGTGCAGGGAGGGCTGGGGAGGGGCTGGCATTTGTCCCTCTGCTGGGCAGGAGCTCTGAGCTCAGAGCTGCTCCGCAGCCACCTTCGTGTGCAACCACGTCCAGGAGATTCCTGCACTGGGCCTCGCTCCTCCTTTTATGAAAGGCTGGAAATTGCAGTCCTTGGAATGCAGGGAGGAGCTGGGAGGAGTGGGAAAGCTGCCCGTGGCAGGAGCAGGGCTTTATTGCACCCGCTGAAATGTCACTGTTGGTGACACGGCCGCGGGCGACGGCGTTCGAGTGATTTGGTGGACGTTTGTAGCCAGAGTCCCTCTCCCCGCAGGAACCAGACATCATGTGGCTCCTGCCTGGCGCTGGGAGCTGTCACTGTCACTGCTGTGACACATCGGGGAGGAGATGCTGCTTCTCATTAGTGTCAGGGGTAAAGGGCATCCTCGGGAGGCTGCGGTGCGGTGGCGGCAGCGCTGGCGGCCAGCAGCAGCTCCTGGCCTTTCCTTGGCTTTGTGTCACCCAGCCTGACAAAAGATTGGGCTATTTGGAGTAATTCTTGGTCGTGGCTAACAAGGCACATCCTTTGCCAGTGTGGCAGACTCAGAGCCTGGTGCCAGGGCAGGATTTATTTGTATTTTTCCAGCACTGCTCACCTTGAGCGGGACTGCCCGGGGTGATGGATGAGCACTGAGAATGTCCTGAAGTTCAACAACTTAAGGGCTGAAGCTCTCAGCTTCTCCTGGATATCGATAACTCCTTTTTCTTAATTAGCATCACAGTGATTCTTCCCCAGTGCCTGCTTTTCAGCCTGGCTGTGTGTTAGCCCTGAGGTGTGTT